>JBBPBQ010020324.1:10587369-10671532 GCA_037974755.1 Cicer yamashitae
TTTTTTTTTTTTTTTTTTTTTTTCATGTTTTACTTAATAAATTATATTAAAATGAATTAATGTTGTTGAAATGTGGTGTGGCTAACTAGTGTTTAGAGTATTTGACACATTATATACTTTTGTGCTTATAAACATCAAGAGTGCGTGTTGTACATTTTTGCAAATTGTATTAGATTGTTGTATTTTGTTAATATTTGTTTTTTTTTGTATAAAAGAAGTATTATTAATATATGTTGTCTTCCTTCGAAAAAAACAAAAAACTTTCCTTTTAATCCTCCGCCCTCGTGATGACAAAACCTTGATGGTTAAGAATTGCATCTGCATTGTGGCCGAAGCCCGAAGGAATCTCATATTTCATATAACTTTGAAAGAGAGCCATAATATTATATTATTGGATTTATATCATTTAAAGTGACTGAATTGTTCACTCTAAAGAAGTTGATTATAGTCGGTTTATTACAGTGTTTTTTTAATCGATTTTTAAAATATTTTATTTTTTATATCCAAAGGAACGGGGGCAAAACCCGAGCTGAAGCTATAAATTTTTTTATAGCTAATTCATGATCGATAAATTTTTAATCAGGGTGATGCCTCTTTTATTAATCCAGTAGTTTTGGCCGCCTAAAATTAAAATTTTGTGAATTATTAAACATATTTTTATGTTTATTATCTCAATAATACATATTTAGTTATTTTATATCAGTTTATTTGATGAAAATTAATAAAAATAAGATAGAAAATTTATCCATAATTTATTAATTTTGTTTTGACACTTTTTGTATTAATAAAAACTGCAAAGATAGTTTTGCTAATAATGAAAGTTGTTTAGACAAAACTTATTCAGTATTGAGAATACTAAATATAGAATATTGGTTTTGAGAACGACGGTGGAAGACGATCGAGGGAGATAGTAGATCATTTACTCTTAGCTATGTGTTGGGAGGGGGTGTACTTGCACTCACTCTGACGATCAAGTAAGAATTTGTGAGAGTGAGAAGTTTTAAGATTAGAATTTGTATGTACCTTTGTGACCTCATAGGTCCTCTTTATATATTATGTTCACCACAGTACGATTGTCATCAAGTGGTTCAAAATGAGGGTACATGTGAGCTATTGCGTCTGTCATCACTATATTTCCTTTTCGTCCATCTAGTGGTTATAAATGGAGGTCCAAGTGAGTTATGGTGGGCAGTGACCTCAAATTTCTCCCGAGAAGCATTTATGATGCCACTTGACTGGGTTGGGTCGATCTGAAATTTGTTGGGGAGTTTGGGGGTGTTAGAGAAACAACTAACCAAATGCTCCATGATCCACAAGAGACTTTGACATCACATCACATCTCAACCCAAAACCTTAAGACATTAGTTATATGGGTCACCTATCTTATATATCCAATATTTCCTCCATTCTTAGTGTGAGACTTAACCACTCACATTTGAACCCAACAACATTTCCCTCAAGTGTGAGTCTCTCACGTCACTATACTTGCATCGTCGTTATTACCTACGAGACATGTCTCTTGACTACACCACTAGAAAACTTTCGATACAAAGATCCAACATCATGATCCACTTTCGCTCTCCACTGAGTTGAACCATTAACCTCCAATTATAACCACTAAATGGTACTCCGTCAAGTGTTGTTTATGCAAGGTTCTGCCTAAGGAAATACTTTGTTATTAAGTGGTCATTTGTGACTCACCTCTTTTTCCTGGGAACCTACTTGGTGCACAGTTGCAGTATGTTAAGTTCCACTGTGAAGTTTGAGATAGAGAAATTTGATGGATGAATTAATCAATTTTGGCTGGTGTAAAATTCAAGTCAAGGATGTGTTGATACTGTTGAAGAAAAAACCTTTTTGATGTATGTTTTAATGACAACAAACCTTATTAAATAAATGATTAAGTTTTATGAAAGGTGATCTAGTAATTATTGTACTTGAGTTTTATTTAAGGAACATGAATTACATAAGTGAACAAGCAAGAAGTCATCCACTTCATCAAAATGCATAAAAATTGACGGCAAGATCATATTAAAAAGAAGCAAATTCATTCAGAGAAATGAAGAACGTTCTCGACATAATTCTGTAAAACGAAGAACGTTCTCCACAGTTCCAAGATAACAAGAATGATCAGATTCTTAAAAAAAAATATTGGTTTTATTATTTGCAATCTGTTTCAGAATTTCACCAGAAATATACAAGGATCATTTCAGTAAAAGAATATTTCCAAAGAACAAGGGCAAAAGCTATGCTTCATAATCTATCAAGGAAGATCATTCTCCAAGTTTGAGCAAGCATCAAGTACGAATTTGACAAATTTGATTGGACACTTCAGTTGTACTTCTGAACAGCCTGCACACGTGATAAAAAGCAAGGAATCACTTCAAGACAGCTGTCAAATAAGTCTAAACCTCAACAAATCACTCAAAACAGAAATGAAGAACGTTCTTCTTTTCACAGCTTTAATCCAAGAACGTTCTGGTTTACAAAGAACAAAATCTGTTGTAATTTAAGATCGATCTGGGATACAAAAGTACATCTATCTACACTACAAATCATTAGTATTCATTACAGAGGAATTTAATAATCTACTCAAGATCATTTTGGGCAGATTCGTTCAAAGAGTATCAACAAAGGCAAAACAAAACATCAAAAACAAAAAGCAAGATCAATCTCTAGATTTATGATTAAAAAAAAGTACATCAAGGACAAGAATACCAACACTGCATCTCTGCAAAAAGAAACACGCGTACAGAGCAGAAAAGCATGACGCACAACAGCCGTCAAAATCCAGCACTCATACAAAACAGAAACGAAAAATGTTCTTGTTTTACCAAAGAACATTCTGGTTATTCTTTTTTAAAGACAGAATTAAAACAGATAATTTTCCATAGTCCAAACCACATATTAAAGAGTATCAAGACTGCTCAAATCAATGGTGAAACCCTGAACTCGAGCTGAATGCCCAAAAGAGGAAAACAGCCTCAAGATTGATTTCCAAATTGATGAGTTATGAGCAAGGACACAAGTACATTGTACTTACAATATTCTACAGAAAGTTATGCATAAATCTGACTCAAAACAGTGCCAACTGACATGTGACAACTCATTCACGTTTTCCATGAGACCCAAAAGCAAGAACGTTCTTTGTTTGTCAAGAACGTTCTGGACAGCAATATAAACAAATGTTTAATTGCTTTAAAATATATCTGACACTTGGGAAGTGTGTCCAACGGATATATTCATTTTAAACTGAATATTCAAAGCCTTTTATCATCTATAAATTGAAGATCAATTGAAAGATGAAGACAATAGTTCAATTTACAAATCTACCAACACTTGTTCAAGTAATAACAAGTTAAAAACTCTTCAAGCAAACTTCAGCTCTCTTCATTATATCTTTGAATCATTATTTACTGAGTTTGTCTTTCTTTTATCTCAAACAAGTGTTGAGAAGTTTCAAGATCTCAAACACTTTTATCAGACACATCATTTGTAATTCAAGTCTATCTTTTATGTTAGATTGAGTGTGTTTGTAAAAATCCTTTCATTGCTGAAAGGTGATTGTAAAAATCATTTCTAGGTTGAAAGGTGAAGATTGTAATTGATCAAGGTGTGATTAAGAGAAAAAGTGTGAAGGAGAACATTCTTGGTTCTAAAGCACATAGTGAAAATCTCACGGTTGTGAGGATTGGACTAGCCCGAGTTAGGTGAATCAGTATACTTTTTGTGTGTGATCTTTCTTTCCCTTATCTCCATTTATTTATCACTCACTTAGAATTGATTACATCATGAAGTTTTTATTGTTATATTACTAACGAAGAACGTTCTGCTTTTATTGTTTATCAAATCAAGATCATTCTTGAGTTAATTTAAATTAAGCACATGAATCAAAATTTTAAAAGGATCACAATTCAAACCCTCCATTTCTTGTGATTGACATTGCTACTTCAGATACAATCATAAATACACAAGGTGTTGATTAGCATTGACATTGATGCAAGGTGTGTTGTGAGATTATGTTGATTGATGAAGAATTTCCTGATAAAGTCAACATGGAAGTTGCACCATAAAATTTTAGTTGGGTTTCGGCATGTAGAATAAATTTTTGGAGTGATTTAGCTTCAGGTGGAAATTCTTGGAGTGGTTTAGCTTTAAGTGAAAATTCTTTGAGTGGTTTAACTTTAAGTAGGGAAGACATTTTATGGTGGAGCATTATAGTTTTTTTGAACTATGATTGTTAGTGTAGACAATGGAAACTGAATATATATCAATTTCAATCAAGGTGGAGATTGATGAGTTTGGTTGAAATTGAAAAATATTGAATAAGTGTCCATTGCTTGAAATTGTAAAGGAAGAGAGAGTTCAAAGCTATATATATAACTCTAGTTTTTCATTAAAATTGCATCAGTCATAAACACTTTAATCTTGTATCTGATTATTTTATTTTCTCTTCTACTATTGTTATATACGAGAGTATGAGAGAAGTTTATGTGTTGTAATAATTTTTACATAGTATTATTCTCTAGTTGTAATAGACAACCATATAATTTTTTTCTCCGAATTTAGAATTTTTACTTTATTTTTTCTTGTATTTGAATTGTTATTAAAAAATCTATTTTTCTTTTTTCTAACAAAATCACTTATTTGTTTATTGTGTTTGGACTAAAATACTAGATATATTCAGCCAAAAACAAAACTTAATTAAAATAGACGATGAGTTTTTTATAAATAACTCAATTGTCTATATTAAAAATAAAAAAAAATTTTGTTTAATAATAAATAAATTTAACTTATTAAAGTCATTGAACTAATTTTTTTAAATAATTAGTATCATTTTTTATTTCTTTTGTGCTCTAATGTTATCAAAATCATGTCATTAAATTAATTATCGAATCAAACTATTATATTTTATTTATTTCACATTATATTAATATATATTTTAAGAAAATGCTATAAAAAAAATTATTATAATTGTCTTAATAGTATAAAAAATGTATATGTCCGAAAAACATTAATGTCATGTTAGAGTCCGTTTGATGTACATGATAACGAGACAGATATGATACATGTATTCTATCTCCTTCCTAATCATTTGTTTGATGCAGCCATTGGATATGATAACCTAATCAAATTTTTTAAATAATCAGGTTGCAGCCGCATTATCTTATCCTTAATTTGAGTTAGGATAAAATAATCCGTTCTCAACCGGATATCATTGTTCGTGTTTCTCTCTTCCTCTAGTGTTAGAGTCTACCTGTGCCACTCTTCCATTTTTTTTATTTTGTTTTCTTATTTATTTTATTCTATAACAATATAAAAAATTGATGAAAAATAATAATTATTTTCTTTTCGAGATAATGTTATGATAGTAAGGGCTTGTTTGATTGTGTTTTACTTTTTAGTTTTTGAAAACTATTTTATAAATAAATTTTAAAAAATTGTTTTTAAAACGAAATTTTAAAAAAAATTGTTTGCTAACTTTAATTTTTAAAACAGTATTTGACTAGAGAATTAAAAAAACTGAAAAATAAAAAGTAAAACACCATTTATCTGTTTTGCTTTTTTAGTTTTAAAAAGTATAATATTAAAAATAGTTTTACAAAATAGTTTTTAAAAACAAGTAATCCAAACAAATTGTTTAGTTTTTAAATTTTAAAATACTAAAATTACTTCATAAATTATTTACATTTTTATGATAGTGAGTCATTATTCAATTGTGATAGATAGAGAAATCACAATTTTTATGATAGTGAGTCATTCTTCAATTGTGATGGATAGAGAAATCACAATTTTTTCAAGTATATAAAATTACTTCATAAATTATTTACATTTTTTTTAGCATTTTTGTTTATTTATAAAAAATTATATGAATGTTATTTTGAAAGAAAAAAAATTAAATAGATTATAAGGACAAATTCGTCATTTTATCAAAATATAAATCATATCATCTTGTTATCCGTTGTGTATCAAACACTGAATAGGATAAACTAATTTTATCAAGTTGTTTGTTATCATGTGCACATCAAACACAGGATATCATAACTCTTTATCCTACCCATATCCTATCATGTCTCTATCCGCTCCTTATCCTATCATGTGTCTATTCTATCCGGTCCATCAAACGGGCCCTTCAATCTTTTGAATTTTATCAAAATAGTTCTTTATCAATTTAATATAGTTCAGATAAAATTATAAAAAATAGAAGAAACCAAATCAATTAATTAATATTGATTGGTATTATATTTTTTTCAACTAAACTAAACAAAACTATTACACCCTAATTAATGCAACAATTTCCTTTCACCTCAAACTTTACTCTATTAGAATAAATACCTACATTTGTAATGTTTAATTCAATTGATAAATTATTAATATTATTAAATAGAATATTTTATGTTGGATTCAAGTCTCACGGTTCGCAAGTGTGCGAGTTAAACAAAAAAAATAAAAAATAGATACTCCTACACGGCTTTATTTGCATAATCACTTAGGCATTCATCTTTCGTAATGCTATTTATAGGCTTTAGCTTAAAAATAACATAAATGGCTGTTCCAAGATAACCTGGATAAGAGAGACTTTAGATATGTGACATTAGATATTTCATTCATTCAAGCGCATGTGCGAGCTACAGAGTTTGGAATTTGGATCATCACCCAAAGGTGCTAGTCACTATCTACTCCAACTCCGCTGACAGTTGAGTAGCTTATTTTTCTTTTTCTTTTTTGGCAACATTCCAATCACTTTTTTTTTTTTATATATTTTTTTTATTTGATCAAAATGCCACACTCAAAAAATAAAAAATATAGAAATATCTTACTTTTTTTTGTTTCAATTGCTGATCGATATCTAGGATGCGACGATGTGAAGAAGTTTTTTTATTACTTTATAAATGGTCGCATCCCCGTATGTTTATTATTATTTAATAAATTATAAATAATTAAAATATTTAAAAATTCAAAATACTATTAATAAAAGAAAATACATTAATAAATAATAATAATAATAATTACAAATAATAATAATTTCAATAATATTATAAATTTTAATAATAATAATAAAAAGAATAATAATTTTAATAATAATGTGCCAAAACAAATAAGAGGAAGTTGTTATAATAACGCGTCAAAATAAATAACGTCTCCCTAATATTTTGCCGATAAAATAACAACATATTTTCTTAACAACTCCCTCTTATTTAAGTACATTTTTTTCCTAAATATTGTTAATGTAATTAAATAATAATAATAATAATTAAATATGGTTAATGTAATTAAAAAATAATAATAAAAGTATTTAAAAAATATAAAATTTAAATAATAAAATCAAACAAAATATCAAAGTTAACGTATTTGAGTAGATGTGCAAAAATAAATAATATGTTACATTGTTTTGACAACTCAATCCTATTTTGCAGTTAAATTAACACTTAATATTATTTTGTTAACAGTTAAGTTATTGATTATTTAATAAAATTAAAAATAATTAAAAAATCAAAATACTATTAATAAAATAAAATAAAACTCATTAAATTGGAGGAAAAAAAATGCAGTTAAATAAGAGGGAGTTGTTAAGAAAATACGTTGTTATTTTATCGACAAAATATTAGTCACATGTTATTTGTTTTGTCACGTTATTATAACAATTTCCTCCTATTATAATAACTTCCTCTTATTTGTTTTGACACATTATTATAACAACTTCATCCTTTTTTATCTAATAAATAAAAATTAATGAAAATAATAATAATAAAATATGAATTTGATATATTTTTTTCTTCAATTTGTAGTATTTTTTCTTTAATTTAACATGTTTTGTTTGTTCAACTTAATTAATTTGATTTTATTAATATAATTTACTTTATTATTATTAAAATTTATAATATTATTACTATTAATAATGTATTTTATTTATTTATTATTATTATTTATTAATGTATTTTATTTTATTAATAGTATTTTGAATTTTTAAATATTTTAATTATTTATAATTTATTAAATAATAATAAATAGAATTAATAATTAACAAAATTATTTATAAAATGACAAAAATAAAAAATATATAGTGGTAGAAGGTTGCATCCCGGAATGTGACCATCTATTGAGGGATAAATAATTTTTTTTTTTCACATCGTGCATCCCCATAAGCAACTAAGACAAAAAATTAAGACGTATTTTTTTAAAAGTGTGGCATTTTGGTCAAATAAAAAAAAATATAAAAAAAAGTCTACTTTAGTAGCTTATTATAAAAAACTAGAATAGAAATGAAAAAAAAGATTTTTTTTTTACCAAAAAAATTACGGTGATATTGCCTATGTTAAAAAGTGTTTAAATATTAGAAGTATATATGTAAACATGGTTGTTACGTTATTCTTAACTAACATGTTTTCCAGAGGTATACTCTACGTCTTCCATAATAATCGAGTCAAAAATCACATAAATGATTATTATCATGTATTGATAATATAAAAAAAAATTTACAACGATAATATGTATGCGTAAAAAAATAAACTCAAAAAAATAATAACTCTTTAGCATCATGATGAATTTAATTAAATACCAATGAAACAACGCTCTCCACGATTTGAAACAAGAAAATAAACACAAAAATATAGAGAGAAGCTAGGGGCCGGAGAGAATACACTGCTTGACATATTTGCAATTTTGCATCATAACGTACATATAATATTCATCAATATCTTAGATTTTCATTAGCATATAGCAACTTCAAAGCTTACATATTTATATATAGCTAGCTAGTTTAGTTTTTGTTAGCTATCATGCATACACACCAAACCAACACATAATATGTAGTACAATCCTATAGTATTTTAATTAATATATCGTAGTATATTAATCTAGAGAAAGCACATGTTATCTGATAAAATTACACGATAATATTACAAAAACTACTTTAAAGCTTCAACAAAATCAATATTCCATGCATGCAGTTTTGTCAAATCCACAGCGATTTCAAACATGGACATAACATAACCAACATCAAATGATTTATCCATGGTTGGTTTTACCTCCGCCACCAGAACCACTTCCATAACCACCACCATGAGCACCACCACCACCCGATCCATAACCATACCCGGATCCGGATCCAGTCCCGGTTCCAAAACCAACTCCAAAACCTTTACCAACACCAGAAGGAGAATGCCCTGAGCCTGAACCGTAACCGTAGCCACTTCCTGGTGAGGACCCCCAACCCCAACTATAGTCCCAATTTGGACCGTGACCCGTCCCGCTACCACCAGTTGACGTCGGTGCACTGCCGCTTGACATATCGAAACTTAGCTTTCTTCCGGCTGCCGCAGTGGAAGTGATGATGAGAAAGATAAGAAAGAGGTGTTTGAGATTAGTACAAGTGTTGTTGAATGGTAGCATTTTGTGTTGTGTAAGATATATTGTTATAGGTAGGTTTCTTTTTTTGGAGTGATGTAGTTTGTTGAGAGAGAAAGTGGTGTTTTGTGATTCTCGTGAAGTTTGGTTGAATTGAATGAATGAATGATGCTGATGATATGCGAGATATATATATAAGTCATAAAGTGATCACAACTAAATTATTTTTTATACTAAAATGTCAGTGCACTACTTTTTTTTAGGTTAGTATTTTCTCTTAACATTTATAACTTTGATTCTTTAATTTCTCCAATTTTTTTTACGGTTTGAATCAGTTCAACTATCAAATTCTATATGATCATACATATATTAATTCTCAATGTTTTTTATTAATTTATTATAAAAAATTTATTCATCTCACCTTTTGAAAATCTGGCATATTTTTTTTCCTCTGTAAGGACTAAAGCATCCAATTTTTGTAATGAAGGGTTGGAATAAAAAATAAATAATATTTTTATAGAAGCAAAAATTGAAGTATTGTGAATTTATAGAAATTATAAATTACAAAGATATCGACTTTTATTTTAATTGTTTACTTTTTTCTTTAAAATTTCTTTTTTTCATCTTTAAATAATCTTGAACATTGCATAAAAAAATCTCTCTATATTTAATATTCTTAAATATGGAACTTGAAGTGTACAAAAATATAATAGTATGTTAACACAATTACGTTTACACTTGTAATTTTATTGAAGCTTTAAAATGCTATAATTTTTTAAAGTCTTGTTTTAGAGTTTATTTTAAATTAAGTGTTGGGTCGATTTTAATTAGTGCAAGAGTAGTGTTTTTATTTTTATATACCTTTAACTAATAATTAGAGAACAGTGAAATGCCATGATGATACAAGATAAGTGTGCTTGCATGAACGAGGGGGTAACTAAGGAGATAAAGAGTATAAAAGAACACTCGAAAATGGGAAGATAATGTTGATAGCGTGACCAGAATTCCACTACCGACTTAATGTAGTAATTGATATATATATATATATACCGACTTAATCTAGTAAATTGATATATAAGACCAAACAAGTGGTCACACCAACATTTGTCAAGTTTGGGAGAGGAAAAGAAAAAGCAGCGAGATCTTTTCTTTCAGGTTTTACATTTTGGATTGCTACGCGTTTTTCATTATTTTTTGATTGAAAATGCTGTTTACTTTTGGGTTTATAAAATTAAATATGATTAAAATTTGCTTACGTCTTGCTTTAGATAAGGCGGGAGTAATATTAATATCCAATAATGTGATCATTGTTTTTTTGTCTTAATCACGATCGAAGCAAAAAATAATATTAATTGGCATGGTATAAGGACCGGACCAGAAATCGCAACCACGATATCGATATACCAAACTTGTCTCACAAATATAGTTTAATTAATAGCTGCAAAGCCATTAATGCATAGAAGTCTCAATTTCGAATTGAACTTTCAAATATATTTACACCACATGCATGCCATCTTGTGATTTTGGATAATTAACAATTTATGTAACCTTGCTATGTATCAAATATTCTTCGTTTGGGAAACTGACTATTCATAGATATATATGAGCTAGAGTAGTTTAATAAATATTTTTTTTTTGCAAGGGGTTGGTTTTTTTTTACTCAAATCAAGGGGTAGTTGAATTATAAATACTTGTATCATATGTTTCCTAGGCCCACTTTATAATTTCATTTAACAACAATAATATGTTCCTTCTCTCTCCTCTAACAAAAATGCAAGTACACATAATCTTATCTTTGAAAATTAAAAGACAAACTTGCTTTCAAGACAAGCCTTTCCAAAGTGCATTTATATTTTTCCGACCCTTCATTTTTTATGCTATAAATGGAACTTGCATTAATTCTTCATTTATTATTTTTTACTGATCAATTCTTCTGATTTCTTAGGTTGGAGCAGGAGAGATCTTATGATCTATAGCAAATCGAGCATGATAGAGACATGCAAGTTGTTGGAACATATGTGATATAATTTGGAGAATGCAAGTGCCCAATATTTGGTTATTGCGCATGTTTGGGTGGAGGTAGGGACATGCATGTGAGAGTGAGACGTTACACACTTACCTTACATATAGTTCAAGCCACTAATGCTACCCTACATTAACTTGTTCCTATTGTGTATTCTTGGAAAATATCTAAACTATGGTGTCCCAACCTAAACAGCAATTTTTTTAAAACAACATTTGATAATATTGTTACTTGTTAGTATTATGTAAAATGAGAATTGAACTTTCAACTCTTTATCACAATATGTGACATTCTTACGGACATGAAGAATTAGATGTATAAATTCACAATCTTTAAAAGTTGAAAAGTTGAAATCTCTTTATTACAATATATGACATTCTTACGGACATGAAGATCTAGATATATAAATTCATAATCTTTAAAATTGAAAAGTTGGACCAATTAATGGATGAACTCAAAAACAGAAATAAAAATTTCTTAAAATTATGGTAATTAGACAAACAGTAACAATAAGGATATAAATGTCTTTTTATATAGTAAAAAAAGTATGGATATAAGAGATATAGTTATTTTAAGATAGATAAAATGAAATTTATGGAAAGATATAAACAAGTTATGCCCTTTGAAATTGATTGCTTACACCCTACAACTATTTATAAGAAACAAATAAATTATTTTTTATTTTTAATATAAAAAACTAAAGTTACATAAATTTTGAGTCATTATTAAATTTTATTTTATTTTTTTAGTTTTTTAAAAAAATTGTACGATTAGTTTTCAAAAAAATTTCATATTCATATTTTGTCTTTACTTTTAAATTAACTTATGCGTATTCTTAATTAAAAAAATTATAAATTTTTGTAAGTTGAATATGACCACAAAAATTTTTACAAAATTCAAATGGTAGAAATAAATTGACATGAAAATAGAAATTAAAAATGAAGGTGAAAAAATTTTGGGGATTAAAAATTAAAAAAAAATATTATTTAACTCTAGAAAAACACTGAAATTTTTATGTGTATTAATAATTGAAATTTATTTTTTTATTAACTTAAAAGTTTAAATTAATTAAGTTCTGAATAGTCATTAGAGTAGAAAAAAAACTACAAGATTCACAAAATATTTACATGTGTATTTTATGAGACCAGAATGTGCAACAGAATATTCAGACCTCATTAAATTATCTATTTCATGTGAAATATGAATTGAAAAAAATTATCAAACAAAGTGAGATTGATGATGATGATGATGATGATGATGATAATAATAATAATAATAATAATAATAATAGTAATAATAATAATAATAATAATAATAATAATAAAAGGAAAAAAAACTATAATCAAAACGCCTCAAGCTTTAACATGGAAAACATATCTCAATCTGAAAGAATAAAAATTGAGACCTAATCCAACTAAAACTTTCATTGTATAAAATAATAGGTACAACAAAAATTATTACTAATAGCACTATGGAACAACATAACATCAAATCCTCCCATAGAGGAAACCAAATAACAAAAGTTGATATCACAATTTGATTCAAACAAAAGATAAAACTACCAATAAAATATATTAAAATTGCAGCTAAAATGAAGCAAATTTATTACTCAACTATGAACTATCTGCCACTTAAACCCATTTTATTCTTCTCTTACGTCGCACTCCTATTTTCTCTCTCGTGGGTCATTTTAGCTTCACATACTACTGTGTTGATGACTCTTTTTCAACTTAAAGATTTTTCACTTTTCTTTCAACCAGGCCCATTCACAAACACATGTTTCTTTTTTATCTTAAGAACATGGTGTGGGCTCGCAGTTAACAAGAGACCCACCCAACAATATTTACATGCTATATATATCCACTAACAAAATATTCATATCACTAATCCGTGTTTTCTTTCTACATATGAGAGATGATAAATATCATAGATTCTAAATTTGAATCCGAAGTATAATGTCCTATTTAATAATTTTGATATTTTGTCCTAAGACTTAAAGATTTAATCCCATTTAAAATTGACAAGTTAATTTGATTTTGTCTCATTTATTTATTGTAGTTTCTCATTTATTTTATGTCCGATAAGTATCTATTTTAATTTGTCGGATATCTTGGGCGCACCGATAGCCTAACTCGCAGGTGGTCACATGGAAGCATGTGAACGACAAATGTTGGGCTACTTTTGCAAAAGGTCCACTATAATAAGTTGGTCCATGTTTGACTTTTGAGTCTATATGGGCCCATTTTCATACTAATCTAAGCTATTTGTAAGATTCTTTAAACCACTTCTGAAGTGGACTACATGACGAGTACAACTTTGATATGGCCCAAACTATATACGTGCACAAGAACAAAATAGTTTATGGAGGAAGAAACTTATTTTATCCATCTTTCACTTTTTAAAAAACTCCACATGATTCTAAAAGTGTTCTTTCAACGATATTTTTGCATAAAAGTATGCATCTAGATGACGCAAAAATTGGTTTGAGATGAAAAAAAGTTTCCTGAGATTTAAGTTATTATGTAATTCTGGAATTTTTCTTGATTGTTGGAGTTTACAATATTCTATTAATTGGTTATCAAATCATATATGGGTTAATTTCTAGGAAAAGTGTAGCATATAATATGATTATTAATGTAAACTTTTTACTCAATGCTATCATATCTCATGATATCAGCAAAAATCATATGTGATCCAATTTTGACTTGACTACATACATCCACTTTTTTTACTCATTTTTTGTTTATATTATGTGCCAGAATATTTATTAACGTAGTTCAATTGAAAAATTATTTTAGAATTAGAATTATCCTTTAGTATTTTTAAAATACTAATTACAATTACCTTAAATAAAATTAATTTTAAAAATATTGTTCTGAAAATACTAATTACAATAACCTTAACTAAAATCAATTTAAAAAATATTGGTAGTTGAAGATGTTCGATTGGTGTAGTAGTATTAGTATGATTGCTTGGGTATTTTTCTTGTTGTAATAATTGATGGTGAATGGATTCAGGAATTTAATTTGTACCATTAGAATTGTAATTGAGTTTATATTTTTTTTAAGACAAAATTCTACTAGAGGTATTAAACATGAAGCTTTCATTTAAACTTTTTACTTTTATATTAAAAAAAAATTACATATGTTTTTCTAAAGCATAACAATATGGGACTTTTAGTGATTTTTTGTTGTTGTCTAGAACCGTACAAAATTCTTTATTTTGACATTGAAATGTAATTTGTCATTATATCTCTAATTTAATTTTTTAATGCAGTTTAAAATGTAAATTCAAATTTTTTCGTACATAAAATTTCGGTAAGACAGAATATCGTAAATCACGTTAGATTTATCTTAGGATACAAAATATCTTCTATTAGATAAAATGCTAAAAAAAAAAACACTCCCACGTAACAATTTTACCTATATTTATGCAATCGTTATAATGTACTGTCAACTACCATAACGTGGCATGACTTAAATAGTTAAATAAAGAGGAAAAAAATATAAAAGATTTGTTAGATATATTATATAACATCATCTCAACGAATATTCAAAAATTATAAAATGTTAATCAAATTTATCTTCTATTGAAATTTGTATAAATTGCAATAATATAAAATTTGTCTTATAATGCAGAATATTGAACACGTAAACAATCAAGATAAAAAGAAGATCAATCTTATGACTTATACTTTATTCCAGAAATATTCATAGTGGAGAATAAATATCTAGAGTTTACCTAATCTTTATAAGGGTGTGATTTTAACTCTGTAAATCAATTAGATATTATGAAGCATGCCAACAATTTAGTCAACTCCATTCCATCCCATCACTTAGTGACATAAGAAAGATTTTAAGGTAACATGATAAAATAATTTACATTCTTTTTTAATGAAATATTACTTTGTTAATTTTAAAACTTCAACGCAAAAGACATACACAAATGGTGAACTTGTTAAAAATATGAGCAGATAGATCATGGGATCCAAAAGCCAAGGTCATTCAAGAGACATAACACATGTTGGACTAAATAGAAGAAGAAACAGTTATTAAACTTTTGATAGACAAAATACATCATATAGTCTTTAAGTTAAAAATAAAATAAAAAACAAATTGATCATTTAATTTTTTTATATTAAATTAGTCTTTTTTATTTATAATCATTACAGTTTTGAATTATTTTTAATCATAATCTTATTTCAATTATTTTTAATTAGAGATCTTTAAAACTTTATTATGAGTCTTGTTATCTCATATAAAGAACAAAATAATATCCTATATATACTTTTCCTAAAAAATAAAAACCTAAGCATACCCGTTTATCAAATCAAATGTACTTCACCTCTTACCCAAAAAAAATAATTTCATAGTCTAAAGAAAGCCAAAGCTTTAATTAAATGAAACACTTTAACTTAATGAAAATCATACATTTTCTTATCTTATAATCCCAAGAAACAATCGGGAGAGTAGCATGGAACTTATGAAAAATGAAATGAAGTGTCTTAATTATTTGGAAAAAGCATGATGCCAGTCTTAGCAGCAGCAATTTTACACAAGCCAAACTTCCAATCAGCCCTACGAGGAATGAAACCACAAAAGAATACTGCCGTGTATTAAAACAACAATATCTCACCTACTAAGGTTTTTCTCTATTCTCTTTCTTTTTTATACTATTTTATCTATCACCATAATTTTTTTAGCAAGTCCAAGAAGATGATCTTTTAATCACTGGTTTCATCTGCTTGTCTTCTTCAAGGGAAATCATCCCCAAGTGTGAGGGATCCTCCAGCATCATCTTGGCCACCAGATAACCTGCAATAGACCATGTTTGGTATTTTCTTGCCTGCTTACCAATATATCTTCCAAGTTTTCCATCATAATATTCGGGCCACCCATCCTTCAGTAAACGACTCTCAGCAAGTTCAATTGCACGTCTTGCAATTTGTGGTCGCCCTGTCTTGATGCAAGCAGCTGTTACTAACCACAGGAGCACTGAACGCAAGAAAAAGAAGCAAAATGAAACATAAAGTCAGAGAAGTAAGGACATCAAGACTGAATGTTTATAATTTTATTCCATAACATTGTAGGAACTGTAAACAATTATTCCTGTAAACATATTTGAAATCATCACACATTGTAAAAAAAATACTACTCAAAATAACAACAAAGGATTGTACCTTTTTCACAGTTTCTTTACATTATAAATTATAAATACACATTTGCAACTTTACTAATATTCAAATTCTTCTGTTCTATTTTATGAAAAAGACATGTCACAATTAAAATAGGACAGATACACAAACACAAGGTGTGGCTTAGTTGGCAAACCGAGCACCATGTAGATGTTTTTCTGAAATCCACAGGAACCCCTTGTGGCAAAGGTTAGGATGATGCCTAACTAAGCACACCTTGTAGTGTTAGGCAAAAAATGCGATAATCTGACATGTAAGAGATGCTGTCCGAAGCATAGCTGCTAAAATAATGTGGACAACAGATAGAATGGACTTGGGTAAAAGGAAGGTGTTTCAAACATCACATAATATCATGTTAGAGGATGTTTCCAGAAGGAACAATCCATCCTCAACCCCTACATCCCGCCTAAAAAAAGTTCAAATGGAAATATACATTTTTTATTTAAAAAGAATAGAAGTATATAAATACAAAATTTCACTACAGAGCATTCTCTATATAGACACAATCTAAAATTAAGTCAACGAATTACACACTAAATGAATAGTGTAAAGTGAGGCCCTTAATCTACCAGATTAACATAATTTATAAAATGTTGAAAAAGAAAGATTGGACTGACCTAGTTGACAATATGCTACAAATGATTTCTATCAAACATAAACCACAAATCAGGTTATTCATAGAAAGGATGGGGCAAAAAAGAAAAACTTAAGGCCCAAAATCAGGTCAAAATCAAAGGTTGTGTATGAATTATCACTACCAAATATCACTTTGGGTTTAGCATAATTTCCCACAATAAACCAGACAGAGCCCCAAGTTAAATGCATTTTGAAGTTTGAATAACTAAACATAATCAGAGAAAGAAAAAACCTGGCCAAGATCCTCCATTATGGTAACTCCATCTGGTATTTTTGGGATCACAACCAGTAACAATTCGCCATTCATGACTTTCTATTGCAGGGTAACTAATTTTTAGTGGCATTTCTCCAACCAACTCATCCCAACGAGCTTCAATAAGATCCATGATTGCCATTGACTGCTCTGGAGTTGCTAAAGAAGATAGAATTGCAACACAGTTGCCTAGAGCAAACCATCGAAAATCCATTCTAGCCGGACTGACATTTCCGATAAAGTAGCCACCACGTGTTGGCATAAAGTCAAACACCCAATCTGGAATTGAATCTGGAATAACATTAAACTTATTTACTGCAGTATGTGAGTACTCCTCGGTCTTGTACCGATAAATGTCATTTAGTTGCTGGAAGTCAAGCCAAAAGTAGCTTCGCATGTGAAAACTTAGTGCATGCAAACGCTTCACAACACGCTCTACACATTCCTTTCCTTCAGCAGTATCTTGTTTCAGCATTGACAAAGCACATCTCAATGCCATGAAGAAAAGTGCTTGAATCTCTATAGGATAGCCATAAATACCCTGCAGAAAAAAGGAGTTAATAATTAATAAAGTAAGCAAGTTCTTCAAAATCACCAAATTCGAGTTGAACTTAACTCCATCAAGCATTTGAAACTACATATTGAAGAGTTTAAATTTGATGTGCGTAGCATGTAATATAATACATATTGCAAACATTATCTGGTTCTTAGAATGCTTTTTGTTGCATTGCATTGTTGCATTGCATTGTTGATAACATTTTCTATTTTATGGTTCAAGGTTATGCAACTGCAGTTAGTTTTGTTGTTACAAGCTATGCTATTGTTCCACTATGTCAAATTCATAACATGATGTGGCAACACTATTGAGAAACTACTGCAAATTATGCCTTACCATTCTTCGATCAATCATGGAGCATCCATCAGCACACAGGAGAGTTGGGAATGTGTCAAACCCCTCCGACAAGCACAGAGTCAATATAAGTTTCATTCCCTTTTGACAATTTTCAGATTCAGACAGAGTTAAATCCCCTGTGGATTTTGTGTAAGCACGAAGCAAAATGATCCACCAGAATCCAGAGTCAACAGGAGCAACTCTTCCTATGGCACTTTCACCAAAATCTGCAATGATAGTATCTGTTTTCCTGACAGCATCATGAAGAACTTTGAAACTAGCTGGCATCACACCTTCACCAAGCTTAAATCGATCTACTCTTTTTTCCCAACCCTGAAGATGCAGTGTCTTCAACAAGAAGTTCTTAACTATTTCCGGTTCCCCATTCATCAAAAAGGCTAGAGCACTTGGCACAAAATCCCGAACAAAAACCTAAAAGGGAAATATTTATCATCAAATATCAGACTCATTCATAGTTGTCCTCCATCAGTGTGTAAAAGTAGAAAGATTAAGACCATTGTGCTTTGTGGAGGCCACCACTAACACAACTACAGAGTTACATCTCTTAATCAACAATTATTCACTGGCGGAAACAATCTATCATACAAGTTTAACAAGATACACAAGGCATGTCAAAAGTAACTATAAGCCAACGGCAAAAAACTGTAGTTAACAACTCCAGGACATTAAGGCTATTAAGAACTAAAGGCACCAAAAATTGTTGGAATTTAATAATATCTTTTAATGAATTATTATTGCAATTATGGTTGTGTTTATTTATCATGTTTGAGTTATCTATTGTCAGTTTTATTCTTTGCTGAGCAGAATTTTCACTACCATTAATCTAAAATTGTTAAATTCAGAATGAGAAGGGAGCTGGGATGTGTGTTAAAAGAAATATTTTCCCTGAATAATCAACGATCTAGCTACAGTAATCATTGGGATTTCGAAATATTTTCAAGGAATGAATGGGATTTCGAAATATCTGTTTAATATCAAGGAATGAATGGGATTTCAAAATATTTTCAACTTAAAGGTTCAGTAAATAATATATATCAGAGCACCTGTTTATGTTTATTGTAGTGCTATTAGATTCATTACATTGAAACTTCTGGGTACTCTCAAATATGTTATTATAGATCATATGTCTGGTAGAATTTTCAAAGATCTGCGAGTTATATGATGTTTCAGATTCACGTAGCCGATGAAAACTTGCCAATAATTAAGACAAAAATGCAGTAGTAAATGCACAATACATCATACACACATCAAGACTCATTTCCAAGTATCTGAAGTAAAATTATATCCAAACAAAAAAATAATTCATTGTAGCTTGATTAGATGATTAAAGTTTCCATGACTAAAATGCTTGAAAATTAGTAGTACACACACCCAAAATCGGAATACGACATTTCAGTACTGATTGAGGAATTCACCTGATCATAATTTAGAACTTCCTCTGCTTGATGATCAACAGCTGCAATTGTGCCGACAGGTTGGCCTTTGAAATAGACTAGAGATTTTCGGAGGGATTCCCACGCATCAGCAACCATGGGGTGAGGCTCGAATGAGTTCCGAGCAGATGAAGCAGGTGTATTAAAACCAGATCTTCCTCCAGGCGAGAAATTGTCATAGTTATCCAAGCCTGCCCTTGCAAAACCAATTGACAGTTCACTGAGCGACCTCTCATCAAATGATCTCTGTCTCTCAATGTTTAACCTTGGCTTGTCAAGCAAACGAGAGAGATCAAAATCATCCATCTCAGAGATCGAACAGTGAGAGCTGATTTTCCTAATTCCCACAGGACCGTCCATTTTCTCCACAATAATCAAATTACTTTATCAAAAATAGATATTATCTACAATCAGAAAAAAAAAAATACGATCCAGTGTCAAATGTAAATCTGAAACAAACATTTACAAACAACCAAAATAGCAAAAAAAACAAATATATAATAAAACAAATCTTAAAACCAGTGACGGTACAGGAAACGTAAAAAACACACTTATGGTCACGAGTCGCAATCACAATAATCAGAAGCATAAATTCATTAAAACTATTACATACGTAGTATACATAATCCTTATGAATGATTCATTTCTACAAATAGGAAGAAAAAGTGAAAATAAAAAACCCAAAAACTTATATCAGTACATTGTTTGCGAAACAAAAAACACCACCACATTTAACTCATGTAAATTTCAGCACCAAAATTTTAGAACCGAACAAAACAACAAATGACACATTGAAGAAAAACAAAATAAGTAACAGATCAAGATCCATAGAAAACAAAAACAAAAGAATCCCCATTATCACGGGATTCACGCCACCAAACAACAACAAAAACAGAAAATAAAAATCGTATAAAAATAAAATTATAAAGCTACAATGTAAAAATAAGCGTTAATTCATCGGTAAGCAGAAAAATATACAGATCTGAGAATACGAGAAAAAGCAAATGATGCTGAGAAATGGAACGAGTAGAGAGGGAGAAAACCTGAAGTACATAAACAACGGAGACTCGTAGTGAGATCTCCCGGCTTAAACGACGGTTGTTCGCCGGCGATTTCGCCGGAAAATGGTAAGCAAATTGAAAGACACGGAGGAGAGTAAGAGAAACGAAAAAATGAGCAATTGCTCGAAAGCTTATATTTATAGCCGAAGACGGACGGTAGAAAGTGAAACCTTGAGAGAGAGTGTGTAACCAATGGACCGTACCGTCCCACCCGTTTTCTTTTTCTTTTTTATTTCTTTTTTTCCTTCTTAAAAATTGATTTGGTGTTATTGGGTAACTGGGTATTGCCGGTTGCAACACGAGTGTGGCTTCCACGTAGGCAATACGACACCGTTTTGGTTTGTTTCTCCCTCTATGTTTCTATACAGCGAGATTTTCGAAATTGGATATTTGGATATTTGAGGGACTGCAGCTAGCATGTGTATTTATATTTATTTATGGATATTCAATGCTAATTAATTAAATGGGTAGGTGGGGTGGATTTGGAATCAATTCTATGTGCCTGGATAGTTACATTTCAACTTGTATTTTTCTTATCGTACTCAAAATAAATATATAAGTTGGGAAATAAATTGACTTTTGAGAAAGCACTTATCATAAGGAGGTTAGGGTGTGCATCATGACAATAAAATTCACATCATCTATGCTTTTTTATATTTTTTATTATATTCTGAAGGTGTCTTTTAAAGGAAAATGTGAATTAAATGATTTTAATCATATTTGTATTATATTTCTGATTTCTAAAATTTGAACATGAGATGCGACTCTTAAATAAGGAATTATATCAAATATATTGTCACAGTCTTTTCTATCCTTTGGATTAGCTAGAGTATACTCGTTCATGTAGTAAAAGTTTTCTTAAAAAGACAATTCTTCCTTAATTTGTGATAATTTTCTGCTATAATTTTATGAGGGATATAATAATGTAATTATTATAGATCAATTAGAAATATTTATTTTTTAATCAGGAAATTAGGTCATCTGGTTATTTATTGTTATTATAAAATCATGTACAGCATTGTTTGTCTATCATGATCTAAAGTTTCTTTTTTGTCAAAATATCAAATAGATATTAATAATTGAGTGAATGTCATTAATTTTACCTTTAAAATTGTAGAGTTTGAACCAAATTACAAATTAGTCTCTAAAATGAAAATTTGTCGATTAATTTAGATTATCTTAGATCAACTTTAATGACTCTCTTTCGTAAAATAAAGATCGTGTAAAAACTCTCAATAAAATTGTAAAATATATCGGACAAACACATAAAAAAAAAGTGTTTTTTTCCTCAATTAGATAATTGTTCTAAATGGGATGCAATATATATACATTTATTTTTTATTTCAAATATATATATAACCATTTTTTAAAGTGAAAAAATAAATAATTAAAACTTATATTCAATAACTTTATTTATATTAGGGATATTCATGCTATTGTCATTATTATAGAAAAAATATTTTATTTTGATATTCTTGCTATTGTCTTAAATTTTAGTTTAACTGATAAATATCGATATTGTTAGTTTGGACACAGAAATTCGTATTTGTTTGAGTTAATTATAGTAATATTTATCATCTTTTTAAAATTAAAAAAAAAACAAAAATGACATATATTATTGACAAATATCTCTGTACAAGTTTAAATAATTATAATTAATTTTTTTTATTTCCCATGCTCTTACTTTATTTCCATAAGTAATTTTTATTTTTGTGAAATGTGTAGTTTTGATGATGCGTAACACTATAATATAATAATATGTTACCTCCTATAAAAAAAATTAATACATTGCTGTTTTTTATATAAAATAAAGTCTGTAAAATTATTAAAACTTAATATGAAAGAATATTTGAGTTGAGTATAACTTAGATATTATCCGAAATATTTGATAGATTGAAGCGTAGATGAATATTAAAAATTGTTGGATCTGTTCTTAAAAATAAATAAATGTGTGAAATTATTATATTCTTATTGTTTTATCGACCTTGACGAGGATATGAGTCAGATGCAGATACAGCGGAATTTCGTCGAAAATAAAAATTGTAAAATTTTTCATTAAATGCCTCGTGGTATGAATGAAGAATATCCCATACTACAGGGATGTAGCGCGTCATTTCGTTGACATCCAAGCTTGTAGGAGGGAATTAAGAATAAGTGAATATTCACGTGGAATTACATAAACAAATAAATCTGCTATAATAATAAGTTAAAAACAAAGCAACAAAACAAATAAATTTACCTTCGGTGAATCATTGGTATATGTATATAGAGTTGTAAAAATGGACTGGGGTCAGTTCAATTTATCTACATTTAAAGGATAGTCCAAAAAATAACGAAGGTTGTGCTTTGATTCTCAATTTTTATTTAAAATATGTTAAAATACTATTAGATTTGAGCGTTGTATAAATTATTAATTCTATTTTTTCATTATTACATTAGGTATTTTTATTATTAAATCTTAAAATTCAAATAAAAATACCAAGAATTGTGGAGATTGAAAGAACATCTACCATAGTGTGGCGTTATTTGCTATGTATTGTACATGGGTAGTTGTTGGGTGGAGCTTTGGTCTAGTTATTAGTAATTAGTGTAGGGTGACAAAAGTTATTTCATTATATTGATGTATTATATTGATATTTCGACTCATTTATATTTTATATTGAGACTGATTTTATTTTATTTTATTTTATTTTGATTTAAATATTTCGAATCTCTTATTTTAATTAAAATAGAATTTTAATATTTTATTTTTAAATTTCAAATTTTAATCCAACAATTTCATGTGTCATAAAATTTTTTCACATAACAATTTAGATTTTTTTTTTCTAACATGTATTTTTAAATAAATGACGTGAAATAATATTTGATGATATGAAATTGTAGATTTACATTTGAAATTTGACTACAATATTTTTTTTTTCAATTTTATTGATAAGATATAAATGTATTATTCTGACATTCAGTGTCACTAATTCAAATTAATAATGTCACATCATTAAATATAACTACATTATTGGAAAGTATAACATGTCATAAAAATTAGACCCCAAAATTTATAATATGAAAAAAAATCTTGAAACCTATGAACTAGAATGACTACGATCTCAAATTTAAAAATGAGGTATTTTCACTTTAAAGAAAGAGACCGACGTATATTTAAGTTTTTTGTTTCATAAATTAAAACATTAAAATGTTAAATAAATAAAGTAATGGGCTAACCTATTGGCCTACTAAACTGACATGGATCTGTAGCCGAGTTGGAAATGAGTTGATTATAAATTTATAATCTGGAAAGTTTTTGTGTTATAGGCTAGGCTAGACTGGTGTAACCATTTAACATCTCTATGTGTATGTATTTTTCTAGTTTCGAATATAATCAATAAAAATATGTATTTTAAAAAATAGCTAAGACTAACAAATCTAATGTATTGGTCATAAAATATCTTTTCATTAATTTTTAATTTCCTATTATGGAAAAAATTCACATTAGGGACAATTTATAGAATGCTATTTTTATTTTTATTATTTTGAGAAAATAAAATAAAACCAACTGTTTTTCTTATAGAATGTGAAATAATATGTTTTCTTATACCATGAAACTTGATTGAGTAATATTTTGTGTAACTTTTTTATTTCAGATTTATTTTCATTTAAATTATTTTATTTATAATTTTTAATTTAATTATATAACTGATTTATTTTAAAAATATATCTATAAATTTATATATAAAACAGTTTTGCAAAAAAAAAGTTATATATATATATATTTAAATGACATCAAATTTTGGTGTAACATTTTTCTTCTAACCTTACCTATCATTTAAATTATTTGATTTACAATTTTGTCTATTCTTATATACAATTAAATAGTTTATTTTAAAAAAATAATCATTTAAATTTATTGAAATTTTCTATTATTTTTATTGAGTAAATGAGAAAATGTGTTAGTTCATGGCGACAAACTATCTCTTAAGTATTCATGTATTTTTAAATAAAATTAAAAATATATCAAAGAAAATTGATATATTTAATTTAAATTAAATCAACTTTTTTGAATTTATTTTTGCTTATATTTTATGTATAGTATTAAATGATTTTGGAGTATCAACTTTTTCAAACATTTTCTCTCATTAACTCAGAGTGCTTCAATAACACATTGGCTTAGTAAAACCTTTTTATTTATTTATATATTTTAGTTTTTCAAAGATTATTTATATTGAAAGTAATCATGTTTGAAATATTATTGAATACTAAATGTGGAAATTATTACTCTCGATCAAAATTTGAGCAGTGGTTCGTTAAATTGTAGGGACAAACTCCTTTCGCTAAAATTAACGTTGGTTCAATATTTTTTAACTTTAAGATAACTTAAAAAAACTCATCCAACTCTAGCTTCGAGACTTATTCATAACAACTTTGGCTATGGGTGAAATTCAATCGCAAAGACATATAGGGTTACCGGGTTAATGACAATTATACATAAATTACTTGGAGACGAGCTTTAAACCAAAAGTTAGAGCGAGCTTTAGGTATGGTGGAAAAATGTCACTTGGGAGGACACGAAGATATAATCAATACACTATATATTATTTTTCATTAACTCTTGTCACTTAGCATAATTGCCAAAAATTTATGGAGCTCATTCAAATCTTATAAATCTATAGTTGAGGGTAGCCCAACATGTTTAGAGATTTAAAATAAATGTTATAGTGAAACTTTTTTTAATAAGAAAGTAACACTAGATGTATAAAAAAATAAAAGATAATTAAGTTTTGGTGCACCTGAGTTCGAATCTGAGTCACGAAAAATATGAGGCTCTCTTTATATTTGACTAATTGAGTGAGATGAACATTTATAATTAATATGTTATATTATATATTTATAACTAAATTGTAATAAAAAAACTAAATTGCATAAAAAAACTAAATTTTACAAAAGAAAATGAATTTTTTAAAATCTTTAAAATTTTGAAATCTAAAACTCTAGCTTTGTATGCTTTGTTCTAGGCCGCCCCTCCTATAGTTGGACTAATCGTCTTTAATCGCATCAATCAAACGAAATTTCTCTATGTGAGAATAAGAAGGCTATATGAAAATTTAATTTTTTTTTTCATCTCTTAGACGTTGGATTAATTCAATAATATTTAATATTTGCATTATGGAGAGTATTGCATAGGTAAAAAGTCAAGGTTTATTTGGTCTAAAATTGAATCGAATAAATTTTGACTTTTTACTATATTTAAGACCAGATAGAGTAACATTTGACAATTTAATATATTGTTCAACAACTTATGTAAGATCCTGCAAAGTTTCTATATACAAGAAGACATATTATTCTTTGTGGAGAATGCTAACAAATGTTCTTTGAGACATTAATTGATTAAATAATTTAAAGAGGTAAGTTTGTATAGGAAAGTGTTATTTATTATATTAACTAGTGTTTGATTTATATTTTGAAGAATTTTCTTTTATAGTTTCCTTAACATGTGCCTTTAGAGCACCAGTTAAGAAGATTATATTTTGTTTAATCTATTTAACATTGAATATGAACTCAACAACTATATAATACATGTGTCGCTGAGAGTGTAGCAGCATGAGAAAATTCAATTCATGCAAACTCTTGTTCTGTGATGGTTTTGAGAGTCTACCAAAGAATATCTGCAACAGATGGTGCTTTATTCACTAAGCAACAATATCAAATAGGTACTCAGGAGGATTAAAATGCATCGCACCTATTAGTATGTGATATGCTTGCATTGTGTAACCATATAACAGTTTATGAGTACACCTCACCAAGAAACCCCTTATAAAAATTCGTCAACTTCTAGTGTGAAGTGCATAACTCATTTCTCTCTAAAGTTACTATTCACTTTCTCCAACTCTTATTGAATTGGTCGTTAGAGTGTTTGTAGGTGCACTCTATCAGAAGCTACGCCATCGTAATAGTCATTAAAATTCCGCTATGGATCATTGACATTATCTGCGAGAATCAAACCCACAAGGATTTCTACCAGACATGAGAGCTGAATATTTTTTTAACTCATTAACCTCGACCGATTACTATTTCAATACACCAAAATAATATTTACATTACTTGAGAGTCGAGACTAAGGGTAGTTTATAAACACTCGCTTTCTTCAACTCATCGATACGTCTTTAACTTCAAACTTAGAGTTGGAACATGTACATCTCTATTATTTTGTGCATCCATAGCCAATTTTATGAAAGAGTTTGGTAATTGACTATTTATTAGATACTGACATTCAAAAAGTATTCCTTTGAACAATGCACATACACTGATCTATTAGCATACTCATTTGAAAGCTGCTCTATTCCGGATAAATTACATTATTGTGGACGCTTTTATATTTTCCAATTTCTAATTCCATAATTTGTAGTTTTTAACCAATTAATCAACTCAAGATTACTTAAATGAAATGTTTTAGATCTCTTTCAACTTAATCAGAGATTTTAAATATGAATTCAACTTTAGAAATATAATAACATTGAAACTCTCGAAAAAAATAGAATTTTCACATTATAATCTTACCAATGTTAGATCTTATCATTTGTTCAGTTGATCTCATGAAAACTGAAAACAATATCTACCAAAAAGAATCAACATGGCATCAACAACAAAAATCAATAAATCAATGCATAGTTTGATAGTTTGATTCACCATTTTTATTCGTGTATATATACACACACATGTGTGTGTGCGTCATAAATATAAATTCAATATTTCAATCCTAATTTTATCAAGGAATCATTTTATGGTTTTTTTATAGGTAATGTCATTAGTTTTTAATAGTTAAGAAAAAAAAACAAAAAAAGTTAGTAAATAATTAAAAGGGAATTAATTTGTTAGCAACAAATATTAAATTATATATCTCCTTCTTGAAATTCTTTTGGTGTCCCAATTCAATATATAAACTACACATGTTGAAGGGTATTGAGGGTAAAAGAAGCGGAGTTCAAAACATTTGTGTGAGAGAATTTTGTCTATATAAATAATAATTGAATTACACCTTTGAATATAATCATTTCCTTGGTTGATTATTCATATAATTTGTATTTATTTTCTTTAAACTACAAAGAACTCAGAGGCATCACCTGATTAAACATTTTAACTATGTTGACACTTTAAATTTTTCATTTATCATTTAAAATATTATTAAAAAATACAAAATTATTGGAGAACTATACCCAAAAATCCAAGAAAACACTCTTAAAGGATACAAACTACTATCTCACTAAAAATATTATTAAGAAAACTAAGTGGGATAAAACCATAATAAAGAAAAAAGGAGTACGGTGAACATCTACAAAAATCAACATAATCTATATTTTGAAAGACTAATTTTGTTTTTATCGAAAACAGCTGAAATATTAGAAGAAAAAGTATTTCACCAACTAGTGTTATCTAAAAATCTGTGTTATAATAAATGTCATTCTATTTATCATTTCAAGACAATTAAATCATTTATTTATAATAGATCAAGAAATAAGACTATAGTTGAAAACTAGATTCGTCAATTGAAAATTAGACTCTATCTATAAAAGTGTCACCCATTTTTTTTTATTGTTTCAATATCAACCATAACCACTATAAATTCAATATGTAACAAAATTGTAATCCTCAAATTTATAGTAAAACAACCCAAAAAAACGGCGAAGCTGTCCCCAAATATAGTTTTTATTTGAACACATATAATCCATTTTATCTCTCTTACACACACACACACATATATATATATATATATATATATTATCACAACAATATTGGCTTCCAATTAAACAGCCTCATCTTTATGTCAAAATTAAATTAAAAAAAAAATAGTCTCATGTTTATGTTAGTAATGTTATTATTAGCCATTTGTCTTAAAATATTTATAATAATATTGTATTTTTACACGAATAAAGACATGTTGCCTTTATATATCTGATGTTTATATACAATACTCCAGTTAATGAAACAACATTTTCAGAAAGTGTCTTTTAGACATATATTATAAATTTAGTTCCATAAAATACTCAACAGGTATCCTCCCAGGAGAAAAATATCTAAAAATATTTTGGTGGCTTCTCGTTAAGTTAAGATGTTACATATTATGCATTTATGTATTGCTGCCAATCAATTAATGAAATAGCGATGCATAAATTGTCTTTTTTTTTTTTAATAGATACAAATTTAGTGTCTCAAATTTAGGGTCTCGAAATATTGCGATAGAAAATTTAAAAATTCATTAAAATTTATAAAGATATTTACATTTCACTGCTTTAATAATTCCACCAGAAATCGAACTCCAACTTATATTTGCAATCTTTTTTTTTTTTTTTTACTAAATAGCATAAAACACTATATATATCACACGATAAAGGGAATATCTTCTTTTTTAGGTGGCTTCTCGCTAAGCCGTACGTATGAATCTATATAATTAAATTAAATACAATATTTTCAACATGTTATGTTTATATTTAAATTTTATACGGATATGTATAAATTAGTGAAACAAAAATATAAAAAGATATATAATAAATTCTTCAATTGTATCAAAGTTAATCAATTTTTTATTTACTACTCTCTCTTATCCTTTTTATAAGAGGCTAATATTAAATTAAAATTTAGTCAATAAAACAATGTAAAAAAAATGAAAATCCTAATAATTTTTATGTGAATTACTTATTAGAAAAGTTAAAATTATTTGAGTTGTTTATTCATTTCAAAATTAATAAAGAGAAAGTGGTATAATATTTTTGATTTGAATTGCTATTATATGGTCTATTTAGTGATCATGTAAGTGTCTTTTTTGGGGGCAAATTAATGTGACGATTTGTATGAGACAAATAAAGTATTACTTATAATTTTGATGGGTAAAACCCTATGGTCATCTTCTTCTCAACAGATATAGTACAAATTATAATTCCTTTTTTCTTCTTCCCCAAATTATAACCTTGAAAACTTTAAATAGTTTTGAAAGCTTAAATCATAAAGAACAAAACGATGAGTTGGTGTGTACTATTTTCGAAGGTTATAGATAAATCAAACCAACGAGAAGTTCTTATAGGAGCTCCATGATCAATAGAGGTGAAAACATGATCACTAATATGCGAAAGTGTCACCATGGGAGACAATTGTTACTATGCATTTGGTAAGAATTACCATTACTTATATCAATTTGATAAAATCCATAATATATCTTTCATTATCTTCATTTTTAATTGGTATAAAATGATCAAATATAATAATTATTTGAGACAAAAGAAATAGTCAATTTTATCTTTAGTTGAAAGTGATGTGAAATTCATATTTTATTTTGCATAAACAACATTAATTTGTTCATTTATGTCCCTTTTCATTCTCCATGTTCCCTTTTCCCTGTTACTAAATTAAATTTTAAGAACAATTGTCAATGAATATTTTTTAAAAAATAATCATGCATTATGCAAATTAATTTTCTAAATGTAAGATTAGCTTAATATAGTCAGCAACGAGTTGGAGTTCTTATCCATCCAAAGTCAATTAATGTTGTCAAAGGCAAGCATATGTCTCTACAATAGTACATTCTTTTCTATATGTTGACAACATGTGTGTTTATATTCTTCAACCAAAGAAAAGGAAGCATTCAGGCATTCAATAAAGGGCAAAAACAAATCTTGGAAAAACAAACTTTATCTCCAAGAAAATGTGGACTTTGACAACTGCATAGGGAACAAACGTGAGGATTATTATTTTTTCCATGAAAATTGGGCTAAAATGGCTGCCAATACCCCACTTACCATCCTTGAACGGAATGCTTCAACAAAGGTGACCCCATTTTGAATCTTTGCTTAAGTAAGGCTCACATCATTGTACATTTTATTTTATCATATTCATATCGTGATTCATGAGCAACTACTGGTCCTGTTGCTTTCTTGCACGTGAAAGGTGATGTATGGATGGACTATCATACAAAATGGAATATAAATAATAATAACAATAATAATAATAATAATAATAATAATAATAATAATAATATTTTGTTAAAAATGTAAATTATCAAATTAAGAAAATAAAAATTAACAAAAATGTTTTTATATATTCTTTTAAATATATTTATATATTTTATTTTATTATGGTGAGATGTAGTTTTTGGATTCTTATGGAGTAGTTTTTCATTGCTTTATGTAATTTATATTTGATTCTTTAATGATATCAATCACTACTACAATTTTTATATTAATTACACATTTTTTATTGACAAATCACCTTATGTATAGTGTAATAACATTAGGAATTGATAGATATTACAGTCAATTGATAAATGTCAATTCAATATTGTTAGGCTGAATATCATTTTTTCGAATTCAAATTTGGGACTTCGATTATCTATTTGCATGTATTTAAACAAGTAAAATGCTAAATGTTACGATAAAAAAAACAATAACAAAAGACAAAAAATATTATGCGTCAGTGTCCTCTTTTAACTAATAGTTAGTTTTCATAACTTAAAATTTTAACTTTCTTGATTTTTTTTTGAAAAAGTCTTTCGTATTATATAACATTGTTGATTTGAACAATTTGAAAGGAGCATAATGACGGTGTGTTCAATTACACCAATAACTATATATAGTGTTCAGTCATTGGTGTGGCTAAATTCATTGGCCTGTCTCAATTATGATCAATTTTATTTATATATTGCAATTTTTTGTTGTTTCCAAATGTACAGGTGAGAGTAGCTCGTGGTCCTTTTGTGAACATTTTTTATAAATGTATTGATGTAAACTTTTGTTTATGTCCTCGACACTTCTTTTGTTTTGAATATTTGTCTTTTAATGTGTTACTTTTCTTAGCTTCTTAAAAAAAAGTTCCAAAATCATTTTCTCAACTCAAATCCAAACATTCTCGTGACACCTACAAATTGCATTAGACAAGTATAGATGTACGTTGAGTGCCGCGGAAGGCATAACCAAACACACGCTTAGAATTTGAACTCAGTTTTATGTTGGCACTCTACAGTTTCATCTCAAGATGTAATTTTGTGAATTTTGTAAATTTCCATCAAAAACCAAATATTCACAATTTTTTCCTCCTATTGTGAACGCACAAAACGGCCCAACAAAAGATAAGTTGTGAATTATGATTGACTCAATTGAAACAATAAAGTTCCTAACCCATTTCAATTCATTTAAAATTCTCAAATTCTTAGTGTTTTAAATTTTTTGAGCAAAATTTATTTACAATTTCTTTTTATTTAAAAAATTTAGCATGTCTATATATTATTCTATTGATATGCATTAACACATGTCTATTCGCTATTCTATTGCACTAACTTTAACTTATGTTAATCGTAAACAAGAATTTATATGTAATTTTTATCTATCGAATTATAAATTTCCACATTTTATTATTTGTTAAGATTTGTGATTTTAATCACTAATTTAATAGTAAATAAAAATCCAACAGTTGATGTTATACAAGTAAACTAACTTAAATTAATAAAATTCAACTTGACAGATATAATAAATCTGGTTTCCATGTCGTTTCCTTCTATATTTATACTGTGTGGTTCATTTTTGTCACAAACTTAGGTGGATCGAATCGAATCACAGGAGCTCGATAAAAAGGCAAACTTCAAAATTCAATGCCTGCTTACAAAAGTACAAATATACTGTTTCAAAGAGGTGCTCGCATTGGCGAAAGGAAAACTTGTAGTCAAGCCTTTGAATATGAGTCACCTTCTTATGACATTTTGGTTGGAAATATGAATGAAAATAATTAATCTTGAAACAAACTTCACTTGGATATCATAAAGTAAACAATGAACTGCTGTAGCTCGGCTCCGATCAGTCAACATTGATATGGATAGTATTAAACAATACAACATGTATTCAATTAAACCGTGAAGTGCAATCCAAAAATGGCCACTTTAAACAGGAAACAAAACAGAAAGGTAGGCAATAAGAAACCTTCTGTAGTTATGGACTTTAACTTTAACCCTACAGAAGTACATGGGAGGTATTCCCCAATATTAAGGAAATTATAAACAGTTAGTTCGTAAACACCAACCCACCTTGAGAACGAAGAACATAGGTACACCTACAACAACAACAAGGCCTTTGCTTTAAGCAGATGCGTTCCTTTAGATATTGAATATTTACCATTCACATTCTACTTTCACTTCTGATTAATATTTAATGGAATTTAATCTCTCAGGTCTATTGAAAATATTAGTAAGGTGAATAAGAGATTGGGCTAATTCCATCAGGGCGGCGTGACCTAGAACGGCTAACGCTATCCAATGCCTCCCCAAAAGCTCTCCGACTGTAATCATAATTGTTGCCACTGTAGTGTGATCCATACCCACTAGATTGGTCGGTTGTACGAGAAGGATGAACTGACATTGAATTAAAAAAAATCACAGCAAGTATTAAACAAAGTTTCAATAAAGTGATAAATTTAGACTTAAAAGAGAAATTGAAGCAAGTGTGTAATACAAGTATTACCTTGGGAATAATTTGTTGCATGATCTGAAAATCGGTCAGGTATTGATTGCCTAGTGGAATGCTGAAAATTATCTGAACTATTTATTGGCACAGGGTAAGGCCTTGGTCGTTGAGAAGAGTTTGATGTGGGTGTCGTAGTTGTAGAACCATTAGGGGTAGTTTTGTCTTTTCCAGATATCTGTTTATTAGCAGACTATACACGCGATTAACAAAGCCCGATAATATGTAAGAAATTTAAATTTTCAAATAGCATTTATTATATGATTATGCAGTCAAACCTATGCAGCCCTGTTATATGGTGTCCTGAGGTATAGTTGGCAACTTGGATGCATCCAAAAAGTTGAAAGCACCCACATACCCAACTATAGCCAAAGATAATAATAGTATTGCTGCTATTGCATAATAGAGCCTGTGAACATCCAAACAACAGGGCTAAACTATTTTCAACAATTCAAAGAAAGATTGAAAATTGCCCATGTCTCAGCTCGTGAACCTATATTCAACGACGCTAAATTTTTATTCAACAACTTCAAAGAAAGATTGAAAACTATCCAACTCAGTAAGTCGCAATACGTGGAAAGCATAGATGTCAAGAACGCACCGCAAACTTCAGTGTTCTTTTGTACAGTGTTACAAGGCCTGAGAAAAGTCTGACAGCATAGTCTGCAATCTCCTCCGTTTCATATTCTGCAAAGGCGTAACCCTTTGGTTTATCAGATTCCTTATCTTTAGGAATGTGCAAGTCTACCACTCGACCAGCTTGAATTAATATATCATACAAGACCCTTTCTGTCACCCTTTCATCTAGATTGCCTGAGTTCAATACAGTAACCAAATCAGAACCCAAAAGTAGATGGCCCAAACTACTTATACATAGAGGTGTAAACCCAAAACCCCTTAAAAATTTGTTTATGTACAAAATGAATGTTCCAACCAACTACCACTATTATGAATTGAAATTTCATTATATAAAAACCAGAAAATATAGTTGTGGGAAGTTGAGCTAACTAAATATAAAAGTAATAAAATGCACCGACAACGTAGGAAACCTCGGATCATCTAAACATTATTTAGAAGCATATTCATCAAAGAATCATCTATCGATAAAATCTTGTACAGAAGTGAACATAGCAAAGAGAGAAATGGAGATCTAACACATAAAAGAGACTCGAATCTTATTTAAAGAGTAATATGGTATGGGTGCACTTAACAACCAAAATTTTATTTTTCATAAAAAAAATACCATGAACACACAGCACAAAGATGGTAGGAATGATTCAGTAAAATCCACTTGCTTGATTTCCACTGCCAGCAACTAAATAGAAATAGAAATTTCATATTTCACTTTAAATGAATATCGTATCCTACACCAGTACATCTTTAGTACTTCCACTTTTTCACCACTAATAAAAATTTACTTCTATCAAAAATAATTAGTGGAAGTATGCTATGTTTATTGTATCGAGGTCATTTGACAAGAAACAGTTCTATTTTTCATCAAAACAAAGCCATGAATACACAACTCAAAAATGGAAGAAAAGCTTTAGCAAAATCCACTAGCTTAATGATCTCCACCAGGAAACTGAATACATATAGCAACATATCTTCATTGATCACAGTTTATTCTTGTCTCAACAAAAATAAACTTTAACATATGTAAAATCACTGTACTGAAAAGATAATAACAATACGCACATAAAATGGAAAAATAACCATAGCAACATCGTATCTTATTTAAGAACATGTTAAATATATTTGCCAGCTTATTTGGAACAAAAGGTGATCAAATAACAAACAAGTAAATGATGTTGACAATGGTCATAAAACCCTAAACCCCTAGACAAGAGTTCTTAATAATTTCAGCTTATTTTAAATTTTGTGCAGTTTATTTAGTTATAAACATCATTAATGATGACAATAATGAATATGAATTATGTATGGTGTAAATAATAATACGTTTCTCAAACTGCATAAAATTTAAAATCTAACTTGTCAAATAAAAAATGCAATTGGAGAAGAATAAATTGTGATGTAATGGAATGAAAAATAAATATGAAAATGTAATGAAAAATAACATATATAAGATGAATAAATTGGAGAAGAAAATAGTGATGTTACCAATGTATACGGAGCAATTTGCATTGTGAGACATATCTGTATATATAGATCTGATGTGAAGCCAACACCAAAAGAAGCAGAGAAATACCGGAACCTAAAAGAAGAGAATCAATATCAATATTGTCAATCGCGCGGTTTAAGAATCGCAGTGCCGAGTGGAACTCTGCTGCGACGCAATTCTCTGGTGCGTTGCCTTTTGCAGCGTTGGCCGCTAATCGCGCTGGAATTGCATCCTCGCGCTCTAAACGAGAGGGGAAGACGAATCCGAAATTTAAAGAAAGATATAGCAAACTTGGACTTACGCGCTATCACCGGCGACCGACGTCTAACCCCGCTTGCGTTTCCGGCCGGTTGAGGTCAGTGAGAGTCCAACTTGGTTTTAATTTTTCTCGTTTTAGGGTTTTTTAATTGTAAAAATAAAATGCAAAGATGATGAAAGTAGAGCTTAAAAGACTTTAAATAAAGACTATTTTGAAGGAAAAAATCACCAACTTTTTAAAACATTTTGTATAAATGTACAACTTTTAAAAGACCTTTATAATATTTTAAAAAAGACTCTTCATCAGATTTTAAAAGAGTTTTTACGATCAAGATTTTATATAGATTTAAATATGTTTTTGGTACTTGTAAATATACTTCGTTTTGATTTTAATAAAAACTCAACAACCTTCATCTTCAACCTTAATTTCTTCATCTTCAAATAACAAATTTTGATATCTAGATCCAAACCCTAAAAATAACAAATCTCTTAATTACCGTTGATATTATTTTGTTTGTTTCTTGGTATAAGTTTGATATTTAATCCTTCCAGCAGAAAATACTTAAATTTTAAGTTTCGTGAGTTTGATTGGGTTGTTGTGGCATTGACAATCCTTACTCAGATTGAGGTGAAACAATACACTCCATCTAATTCCAACAAAGGGGTCATTAAGTTGTGGTGTAAGAAAAATGAAAGATTATAATTTTTAGGGTTTGAATTCAGATATGAGAGTTTGTGATTTGAATATGAAGAAATTAGGGTTCAAGGCGAAGGTTGTTGAGTTTTTATTATTTAATTGATTTATTAATTAATTAAGTAGTTTTAAGTTTTTAATTAAATAATTAAATGAGTTAATAAAATGAATTTTAATTTTAAATATTAAATGTTGTATAGTCAACAACAATTACAAGCTCACCATGTGCCACTTCATCCAAAATTAGTCATGTCACTATTTTTTTACTAAAAAAGATTCATAAATGACTTTTTTAAAACTGGTTAGAATTTGCGAGGGTATAAATCAAACAAAAAAAAATTACAGGAACTAAAATAAAAACGAAACATATTTGCAAGGACCAAAAACATATTTAAACCTTTTATATATAAAATTGCAATAGATTTTTAATATAAGAATTTGAAATTTCAAAATATTTAATGAATTTATAATATTGAATAACAAAATAAAATAAATAAATAAAATATAAACTTCAAATATTAACAAATCTAATGCAGATTTTAAAATCTTTTGATAATAAAATAGTTGTAGTTTTATATCATCTTAAATGACATTTATCCACGTATATTTAGTTATAGTATTCTTTATAAATTAACCTATTCTTATTTATGGATTAATATAATATTAATTTTCTATAATTTTTATACATTCATCAAATACTCAATTTCTCTTTATCTCTTTTTTCTATCATTTATCATGTCATTTTCTCTATTTCTTTCTTATTTAAGATGTCAATTGAATGATTAAGTGTGTATGAATCATTCTTCATTAATTTTAAGAAAAAATTTGTGATATTTTTTGGTTATCAAACTATTTTTTCCAATAAGAAATGAGCTATGAAGGCCATATACTACAAATATAGAGACTTATTCATATCGTGTATGTGTAGAATACTCACGAATACTTATGTATATGTATCCTAAAAATATAGGAATTTTTATTTTTATTTTTTAAAAATTAATTTATCCAATAATTATGGATACTTCACGGAAATATATCATATGACGATCAAGAAAATAAAAAAGGCTAGACATTTTTTTTGGAACATCATCGGAGATGTATATAATCTATTTTAAGATGTAGTTACTACTCTTGAATTGAAAAAATGATCTCTTGATGAACGAAATGTCAAAATTATTATTATTTTTTTATGATGAGACAATTAAAAGTGCTTTTAAATGGTTAGATATTGAATAAAATTAATATTTATTTAAATTGTTTTAATGATATTTTTGTTGATATTCTAATATATGAATTAAAATATATTTATTAAAATTATGACCATTATAATTATATATTTATGAAAAATGATATGTACATCTTTTTTAAAAGTATTCTACATGTATATAATTTTTGTGATAAAATTTTTGTCTCTAAACCGCATCGTTTTTTAGGTTTAAAAAACTTACGTACCCGGCGTATCTGTGTCGTATCACACCCACACATGTACTACGTATTCGGACTTCGTAAGAAATGAGTGAATAGATAAATTGGTTATTTAAATTGTAAGGGTAGACCAAATTAATCATTGGATTTTGTAAAATGATACATACATTTATGAAATTGTAAAATAACAATCAAAATAGTTATGTGTAAACTTTTATCTTTGGAGATTATGATATAATATGTTAATTGAATATTTGACTCCTATATATTAATCTCATATCAATGTTACTACAATATGAATTAATTTTTCGATGAAATTTAAATCATATGTGAATTAATTTTTCCATAATTAATATATGCACAATTATAATTACTTACAAGTTTATCTTTGAGATCACAATTTTATCAACAAATTTGTCTATAATAATATGACATTAATGTGAGATAAATGTGGATAACAATTACAACATCACATCCAAATATCTAACGAATTTTTTTTACATAACGACAATTTTGATATATTTTACCATCTTAAGAAAATATTAACGAAATTTATATTAAATCAATGTTATTAGAACACAAAACTTTATAAAAAATAGTATATATATATTTTTTATGAAAAACAAACTATGATTTGTTATACCATATTTATTTGTGTTCCCGTGTCAAATTATGTTCCAATAACTTACTGATTATTTTATCTTTCAAATGTGTGCGGGAAAGGAAAGAATCATGGAAGATGCTGCGTGGAACTGGAACTCTGGAAGTGCATCACTTCCATCTCACCACCAACCACCAGTTATGAAGCAGGTGCGCATAGTAGTCCTTTTATTTTAATACTTTCACAGTCATCATTAAAAAATAACAACGTGTATTCTATTCATATTCTGCATACTTGACTGTTATCTAGTCTCTTTTTCACACCTATCAAAAAGACAAAAAGATTAAATTCAGCAGAACACACTGTAGTATCTGCGAAATTAAATTCCGATTTCCATGGAACTGGAAGCACCATCAACTTCAACTTCAAACGGTTACTCGATCCTTCTCCAAGGACTTTCTCTGATTCCATTCTGGCATTACTTGCTCATACTCGCCACTGTTCTGACATACTTTCTCTACAATTTCCTCGAAATCCATTTCCTCGAAGATCTCTTCTCCGGATTCTCAGGTTCTCCCGTTGAATTCACCTTCAACTCCTCCTCCCAACTCTACCACGCCGTCGTTTCAAAGTGCCGGATTCTTCATAGCACGTATTCCGTCACGCCTTGGCTTTCCAGTCCTCATCTTCAAACCGTTTTCCTCAACTTCTTCGGAAATCCTCCCGTTTTCAAATACAAAAGGTCATAACACTCATTTCACATTCTTCTTCTTAATTTGGTTTCAATTTCATGAATCTAACAACTATTGACTTTCAGACAATTATTTACTACTCCTGATGGTGGAACCCTTGCTTTGGACTGGGTAACTAGTTCTGATGGTATAATATACATAGAATATTATAATTATCAATTTGTGTATAGTTCATTTTGTATTGGACTGTTGGTTATCAAATTAGAAAGCCTCGTTGACTTTTCAGAATTTTGTGTTTGATCATTTTACAGTTTCTGGCAATGATCTAAATGTAGATAATGTGGCTGCTAAAGATGGATCTACTCCAATTGTTATTTTGATTCCTGGTTTAACAAGTGACTCTTCATCTCCTGTAAGTTATATCAAGCTTATATTTATGTGTGTTCTCTCTCTCACTTTAAGTTTTAATCAACTTAATCGGAATTGGGAAAACCGTGTACTTATACTCAAGTTGGTTACTAATTGACTACTAGGGCATCGAATCAATGTTCTAAAAACCGAACAATGCACCGAATCAGAGCCGCTAAAATAACCTAACAGTAGACAGTACTGGTTCAGTTTTTAAAGCATTGCTCAGTATTTAATGCTAAAAAGAATGTTTGTTTCCATTAACAAAAGTAGTCTATTGGACACTTTAATTTTGTTTATTTATTCTTTTGTAATTTTATTATAAGGAGATTAAATTATAGTGGTATCTTACAGTTTATTTTTTTCCCTTCCCTTTCTTGGTAGTATCTCAAACATCTTGCATATCATACAGCAAAGCGTGGACGGAAAGTTGTTGTCAGTAATCACCGAGGATTTGGAGGTGTTCCAATCACGGTTAGTTTTCCTGCAAGTTAGAAATATATAGATCTGGTTAAATGTTTGATACTATTTCTGCAAGCTTGAAATAGCCATTGGCTAAAAAAACATAAAGGGGTTAAGTGATCACTTTTCAACATGTCAGATGCAGCAGCTGAAAATCATGGTCGATATGTTTCTGGCTTTCTGCACTTCTTTTTGTTGGAATTGTAGGATTAATGTGCATCTCAATAACAGTATAGTGTAATGTTAAATTCTTATTAAAATTATTTCAGTCTGATTGTTTCTACAATTCTGGATGGACTGAGGATACTCGCACAGTGGTTAATTATCTCCACAAAGAGAACCCCAGGGCGCCTTTGTTTGTTATCGGAACCAGTATCGGAGCTAATATTCTGGTAAATTATCAGCTCAAGTCTTATGCTGTGCTTAGATCAAATATTTTTAACATTTCATGTTTTAGTATCAATGGACTAATTTAGTTGCATACATCAAATAATCTAAACCTATAAATTTTTATATGCTTACATACATCCTCAAGTGCTGTTATAGCATGGCTTAATTTAATTTTGTCTCAATTATGTTATGACCTTTGGCATTGGTAAATCCTATGCCTGCTTTTCAAACTACAGCAAAGCTGGAAAATTTCACAACTGTCATGTGTAAACTTATTATCACAAATGCAAAGAACTTGGCACAAAGCTGTTTTGATTTTAAAGATTGTTTGCAGGTAAAATATCTTGGTGAGGATGGTGAGAATACTCCTGTAGCTGGAGCTGTGGCTGTTTGCTCTCCTTGGGACCTTTTGGTTAGTAAGTAGTATTTTGATTTCAAAGTTCAACTTTTGCTGAGATGACATTTATTTATGTACCTAATATGTCGTGAAAGGTAACCACAATCTATGTTTTATCTTAATTTTGAATCAATTTAATAGTTTGTGAATCCAAACGAAAAAACATGTCAGAATTAATTGAAAAATCATGCTACTTGTATGGAACATTTAGGTTTTAACATGTTTGAAACTTTAGGAACATAGTGTGTACACATTGCAATATTTTGGGGGAGGAGGGTTAGAGAGGAATGTCAGACATTTCTGAAAAGGCTGGAGACACTTGGTTTGGAATCCCATGAACATAATGGAAACTATCTCGAACTTTCTTAGGATATACTTTCCGGCCTTTAGCATACAATTACAAGCTATTTATGCTTCTGGCTCAAGATTGTTACATACAATCTGTTTGATATAATCAATGGAGCTTTGTTGAATTTCACCATCAGTTTGAATTGTTTTCCATTTTGCCTGTTATTGTTCCTTGACTGGAAGTAATGTTATTTGTATAATGTTTGCAGATAGCGGATAGATTTATAAGTCGTGCTCGTGTGCAAAAGTTTTATGATAAAGCACTAGCAGGTGGACTTCAAGATTATGCAAAATTGTATGCCTCTATCTTTCTAGTTGATAAACTCTTACTTTTCATCCATTAATTTCTTCATATGCAGACAAGCATGCAAATTCTTAGAAGTGTCTCTATAGTTCATATTTAACTTAATTTGACCAATATTTGTTGCAGACACCAGCCTCACTTTTCTCGCCTTGCTAATTGGGAAGGGATAGAAAAGGTTGCTTTACTCTCTAAAATTTCATAATTTTTACTACTATTTAGTATAAATATATAATAAAGTTGTATGACTTGACTTCTTAACCACATATTCATTATGTTATCTGAGACATATTTCTATTGACATAATTTTACAATGGAAAACTACAATTTTTGTGGTTTTAGAGCAAATTACTCGTATGTATTATTCGACGTGGAAGATGTCTGAAGTGTTTCAAGTTAATAGTTATTGATCATTCATTTTTATTCGTTATTCCTTTTAATTCTGTTATTTCATAGCAGGCATTTTAAATGTTACTCGTCAAGAACATTATTTAAGTGACTGAAAGATGCGTATTGATTATAGAGGCTACATAGTTGCTACTCATTTACCTGTTGGATATAGCTTTTTTTCCTTAAGACACGAGGCTTATGCTAATAGATACCGCATTCTTTAATGACGTTTGTTGTTCCATGTTATTGATTTGGTCTAAGTTTTTAAATTTGACTAGTTCTAAGTGCAATATATTCTTATGATTTGCAGTCACTTTCTATTCGAGAGTTTGATGACTACGCTACCCGCATGGTTGGTAAATACGAGGTACATGTAGCACCTAAGATTTGTAAAACTTCTATTTTCTCGTGTTATCTCTTTTCTTGCTCCTTATGTCTGCTATATAAATTCTTTTGGTTTCTTTAGACTGTTGATACGTACTATAGACGCTGCAGCAGTTCAACTTATGTGCAATCTGTATCGATTCCACTTTTCTGTATAAGTGCTGTGGATGATCCCGTCTGTACCACGGAAGCCATTCCCTGGGATGAATGCAGGTATGCTGCTTTGTTATTTGTTCTAATTCGTCTGCTTTGTATTTCCATTACATTACTTCAACACCCATTTGAATATTTTACTCTTTTGATAGGGCAAATAAAAATATTGTGTTGGCTACTGTAAAGCACGGAGGACATTTGGCTTTCTTTGAAGGGATAACTGCATCTAGCCTGTGGTACTTGAATCGTTTTGTGCATCTGACTCGTATTTTGTCACATCTACCAATCTTAGATTTTAGCAGTCCTTCAATTATTATTATATTTTTTCCTTGATTGGGTATAACATCATCTAAATTCCAAATAAGGAGCCACTATTATAAAATAAATTGAAAAGTAATTTTCTTGCCTGTTGCAGGTGGGTAAGAGCTGCTAATGAATTTCTTGATGTACTGCACTCTAGCCATTATATGCATGGACAAAAAAAGGTAAAAGATATGCTACTGTAAAGCTTATCGACAAACGTTTATTCTAATATTCATCCTTTTGTCCTATAATATCTTTGAATGCTATATGCTAAAAAAGTTATCATATCTTGGGGCGCTAAGTGGAGCATTTATAGTGGCTAAAAACTGGTGTTTTCTCTATTAATTAATGGCGATGCAGATCTCTACACCAAACACATTATTGGACTCATCAATTGATCAGGGCCCTTATATCAATCTTACTGGAGATGGAATGGTGGCTGCATTGAACAATGAGCCAACAACCGACAGCCAAAAGAAATACAGGTAATACAGGATATGCATCAGCATCATGACAGGGTCCAGAAGAAAAAAGTTAAAAAACATGATGAGTTAGTGACTAATGCAAAGAGTGGTGTTTCCTCTGCCATTTCACAAACAAGTGCCAACATCTCAATGCCTCTTTAATTTTGATGTAGTAACACCTTTCAAAAGACACCTAGGATGGTTATGTTGACAAAATTGATGGTCCATCTGAATGCTGATTTATATTGATGATACCAAACGTTGGCATTGAGATAGTACTTGTCCTTTTTCTTCTTCTCTAATAAAATTTATTTCTATTAAAACGATGTTATTATTGGCACTGTGATATATTTTGTGTTCCATAATGTCTCTAGCTTGAAAGAAATGTTCAAGCTTTTAAATAAAGACTCTGTACCTTTAGGCATGCTTTGAGGCAAAATTATTGTGTTTGTTTCTAATTTATTTTGTGTTTGGAAAAAATTATACTTTATTTTTTACTAATATAGTACTCGTGGATTCGCCAGGGCTGCCTATTTTATGCATCCTCTAAATTTACCCATGTATACAATTTTCTTTTTGACTTGGAAAAGTAACAGTCAGTATGCATGTATGTTCCTCAAAGGACTGACATTTATGCCACAACTTTGTATTATGTTGATATTGCAGCATGAATTTCTCATATTCCAATAGATAGACTGCAGGTGAACAGCTAAATGGTATATATAATCATACATTTAAGTATACATAGATTTTGGAGCTGTTTAACATGAATCCGGTTAGATCTATATCTACCATTTCAACAATTAACCTTCTATTGACTATAAACATATATATATATATTAAAATTGTCATATAGATGATACGTGAACTAATACATTTTCAATAGTCTAATCAAAATAATTTAATTGTCTAATCTTAATAAGTTTATATGATCTGCAATGGCTCATTCTGTTTTTCAATGTAGCAACTAAACCAACCTTAAGAGGCAAAAGCCACTCACTTGTGCCTTTGGCATTGCACATTAATGTCATTCGTGATTTATTGTTTTCAAACGATTGTCTATTTTGTCACTTCGTATTATAAAGATCATATGAAAATGTGTACGTACATTTTCATAACTGTGTATAATTGCTTCTCCATCATTTATGCGAAAGAAAGAAAAATAATTGTAAGGGTGTTTCTCCACGATGTTAATTGTGATCATGTAAGGGTGTTTTTCATAACTGTAGAATTGCCCTGTTTTTTTTTAAGGGTATTTCTCCACGATGTTAATTGTGATCCTGACACTTGTAGTGCCTTTGAAACTGTAGTGTAATTAACACGTTGGCACCAAAAAAAAGAGGTTCTCTACACACACTATCTTTTCCATGAAACTTGCTTCTTTCATGAAACTCCTGCTTCTCTACAAAGAGTATCTTTTCCATGAAATTAGTTTATGACATATGTCGGGTCATTTAAAATATATCAAATTTTATATTTTTGTCTAAAAAAATTTGGGCTAAAAAAACTAAAAGTACAATTAAATTTTTAATATAATATATGCGCTAGATACTTGAAAATTTCTTTAATTTGGTTATTTTAGTTTATATTTTATTGTAATTTATTGTTTTTTCCTTTTCGTTGGAAAGAAGAAATTCATTTTTTATGTCTTTTAACTATTTCTTTGTCTATTATAGAATTTATAATCACTAATTTTTGGCGTACTCCATTTTAAAAAGTTGAACTTATGATATTTGGCTCTTATCAACACATCATCACCCTTCAAATTGTAAACTTTGAAAAAAAGTTTATTTTAAAGATAATGTTTACTACTTAATTTTTTGTTCTACTGAAATGATAAAAATGACCAATTTTATTTTCGTGTTGTTCTACTGGGATGGCCCTATTTACTACTGAATTTTTTTCAATTAGTTTAAAAATTATTTTTCATGAATCAACCAAGTAAAAGATAAATATGTATTTTATTAATAGTGTATTTTTTTATTATCTTTCAAAAAATATTTACATAACAATAATAATATTTTACTGTATAAAACATACATAAAACAAATATTTGTCATTTATCTCATAAATTATTTTCCTCTTACATTGGCTTCATACATTAAAATATACAAAATTGATTATTTTTACATTTATACACAATAATCTGATCACATTTCGTCATAAAATTGATACTACTATTTCTAAATAAAATTATTTAAGAATTTGTTTAGCCAACCATTAAATTCAGGTATTGTTGAAAAGTCATTCACACCTATATATTCTATTTCTTTTTAATTTAATTTTGTTTTTTTCAATAAATAAATATAATTTGTATAGCAGAAACTAAAATCCTATAGCATCCACTTTTATCACTATATTTAATTTTTCATTTAATTTAAATATTATTACTCCGTGAGTTTTAAAAGAGTGTCACTTTAAAAAAAAATTCAAAACAAACATAGATTTCACTAAAATATTAAATATTTCTTTTATTGTACATTCTAATTAATATTAGTATGAAATTAGCAAATAATGTAAAAATAAGTGTAAAAATGTTTATTTATGTTTATAAACGAATATAGGAGTATGAAAATTAGCAAAAATTGACATTTATTATTAAATGGAATGGCTGTTCTTTTTAGGATTTTAATTTACACTGATAATACATAAAAATTAAGCTTTTATTTTTAACTTTTTCTTATTCATTAATGTATATTAATCACTAATGTTAAACTAATATTAACTTGAAAAAAATTATAACATATTATTATCAATATTCGCAAATCTTCAGTATATTTCATGCGACGCACGATACTTACACACTAAAACACTTTTTTTAATCAACAAATATAATTACAGAATCATGTGGTTTTTATAGAAGTGGGGAAAAGAACTTTCATGATTAATCAGAAAAATCAGAAAAGATGACAGTGAGAGGCAAACTTTTGATCGTCCAAACGATCTTATATCTGCCGGCTGGACTTTGAGAACCTGTTTTGATCGTCCTTTCAATCTTGGCGCTTTTCAAAAGTCACAGTCCACAGATCTCTTTAGGAAGATTCAAATATGCGTGCTTTCCGAAACACACCAAAATTATTTTTTAATTCACCATGTGAATCATTTTTTCTTTTAACATATAGTGGGAAAGTTCAACAATAATTTTCTTTTACTCTGCACGATAACCAATTTATTCATTTTAAATAAAAATTACAACATCTCAGCAAAATAAAACCAAAATATAAATTTTAAACTCATTTTACTTTAAAAATGTAGTCCAATTACTTTTTAGATTTTTCAATGTTAAGAGTGAACTGAAATCTAAATGACAATATACATATCATAAAATCAAACGAAAATGCATTATCAAATTGAATGTGTCGATTTTCTCACCCATCTTTTTATAATTGAAAATAAATTAATAATTTTTGTTCGATTGGTAATAGAAATGAATAATTAGTGATAAAATGATTAGTCTCCTCTAAAATTATTAATTCTATAGAAATAAAATGATTTTTTTTATAAAGACAAAAATGTCATATACTTCATCTGATTTCTATTATAAGTCAACATAATTATTTTAATAGCTATAAAAAAATTAATTAAATAGAATTAATAATTGAGAGTGATAAGACTCATAAGAGGGAGTATTTAATAAGCACCTCAACAAACATATGTTATGCCAAGGGAAAGGAATCGAGACGTTTACAAACTTATAGTATTAAGCACTATATTGATCAGCAATTAATTTATATACAAATTTTTTTTTTAAAGTTTAATTGCTTATAAAATCAACAATTAGTTTATACAAATCTACTTTTTATACCACATATATAACCAAACACACTTCATGATTGTTCATATTAAAAATCACTTAAAAAATTATCAAATCATAATGATTTAATATTTTACAAATTAATTTTTCAACATTTTTAATACAAAACTTTTACACTATCATCAAATTACAATTGCCATTGTAATTTTAGAATATAAGTACAACTAAAATCTGATATGGAGATTATGATTAATAATTAAGAGTGTAAAAAATTATTATCGTGATAACGTATAAAAATTAAATTTAAATATAATTATAGTCTTTGTAAAATTATATATTGTTTGCTTTAAATCTTTGTAATAACTATTTGTTTTGTTTAGTCTTTACAGGAAACTAATTTTAATATGAATAAATTTTATAGAGATTAAAACTAATCATCAAACATACAAAACAAAAAATAATATTTCCTTTAAAATGAATGATAGTTGAAAAATTGACATATATAATCTATATATCTAAAATATAGATCATATATATTAATTTTTTAAATAATATTTTTGTTTATATTTCATTTTAAATGGGATATATTTACAAAGATTTAATTTTTTTTTTTACGGTAATTCAAAGTAAAAAGGTGATATATATTATTTTTTATTTAATAGATGAGATGATATAATTATCACTAAAAACTCACACAACTGTAAAATATTCAATTTAAAAAATATGTTTTATATTTAAATCTAATATTTTATGAATAATAAATATAAAATTAAGTGGTTGAATTTAAATAATCAAAAAAATTTATATCTTTACTAAAACAATCTTGAATATGTTTTTACTTATTTAATGACGATTACATTTATATTATCGACTGAAGCCATTTAGTTTTGTTGTGAAGATGCATGGTTTGAAAGAGCGAGTATTAAGTCACGTGGAGGATCGAGAAAGGTCCCTAATAATCCGCATTTGATTGTAGCTCCTGACTCCTAACGCAACCGTAACAACGATCTCTCACATTCAACAAACTCCGCCAAATTCCATTTCACTACAATTCCGATGGATTGTAATTGCTCCCACCTCCAACTCATTCCACCCTCTCCATCCAACAACTACAAACTTCTCTTCCATTCCCTCTCTCAAATCCCAATCCATCACTACGCTCTCGCCACCGCATTCGCTCTCATTTGCTTCCTCTACAATTTCCTCGAAATCCATTTCCTTCATGACCTCTTCACCGCTTTCTCTGGCTCCGCCGTTGACTTCACCTATAACTCTTCTTCTCAAATCTACGACGCCGTCGTTTCAAAGTGCCGGATTCTTCAAGGCAGATATTCGGTCACTCCCTGGCTTTCTAGTCCTCATCTTCAAACCGTTTTCCTCAACTTCTTTGGAAATCCTCCAATCTTCAAATACAAAAGGTTATCAAATTTCTCTTATATCATTATCAACTAATTTATTGGTTTCATGAATCTAACAATTGTTCTTATTTTCACTTTCAGACAATTATTTAATACTCCTGATGGTGGAACTATTGCTTTGGACTGGCTTACCTATTCTGATGGTATATACATATTTAGGATATTCAAATTATCAATTTGTTTTTCGGAAATGCATAAGAGTTTAATTTTTATACACGTCGACAAATCACAACTAATCATATGTTTGATTATTTTAGAGTAGTTATGACTGTGTAGATGTCAACAAATCACGACTAACCATTCGTGTGATTTTAAAGTAGTTAGGATTAAAGTCTAACATTTTTGATTATTTGACGTTTATGATTGATTAATAATGTAATTTTGTTATAAATTAAATCTATGAGTTTAGTTGATTTGACGATTATATCAAATTAGTCGATTACGTGGTTGACCTTTAAGAATTTTGTGTCTAATCTTGTTACAGTTTCTGGCAGTACTTTCCATGTAAATGATGATGTCACTAAAGACGGATCTACTCCCATTGTTATAGTGATTCCTGGTTTAACAAGTGACTCTTCATCTCCTGTAAGTTGTTATATAAATAGGTCATACTTTTCTTTATGGTTTGCGCTTAAAAGTTAGTTTTATTTTTCTCACTAATTTTGTCTTTTAATCAACTTAAGGGGAATTGGGAAAAATGATATACTTAGAGCCTGTTTGTTAGAGATTATAAAAAGTTAGTGATTTTGACATTCGATAATTATATACTAGTTGGTGGTTTAATACCTGATTACTATAGGGCAGGGCTTGTGATCTCTGGTTGTGATAATGTTCTCTTTTATAGCACCAGTTATTATTGTCTGAATCTGCTATATATGTTTGTTTTTTTGATGTTGTTTTGTATGATTCAATGGTAATTTCATCTAACCATATATAAATAATTTGTGCTTCTTTGCAATACATGTTAATAGGACTTTAGTGGAGAAATCAGCCTCTTGTAAATGCAAATCAAAACTATAATAGAACTGCAGTCCAATTTTCTGTGAAACCCGTCATAGTTTTCTTCATATACTATATTATGCTTTACATATTGGAAAAATGCACATTGAATATTACACGTCAAGCGTTAGAGTCATCCTCGAAACTCTGGCCTGACAAATAAGTTTCCACTTGCGAGTGTTATGGCCTGAGGCTGGGAATTATAAATTTCTCAAGACCACATGGTAAGAGGAAGTGGGCCAAGAGCAATATCAGGTTGACATTTGATGCATATTTAAGATATTAATGATATAAAGGAAGATTGTTTTCCGGAACAGTATTTAGAAGAAGTGAGCAAGAACAATATCGGGTAGATATTTGATTCATGCTAAAGTGTTGATGCTAAGAAGAAAGATTGTTTCCCTCAATGATAAATAGTTGTCAACATGGAGATATTGGACTGGACATTGTTGTTTTATCTATTCATTCTTCTTTGAGCATCATTTATGCTAGATGTACGGATGTATTATTTTTTAATTGTTTATCTCTTTTTGCCGATTAGAATATTCATTTATATTTTAGTGGTGTCTTACAGTTTACTTTTTTCTATTTCTTCCTCCCCCCTTGGTAGTATCTCAAACATCTTGCATATCATACAGCAAAGCGTGGATGGAAAGTTGTTATCAGTAATCACCGAGGACTTGGAGGTGTTTCAATCACGGTTAGTTTATCTGCAAGCTGAAACTTTATAGATTAACAAGTTTAAAACGTTTCAAGACAAAACTTGAATAACGTTGATCCATATGAAGAATCATTAGCCTCTTTATTGTACTTCCTCAATATCATCCAAATCAATCTGAAATTGAAGTTATTAGGTGAATTTTTAAGATTTGTTTTATATCTTCGTTAAATTTTAAGCCTGGTATCCTACCGTTCAGTTTACAATCTTAAAATTTAGGTTACTTTAATAAATTATCTAATCAGCTAGGTGAATCTTGCCAATCTATTTACATGTCAAGAAGCAAATTCTTGAAACCGCAATTGTCTGAGAACAATAACTAGTTTAAGGAGCTTCTTTAGAACATGGAAATGACAACAGCAAAGTGTCCTTGATGTGTTTCTTTCACATTCCATTTTGTTGGAATTTTTGGATTGGTGTGCATCTCAATACTGTGAATATTGTGTGGTGCAACAGTTTTGTTGTTTTTTCCTATAGTAATGTAATTTCTTATTAAAATTGTTTCAGTCTGATTGTTTCTACAATGCTGGGTGGACTGAGGATGCCCGAACAGTGGTTAATTATGTCCACAAAAAGAATCCCAAGGCGCCTTTGTTTCTTATTGGAACTAGTATTGGAGCTAATGTTCTGGTAAATTCATAGCTCGACTAAATTCATAGTATTGGAGTGCTTACATCAAATGTCTTAACATTTCATGTAATATTAACTAATTTAATTGCTAAATTCAAATAGTCTAAACCTTAAAATTTCCATATAACCACATACATCTTTGTTGTCCAAAATAATTGGCCTTTTCAATTTCCAATGCAGAAATTTCCAATTGTACCCTTTAATTAATACTACTTGTATAATTTTCAATGCAATATCTTTTACTATACATTTATGATATTGATAATGCACCAGTACTTAATAACAATAATTTGGTAAAAATAGTATTCTCTCTCTTTCATTTATAAACTTTTCTTAATGTATTAAATGGTCAAATGACTCAATTATTTAAGGCACATAGGACTTAGCTTCCCCACATCAACCTTTTTTTCTGAAATTTGTTTGATATTTCTTCCTTAACCACATTGACCTGTATTTCTTCTCAAAATGCTCTCTCAGTTGGATCTTTTTCTAATCCCTTGTTTTATGCTTTGTAATTGCTATCTAGAGAACCAAAAAATATACTGGTTTCTAAGACTGAACATACAATGATTTGAATATTTGTTGCATGGATATTCTTTTCGTCATAAACACCCCCTGCCCTGGTCCCCCATGATGAGAAAATGGGTAAGATAGGGAAGACATCATTGCTGGTTCCTAACCACATTTTTAGATCAATTCTGACTCATATGTTAGTGCTTTTTTTTTTTTTTTTTAACTTTTGTCATCACATTGGGTACATTCACTACCACCTTTTCAAACTACAGCAAAACTAGGAACTCGACAAATGTTAGCTTGTTCTCACATGTGCAATTAGTTTGTTGTTGGCACTGCACTGTTTCACTTGAAAGATTGTTTGCAGATAAAATATCTTGGTGAGGATGGTGAGAATATTCCTGTAGCTGGAGCTGTAGCCATTTGCTCTCCTTGGGACCTTTTGGTTAGTATTTTGATTTCAAAACTATTGTTTTGCATTTCGGCTGGCATTGATCAATGTGCATAATATATTATGAAAATCGAGACTATTCATCTTTCATCCGAATCTGGATTTTGGATCCAATTTATTTGTTTGTGGAACTAGCTGACACAAATTGTAAGGAGTAATTCAAAATCATTTCAATCTTCTAGGAACATTAATATTAACACTGTGCATTAAGGATGCATTTGGATAAACAAATTATATAAGCATGTATATAATAAGCTATTCTATGTAGTTTAATTATGCACTCAATCATAAAATATTTTGGAGAATTCATTGGAAAAATTAAAAACAACTTTTAAACATGTAAGAAGTTTTTATAATTGTATCCAAACACTTATACAACTGCTTATGTTATGAGATAAGTCTAAACAAGCTATTCCAAATGTTTCCTAATTCTTCAATTAATTAGTCCTCAATCCGACAATTGTTTAGATAAGTTGTTAATGTGACTTCTTCGTCACACATTTTTAAAGTAATCATAACATATGCAATAAAAAGACTTGTTTAATAGTGACGCCACTTCCATTTTGCCCGTAGAGCAGTTTATTGGTTTATAACTATGTTATACTCAAAGTACAATTCTTGCATTTTTCTATCGGTCTAATATTTTCAACTTTAGGAACAGAGTGTATAAGTTGCACATTATTTCTTAAGCAGGGAGAGTGGGTTAGGGAGTAAAGGTAGGCGTTTCTAAAAAGTTGAAGACATGTTAGTTTGAAGATTGAGTTTGAAACACTTATAGGCCTTTAGCATACAAGATATGTGTTGGGGAGTCTGGGGGTGCGCGAGAGCAACAACAGACCAAATGCTTCAGGACCACAAGAGAATTTGACACCACATCTCCATCCAAAATCTTAAGGCATTAGGTATATGGGTCATCTCTCTTATATATCCAATATTTCCTTCATTCCTAATCGATGTGGGACTAACCACTCACACTTAAATTCCAACAATCTCTCCATCAAGTATGATTCACCCACATCACTAGACTTAATCCACACTAGGATCCCACTCCCGCTCCCCCACCAAACCGAACCATGACTCTGATACCACTTGTTGGGGAGTCTGATGGTGCGCGGGAGTAACAACAGACCAAATACTTCAGAACTACAAGAGACTTTAACACCACATCTCCACCTAAAACCTTAAGGACTTAGGTATATGGGTCACCTCTCTTATATATCCAACATTTCCTTCATTCCTACTCGATGCGAGACTAACCACTCATACTTGAATTCCAACAATATGTGTTTCTGGTTCAAAATTATTTTATACCATATATTTGATATGATTGATGCAATTGAATTGAATTTCACTACCATTGAACATTACTGAAAGTTTGAATTGTTTGACATTTTCCTTAACCAGATGTTATGTTTGTGTTTACCTGTGTAACATATTAATATTTGCAGATAGGGGACCGATTTATAACCCGTAAGCGTGTGCAGAAGTTTTATGATAAAGCACTAGCAGTTGGACTTCAAGGTTATGCAAAATTGTATGTCGGTATCTTCCATTGAAATTAAAAATATATTTTTTGATAAGTTATTGGTTTTTCATCTATAAATTATTCATTTGCAAACAAACATGCAAAAATTAAAGTTCATTATCAAGTTTGATTTAACATATTTCTCCAATATTCATTGAATGCAGACATCAGCCTCTCTTTGCTCGCCTTGCTAATTGGGAAGGAATTGAAAAGGTGACCTTCCTCTTTATAATTTCATATTTATTACTACTGTCAGTTTAACAGTAAAATCAGTCGAATATACTACAGTTGTATGACTCTGACCTGTTTATTCAATTTTTCATTCTACTATCTGGTAATCTTTTTTTGATGATTTACTTTCTAATTGAAAAATGGAGCTAAGTTTTTATTGTGGTTTTAAGGTAAGTTACTAATCTGTAGTAGTGCTCAAATTGTTTTGATTTCTATCGGGAAGCCCTCTCAGGTCTCAGCACTCAATTTTGTGAAAATAAACTATTCACAATTCAAATACCCAAATCTCTCAAAGTTAGGGATTGATATATATCTCCTAAATAAGCCAGAATTCCGTTCTTTTTTCATGGGATATTAGTTCAGCAATAATAAGAAATTAAATTAACAATGTCAACATTAATAAATGAGGAAGATGCATGAATGGTGTTATTGACCCATGACTAGTATTGTCGTTTTTTTCCCTTATTCTTCCTGATTCTGCTATTTTATAATGGTCGTGCATGTGTAAATGTTACAAGTCAAGGACACTATGTAAGTGATTGAATGATGCACGTTTCTTTTAGAGGCCAATCAATTGCTGCTCATTTATTTGTTTGGATATATTTTTTTCCTTAACCCAAAGGACTACATTATTCTAATATGTGCTGCATTTTTAATGCTCGGTTCCCATATTATTGATTTGCTTAAGTTTTTAGATTTTTTATCAATTCTGAGTGCATGTACTCTTATGCTTTGCAGTCACATTCTATCCGAGATTTTGATAACCATGCCACCCGCATTGTTGGGAACTATGAGGTACATATGCAGGACATAGAATTTATAATCTTCTATTTTCTTGCCTTATCTCATGTTCTAGTTCCTTATGTCAGCTATAAAAAATGATCTTGTTTCTTTAGACTGTTGATACATACTATAGACGCTGCAGCAGTTCTATTTATGTGCAATCTGTATCGATTCCACTGCTCTGTATTAGTGCTTTGGATGATCCATTATGTACCAGGGAAGCCATTCCTTGGGATGAATGCAGGTATGCTGATTTATTTTATTTCATGCCAAAGTTCTGATTAATTTGCTTTCTTTTGCATTACTTCACCAGCTTTTTATTTACTCTTTTCATAGGGCAAATAAAAATGTTGTGTTGGCCACTGTAAAACATGGAGGACATCTGGCTTTCTTTGAAGGGATCACCGCATCTAGACTTTGGTAACTTCCCTCATTTTGTACATCTGACTTTTCCATTTTGTCACATCTTCCATCTCATGCTTTTATATGTCTTCAATTGTTGCAAAATCTTTCTTTTTTTTTTCTCCAGGGGTGGGGGTTTCTTATGGAAAGATTCTTTTGTATTTGATGTCATCTTTTGATTAGTTCATGTTGAAATATAATCCAATTAAGAAGTGACTAGTGTATATATATAAAAAAATTGATTAGCAACTTTCTTCCCTCTTGCAGGTGGGTAGGAGCTGCTAATGAATTCCTTGATGTACTACTCTCTAGCCCTTTCAAGCATGTTCAGAAGAAGGTATATGAAATGCTACTCTATTTACTTATTTTGCTTATTGACTAATGTATATTCATATTCTGGTTGTTTGCTATCTTTAATGTAAATATTATATACGCTTTGGTATGGCATAAAATATGTTATTCAAGATTGTTTTAGGCTATCTTATCTTTAGGCTTAATTGCAGTTTTAGTCCCCCTATTTATACTGATTCACAAAATTGGTCCCCCTATTTTAAAAGTCGACAATTTTGGTCCCTCCCTCTGATTTTTTAGTTGAAAAATGATGACGTGAGATGTTTTAAATAACATGACATATGATACGATGATGTAGAGTGATTAACACCCATGGAATTGGAATAAAACATCGTAAAAACTTAACTTTCAACTTCGAAATTTTTTCGTATTTTTAATTTAATTAATGACATATGAATAATTAATGGATCTAGATGGTTTTATATCATAGAATTGTATGTCACATCATTTAAAATATATCAAATCGTCATTTTTTAGTTTAATAATCTAAAGGAGGGACCAAAACTGTCGAATTTTAAAATAGGGGGACCAATTTCGTGAATCAGTATAAATAGGGGGACTAAAACTGCAATTAAGCCTTATCTTTATCTCTGAGTACTAAGCGGACACCTTTCTACTTGCTGAAACTGTTGTTTTCCCTGTTAATGGCATTGCAGATCTCTACACCAAACAAACTATTGGACTCGTCAATTGATCAGGGCCCGTACGTCAATATTACTGAGGATGGAATGGTGGCTGCTTCGAACAATGAGCCAACAACAGACGATGCAGAAGAAATACATGTTAGACAGGATACACATCATGTCGGGCATGACAGGGTTCCAGTAGAAAAGAAACAAAATGAGCTTGTTACTAACACTGGGAGTGGTGGTTCCTCTTGTAATGCACAAGCAGCTAGTGCCCATAATCCAGTGCCTCTTGATGTATTAACACCTTTGAAAAGATATGTAGGTCAGTTATCTCGACAAAATCGATGGTCCATCTGGCTGCTGGTTTATATTGCTATCACCACAAGTTGGCCCCTGGTTGGTTCAGCCCTATCTCTTGTGTTTGGGAAAAGGCTCAGGAATTTCTTACCAGGTGGTTTGGTCCGAAGATAATATCGTATTACAATATATTATTGTTGTATTTGTATTTGTCGATGTATAATAATAATAAATTGATAATAATAGTAAGAGTAATATACTTTTTCTCCATTTCTGAGTTTATGGTGAAATTAGTTGGGACTTTCAGTTGTCTATTGTTTTCCTTAAATCACCTGTTTGTGCCCTGTTCTCCTCCTGCCTTTCAACAACGGAAACGCCTATATATAATAATTTGCTTATTCGATTAAGCTTTTTGGCGTATTATAAGATGCTTCAAACATGCTCTTTAGTGTAGATGTGGAAGGTATGGATATGGAAATTAACCATACCAGAGTACAAAAATCAACAACCAATGTTGTGTTTTACACATGCATCACAAGGTAATTTTCCTTTGATATTAAAATGAGAAAATTATCACTGAAACACAAAAAGGGAGAACAAGTTAAACCTGCTCACAGATATATTCAAATTGTGGTTAAAATTTAAAAGCACATCCTCAGAAAAAAAGAGTTGAAAACGATGCTTTGGTAGCTAACAGTTTAAAATCCGTCTCCGTATACTCTTCGCCATTTCCTTGAAGATGAATTTAAAATTCACGCGATTAAAGTATGGAGTAATACTAAACTCAGTAAAAGAAAAGTATTAATATAAAAATTAAATATGAATAGTTATGAAATAGACGTAAAACATTTTGGCCTGATAGTTAAGTAGGACATAGGGGTTCTCGTATTCTGCTATATTAAACAATCCTAATCCAGTGAGTATTTCAACTTCCAACTAATCAGTTTGTACTATAGTTGCAACGGTTTTTCTTTTCGATATTTATATATATATGTATTGGAATCTTCTTTAAGTTTAATATAAAAAATTATACGAGTAGCTAGGAAGTAATTGTCACAAAAATTTCATTTCATAACATGATTTTTTTTTTCTTTCATATAAGTTGGATTTGATTTGCTTTGTATTTAAATTCCGGACAAAAGTTTTTGGTATAGGAAATGACGTAGTATTTCTTAGAAGGAACATCAAACCAGAGGAAGACAAATAAAACATCCAAGTAAAAATAAAATCTTGTGATGGAATAGAAGTTTCTAAAATCAGAAGAGGACGACCAGGATTAATATTAAAAAAGTAAACCATAAGCTAGATTAGTGTAACATTGTTTTCTCAGCCTCTGTCGCTTGTCGATGGTTTATTCATTCATATATTATGTCTTTTATTGTTAATTACTAGTAGTAATTAATTTGATATTGCAATGGATTTAACTTAATTTGTCAATCTGTCTTAATCTTTGACTGAAGATGTAAAGCACCTTTTTAGGAGGAATATACCTTTGGTTAAATCTAAGACAGGATTGGCCGAAGGGCATATTTCAAGCACCCATCAATCTGAATCGGATCTTTGTCCCCGAAGGTGTAGTAACTATGGAGTTTCGTCAAGGAGATCATGTGTTCGATTTATAAAATACATCCAATTTAAGTATTAATTAAATTGAAAGAGACCAAAAAAGTAATAAAAAACAGAAACTCTTATAATTATTCTGAGTTGATGTCTAGACTTGTATCCAAATGATTTTTTTTTTATTCGAGTAGGCTTTTTAATTATTACATTTGTACAAAAAATTTGTTTTTACTTGATCATCATTTTTAAAGTTCTAATGTAATATTAACTATTGATTTATCAACAATACAATTAATTATTTATTATAGAGAAAGAAATATATGAAATAAGATAATAAATACTATTAAAAATGTATTTATCATGGAAATTAAATCTAGAGTAAATACCGATTTAAGGTTCAACCGTTTGATCGGAGTCGAACTGAGATTAGACGTTAATAATAATATAGTACTTTCTTTTTATTTTTTAATATAATTGTTAAATAAAATAAAAAATAACACAATTTCTTAATTTCACATTATTAAAAATTAAACTCAATTTAAAAATATTATAATTCATTAGTTAATAAATAACATAAAAGATTTTATTTTTTTAATCTTGCTCTCGAAGCACGCTTAAAAACATCAAGTTATGCACATGAAATTGTATAGAAGCACAAGTTGTGTTGCTAATGCTGAAGTCCCATTTTGACTTGTGCTCCAAATGCTGAAGGCTAAAGTATGATTTTAACGCCCGTTCCTACTACTGAAGTCCCAACTCGGTCATGAATACTAACTGGGTATGGAATATGGGGGCTATAAAAGTTCTATAGTTAATTTTCTACTATAATTAGAAACTAGTTTTTCTAATTTGGATACGTAAAAGTAATTTTTTCTCTTTCGTTTAATATCAAATATTTTGTATATTTCATTATGATATACATGTAAATATTCTGTTATTTTATTTTTTAAATTTTTTTTGAAAAAATTTCCATGAATATTTAATTGATTTATCTTTTTTTTTATTTTATTTTATTATTGAACCATTTATTCATTTTCTTCTCTTTATTCCTTTCAAAACTAATTCTTTCTCCTTTTTTATTTATATTTATTTTGTTCTATTTTCTTTTCAAATTCTAAGTTAGAATTATCTCATAACGATGATAATAATAATAATAATAAAAAATCTATCAAACAATGGGCATTAAGGGCAACATTTTGCCAACAAAATTATTCTAAAACTCAACTGCTTCAATGTTTTGATATCAATCTTGTTTCAATATCAACAATTTTCGTTAGGTATGAAAAATATGAAGATTTTTCAAAAATACCAACAACATTTAATGACAAAATTATTTCTTTTTAGTCAAATTGACATTCTAAAAAAAATGCAAGCAAGATTTTGCATGGAAGTGTAAATTCTAGATTCAACACTTACCAACAATAACAAAAGGCAAGATTTTCTTGTTTCTAAAAAAATCCATGATTAGATTCTCATTTATAAGTTTAATCTAATGAGCAAAGAATTGCGTATGAGATTTCGTTTAAAAAAATACAAGAGAAGATTTTGTATGGAGATGTAAACTCGATAAAACACCAACTACAAAAAAAAAAAACAAGATTACATTATAATATTTCTTGTTATTATTTCAAACGAATAATAAATCTTTCAAAAATATTTTAGCCGATTTGTTATAACATTTTAAAATTCTCTAGACGATGTATTTCGGCATTTTCATTGTATTTTTTTTACAATATTTGTGTCATTTGTCTCAAGCCAGAAGTGTCGCGAACACTTTCTAGTTTTCAAGGATATTAAAAAAGTAAAATTAATTACATGTTAGTTAACATAGCTAGAAATTAGTTGTTCTAATTTTAGTATATAAGTTTCATTATATCTATTATTGTAATCATCTTTCTCATTTGATCAATACAAAAATTATATCTATTTTCATCTCTTTCATGTTTAATATTAATATTTTGTGTATTCTATTATGAATAGGTGAAATTTTTGAAATTTAGAATACTATACGGTTTGGATGCGTTAACAAAAAATCAATTAAAAAAATTATATACAGGGATAATACTTATAAAAAAAATAATTGTTATAATATATTTTAATTCATGTATTAGAATATCAACAAAAATATTATTAAAATAATTTAAATAAATGTTTTATTAAATAGCTAACAATTTGAAATCACTATTAATTGTCTCATCTATAAAAAAATAGTTTTGAAGTCTCGTTCATGAAAAAATTATTTTTCCAATTCAAAAATAATAACAACATATTAAAATAGATCATGTACATTTCAATTAATATTTTTTAAAAAGTACGTTTGACTTTTTTATTTCCTTGATTTTCATAAAATACATATTCAAGTATATATGAAGTGTCAAATAAATTATTTTTAAAAAAATAAAAATAAATAATTTTAATACTTCTAAGATATATATTCACAACAACCAACTCAACAATAGCAACAATCCTTAAAGGATGATAGCAAAGAGCCATTCTCTCTCGAAGAGTAAGATGCATGATCACAGCCGATTCTTGAGTAATTGATGTTTAATATCTTGCAGGATAACCGCATAATTATACATGGGCTGGACCTCTTCCATCACAAGTTTCAACGTGCTGAGGAACTCAAAATAACATGAGACTTTGTATCTCTAAGCTCCAACTAATACGAAGATCATGTAAAATGGCCATTTATTATGCACCAATACTAGAACTAAACGCAATGTGACCTTAATGTTCCATTCGCCATTACAAGATTGCACTAATCCACCAAAATCAGCAGCAGCGGAGATACCAATCGCATTCCGATCCACATTCAAGACAAAACTACTCTCTTTCCTAGCCTCGTGCCAAAACACCAACCAAATATTATTATTATGATTAGAAAAGGAATATGTTTGTTGAATATGATTTGTTTATGTAGAAGCAAAATTAACTTCTGATACTATATTAGTAATCTTGATATGAAAAATATAATATTAAAATGAGAAAAAGATATAGAATAAATACATGATTATGGTCTTTATATAAAGTTAGAGGGTACTTAACTAACTAACCTCGTAATACTCCGTCTTTTCTTAAATATAAACACTTATTACATATTTCATTATTTTTAAGAAAAGTTTGTAATATAGTTAATTGGAATATTTTATATAGAAAAATGACTAAATAATTCTTTTTGTTTAGATGTATTCTATATTAATTTTTTATATTCTAAAATAAATTAATACTATTAATTAAGGTTATGTTTGAAAAGAATAATAATTAAATATATCTAATAAATTGAAAGAGACTTAAATTTAAGGATCAATTTATTTTTCAATAGATGTTTATATTTGAGAAGGAGAAAAAATATATCTTTATTAATGTATAATAGTTTTGAACAAGGGTGGACTTTGCTCCCTTGGGCCAAGCCCTTTCCAACTTTTGGCAAATTAATGACCGTAATATTTTATGAGTGTAACTCCCTCTTAAATTCCACCACATATGAAGCCTATGTGAATTATACTTCTCTCAATTTTTACAACTGAAACAATAATTCAATTAATGTTTGGTTTATAAAAATAAATAAATACATTACTTAAAAATACAACTTGTTGAACCAATACGAATCTGACTTTTATCTCGGTCGTAAAATCAAAAAGAGTGGTTAACTTGTATTTATGAGAAATGTCATCAATCGTCATTAGAGTTTATGATCACTTTTAAACGTTAGTTTAATGATCTTGTTAACAAGGAGTTAAATGCACAAATTCAAAAATAAATTTTTTACATTTGATATCTTAAAATATACTATTAGATCATAGACTAACATTTTGCTTTTAGTATAATATGGACCATCTATCAAGCTATTTCATGTTAGAATTAATTAATTATATCCCATTAGATCAAAAACATCAATAGTATAACATACGATAAATTATACTATGAACTACTTTAACATGTAGTCAACTGTAAATTTATGTTTAAAAATAATTCAAAATTCTAACGAATATTGATGATATCTTTTAAAACTATAATTTAATAGTTTTCTTTGTTTTTACAGTTGAGATAATTATTTAATTAGTGTCAGTTTAAAACAAATTCAACTTTAAAAAATACATTTATTTTTCTTTATTTTTTAAAATTAATATTAATCAAATTATTATTTCAATTAGATATACTCGTTAATATTTCAAAGAATTTTTTTCAATAATGACATTGACCAATAATAAACTATATCGTGCAATCTCGAAGATATAGAGAGTAACTTATCCTCCACTCACCCCACAGCATCTCCATCGATCCCTAATGATAATAGATACAAAGTCATGATTGCTATTTAGAGAGTGTCAAAGATGCCAAGAGTTGGAGTGCAAGAATCGTAATATCCGGAAGATCCTCTAATCTTGTTACAATACTGTTCATAATTACACCCACTATAGTAAGTATCAATAAAAGTATTATGCAAATTATAATATTTTGAAAGAAGACAACAGCTGTAGAAGCAAATAGTTTGCATCTTAGGATGCAGACAACTAACATATGGATACTGGTGTCTCATATTAAATAAAGTTATTCCCAATATTCAAAAAACTACCATAGCATGATTTCCCGGATCATGTCATATGAATGTGAGGGCCACCCCATATTACTGTTTTATGTAAAAATGTAGTACTACAATTTTCTAAACAATACTCAACTCGGTTTCACTCCTTTTTTTTAGTGCCTCGTTAATATTATACAAAGTATGGTACGCGTAAAGAATTTTATATCATCTGTATTATAATCATTTATATTTTTAGATACGATAATTTTAGAGTTAATTTTGATAAAAAAAATATAATATTTTAATAATTTAATTAACATAATAAAAACAATTTATATTAATTAATTGTATATATAAATTAAATTTATATACTTAATCTTATATACTTCATTCGTCCCATATTATATGTCATCTAATAAAATATATTTGTCTCAAATTATATTTTGATTTATATCATTTGCTATTTATAATTTTATCTTTTTAAATTATGTTTCTCATATAATTAATAGATAGTACTCTTGTAAAGTAACTTTTATAATTTTTCTTTTTCATAAAATATTAACTATATTTTTAATAACCAATTTTAATTTGAAATAAAATATAAACAATACTGAAATTTATTTAATAAATTTATTAGAGTGTTGCAGTTGCAAATGATCATACGCGGTACTTTTAGAGAGCAAAGATATAATTTGATGTCAATTTTACTGTGCAATACATTAACACTCTAATTTTTTTTTTTATCATCTAATTATCTTTTTGTATCATCAATAAAAAATTAATTATTTTTTTTCGCTAACATATTTTTATTTATTATATGTCAATTAATCTAACTACTCGATTAATATATACTTTCTATCTCACAATAATTATTTCGTTTTCAATTTTTATTTGTCTCAAATTATTTATCAAATTACAATACTTATTACATTTTTTCAATAATATATTATTTATTATATTTTAATTCATCTAAAAACACCACTAACTACAATTAATACGAATTTTGTTTATTACGATTTTTAAAAATAACCAAAATCTAAAAAAAATTAGAATTATTTAAAATGAAAAACTGTTTTAATTATCTTCTCATAAAAATTATTTCTTATATTAATATTATTTTCTAAAATAATTTTCATTACCGTAAAGAACTTTTATTTTTTAAAAAGCTATAATAAATAATTGCTAAATTATTTAACAAAAAAAATCATTTTTTTATTATCTTTAACAAAGCCGCTGATAATTTAGTTTTGGTTGGAGGGAGTATTTATTAAACTCGTTATGATCAAGACAACACGTGGTGAGAATCACACACAATTTGATAGTACATATTTCGAAAGTATCATTAATTAGATGATGAAAGAGAATTATTTATTTATGATTTAGATTGGAAGGGTTGATTTGGAAAACAGTAGTTTTGGTATTTGGTTGTTGATGCATATGATATGAGTGATAAGTTACTGCAAAATGGACTGCTCTTAATTTATTTCTTTCTTTCCCCATCCATCAATTTATCATTCTGACACGAGAACCGACCACACCACCCTCCCTTCAGGATTCAATTCAACCCCCACCACTCCCTTTTCCTTTTCCTTTTCCTTTTTCATCTTCACACGCAAACTCTCTATCCTCACGCAAACGGAATCATTATATACTTTTACAAAATATATTCCTTCATTTTCTACCCTTTAACAACCATATTTCTTCAACAAATTTTTTCTGTGCAAAAATTATAATAAAAATTTAAATTAATTTAAGTTTATGCTAAAATAAATATGTTTAACTGTCTTTTAATTTTTAAATATTTTAATAATTTTTTTAATATATTTAAAATATTATAAAAATTATACACAAAAATTTAAATGTCTTAACTTTATGATAAATTAAATATAATTTTTTTTAAATGTCAAAAACTTAAAATAAAAGTAACAAAAATATTAATTTAAAAATTAAATTTGATTTGTTTTTTGCGGATTTTTTTCATAATATTATAAACCTATTTAAAAAAAAGTAATTTAAAAATGCATGCTAAGTTAATAATATAAATTAAAATTATTTATATGATATTTTATAGAGTCATAAAATTATAGTATTTTGATAAAATTAAATTTAAAATATAAATTTTTTATAGAAAATAAAAATATATTTAAATGTGAAAATTTGTCCTCTCTTAAAAAAAATATATATGTAAATTTGGGAAGGAAACATTTGTTTCCTGAGATGAAAAGCTCTCACGTGGGGTTGTCTGACACATCCAAAAATTTCCACAAACCTGAATGAGAGATTGAGAAGCCTCTTGAAGTACTTCGTCCTTTGCTCCACACCTTTGTTGTTTTTAACACACACCCCATCTCGTCTCTTTAGTATACTTCATGTTTTATCTATATATATACGTACTTGTCTTTCTTTTTTTATTTATCAAATTAATTTTCTTTTGTTTCTGATTTATTTTCTCACGCAAAATGAAAAATAAAATAAGAAGAAAAAATGGATTTTGGGGGTTTGTTTTTGTTTTGTCTTTGACATGGGGTAGCATAGAGAGGTCTCACGTGGGTTTCTGACACCAAGGCATGTTTTTCTACCTTACCTCTTTTTTTTTTTTTCCTTCCTCGTTTTACCTTTCCATTCATCAACTTGAGACAAAGAGGTTTCTTGCATTTGGGTTTTGCTATTTTCTTTCTTTTTTATTAGTTTTGTTATTATAGATATGCACGAGGGAACCTACATTTATTTATACTTTATAGTATTAGATTATATTAGATGCTTTTTTTTTTTTAATGTTACATGCTCTTTCTTCTTTGGTCTTTGAATAACATCTTCTATTTTTTGTTTTTTGACATCTTCCATTATTCTTCTATACTTTAGTGCACCCAAGAAATTGCCATATGTCAGTGTCAAATAGCATGTTGATTATGCCAAATTTGGAGCATATTAATGGCAAGTTATGTGTCTTCCATTAACAAGACAATCAAGAATTAAGAACATTTCCATGTTTGATGTGACCTTAAGAGGATCCAGCGCTGCTACCTATGACTATTTCAAACACCAATACCAACTCCTATGAAATAATAACTTCTCTCATCCTCTCCTTTTGTTTACGGGAAATGATTTTCTTTCTATGCAAAATGATTGATAGACCGAAGTTAAATTATTACACGTAGATTCTTCACGTAACCATCGATAAGTTTATTGTTTTTTTCGACTAGAACAATAAGTTAAAGGTTAAAAGATGTACTACTAGTATTCATTTATTATTTATTTGAAATTATATCCTATTATACAATTTATTATGTATAACAATAATGATTTTATTTATAGTTTAGCATATTTTATTTAGAATATTCATTGACTATACATATCATTAGTTATCCTTATCACATTAATATTTAATTAATTTTTTTGGAATAATAAGTAATTAATTATTTAACTATGTCATGGATTATATCTATAAAATTTTATATTAATTTTAAAATATTTTTGTAATTAAAATTTTAAAACGTTTTATTCATTTCAAAACGACGTTTTATGATTTACATGTTAAATGATTTTATATTAATGTCAAATTTCATTAATATAATTTTTTTTTAATGATAGATCTTAGATATATAATTATAATTTTTTATTCAACGGTGAGTTTTATAGTATAAATATATAATTAAAAATCATCAAAATTGTTGTTTGACACCACGGTGATCCTATAACTCATATATATGATTTATTTAAAAATACAAAAGCACTTCAGGTTTTTCTTTATACACATAGTTATTTAATTTGTAGTACTTCACAGATTCGATATTTGATCGATGAAGTACTGTGCAGTTAATGATGAACATGAGACATCCTAGTGTTGTCAATGTATTCACTGTATGCTGCAAAATATAGAGATAGCCAAAGAAAGTTGAAATATATATTTCCTACTTTGATCCATCGAAGTTCCTTATTATAATAATATATTTATTCACAATGGTAGATGCTTCTTTTTAACCTTTAATTATCCCATTCAGTCACGGCCATTTTTTACTACCAAATGAGAAAAATAAATAAAGTTCAAAAATCATTATAGATTAGATAAAGTACATTAATAATTAATAATGAAAAAAATCTATCATATATATACGGGTAAAGTTGCGTGACTTTTTGTTAGCATCCATTTGTCTTGGCATATTATGACGAGAAAGTGTCAAAAAGTTTACTTTGCAGAGGATCCCTATGTACTTAAGGAATATAAATGATAAGAAAGCCAAAATCCTTGTAAATCTCTCTAAATTGTGCCAATTAGAATCATGTTGACAAGAATATATAGGATTCGAATTTCTTTATTTCCATCAAAGGAAATATAAATAAATAAAACCTCAAATGTTGGTAACTTATAATTAATAATAAGTTGCATGTAGTTGTTAAGTTAATTTTTTGAATCTGAATCTGAAATAGCTTTTTTATAATTTTTTCAATGTCTCTTAATTTACCGATAACTATATATGTAAAATCGATTGACAACATGAAGGTATATATATAGTTATAGCGTTTATATATAGAGAGAGAGAGAGAACATTTCTTTTCTTAATTATTAGAAATTGTTTATACATGGAACTTTAGCCATAGTCAATTGATGAAATGCAAAGAATATAGAATATGATATTGATGAAGATAAGTTGTTATTATTAATTAGAAACGAAATGAAAAAAAGTGTATATAAAGAGAATTGTTGAAGGACGGTACGTTTGATTCCTTATTGACACCGCTGTCTCTTGTCTAATGCATATGGCATCTTCCAAGCCTTCTCAACTACCAAAGGAGAAGTAAAACTAAAAACCCTTAATTTAATTAGTCCATGTATTTCATTTCAAAAGTCACTATAATAATATAAGGTTCAATTCTATTTTAGTTTCCGATTTTGTAACACTAATAAAAATAGTTTTTTTATAAAAAAAAAATTGAACTTTTTAATCTCTTTAATATTACAATTATTATAGTTTTAAACTCAATTCATATTTTTCGTCTCAAAAATAGTAATGTGACATATTTTTAAATGATATAATATTAAATATATTAACGTGACAAAATATATGTGAATCTAAATTTCTCCATCTAATAAAATAATACATTTAAAAATTATAAAAACATTTTCAAAAATAGAAAATAATAATACAAAAATTAAAAATATAATTTATTTTTAATTTCTAAAAATATTTTTGTTATTTATTAAATGTGTTATATTAATATTCGATTAGGTTGATATATATATATATAAACCTACTTGAATTTTACTACATTAGCACATTTAATATCATGTCAATTAAAAATACGTCATATCATTATTTTTTTTTAAAAATCTATATCACAATAAGTGTGAAATTTGATGGATAAGAAAAAATTAATTTTAAATAATATAAAGAAATTATTTTTGTAAATACGATAAAGTAAATAAGAAAAACACAATTAAATTATAATATAATAATAATGAAAAGATCAATGTGCTTTCCTCACCCAAGACACTGATTGTAATAAAGAATATAAAGATACCCTTCTTTCTTAATCTCTCCGTCTTATTGCAAAATATAAGAAAGAAAAAATCTCTGATCCTTTTCTCTTTGGTCTCTTCCTCCTATATATAGCCATGTCATGACATGAGAGAATTTTTGTGAACTTCTCTTCCTTCATAAAAGTCCACAACCATAAATATATCTCCCTTTTATGTCATAGATTTTCTCTCTCTCTCTCTTTCAATACAAATATATAAATTATAAGAAATAGTCCATTCCATTATATTATTTATTATTATTTATATATTTTTCTCTCCTTTTTCATATATGGAAGATTCAGAAGAAGATGAGCTTCTAAATCTTAGCCTTTCAGTTGCTTCGAATAGAGAAAGAAAGAAAAAAGGAAAAAACATCACAAATAATATTAGAAACTCCTATGAAGGCTATGAAGCAAAAATCTTTAGACTTCTTCAAATGAGAGAACAAATGATAAGACAAGATCATAGAAGAAAAAGTGTTGTTAATGAAGATCATGAAAATGGTCTTCCATTAATACACTTACTTCTAACAACAGCAACATTAGTTGACAACAACAACTTTGATTCATCTCTTACAAACCTAACAGATCTTTACAAAAATGTTTCCTTAACAGGTGATTCTGTTCAACGTGTTGTTGCTTATTTCACAGATGGTTTAACAGCAAAACTTCTCTCAAGAAAATCACCATTTTATGAAATGGTTATGGAAGAACCAACTATTGATGAAGAGTTTCTTGCTTTCACTGATCTTTATAGAGTCTCACCTTACTTTCAATTTGCTCATTTCACTGCAAATCAAGCTATCTTAGAAGCTTTTGAAAAAGAAGAAGAAAAAAACAACCGTTCTATTCATGTTATTGATTTTGATGTTTCTTATGGATTTCAATGGCCTTCACTTATTCAGTCACTCTCTGAAAAAGCAACAAGTGGAAACAGAATCTCACTAAGGTTAACATGTTTTGGTAAGAATCTTAAAGAGCTTCAAGAAACTGAAACTAGGTTAGTTAGTTTCTCAAAGGGTTTTGGAAACCTAGTTTTTGAGTTTCAAGGGTTATTAAGAGGTTCTAGGGTTATTAACCTAAGGAAGAAGAAAAATGAAACTGTGGCAGTTAATTTAGTTTCCTATTTAAACACTTTGAGTTGTTTTATGAAAATATCTGACACATTGGGATTTGTTCATTCTCTTAACCCTTCCATTGTTGTGTTGGTGGAACAAGAAGGTAGTAGAAACCCTAATAGAAACTTTTTGTCAAGATTCACAGATTCTTTGCATTACTTTGCAGCCATGTTTGATTCACTTGATGATTGTTTACCACTTGATAGTATTGAGAGGTTGAGGATTGAAAAGAAGGTTCTTGGAAAAGAGATTAAAAGCATGCTTAATTATGATGTGGAAGGTGGTTTTGAACTTGATTGTCACAAATATGAAAAAATGGAAACATGGAAAGCTAGAATGGAGAATCATGGGTTTGTTGGTACTAAAATAAGCTCAAAAGCTATGATACAAGCTAAATTGTTACTTAAGATGAGGACACATTACTGTCCACTTCAATTTGAGGAAGAAGGTGGTGGTGGTTTCAGGGTTTCAGAAAGAGATGATGGAAGGGCTATTTCTTTAGGATGGCAAAATAGGTTTCTCATTACTGTCTCAGCTTGGCAATCTCTATGATATCATAGATATAAATAAATCTTACTATGTCCTAACCCTTTTCATCATTTTTATTAGCTAATCTTTTTCTCATCATTTTCTTTAACTAGCTATTTTTTTGTTGTTGTATTTTATATATATATATATATTTATATGTCTTCAAATATTAAGAGCTTTTTCTTTTCTTTTTTTTAATTAGTTGTTGGTAGGTTGTTCAAGTAAGGATATTCAGGTGAATATATGAAGCATATATGTAATTTTATAAAGGAATTAATGTCCTTTTTCTCTTGCTCAATGTTTAAGCATACATATGATGAACCCTAATTTTCCTTTTTTGTGTTTTGGGTGAAAGTGGAAAAACCCTAGTTTATGTGATGAATATATCTTTTATGAAACCCAGGTTTATACTTGAGTAAGATGCGGTTTCTTGTTATTTGACAATGTCATTTTATGTATGGATATTTAAAGCTTTTTTAGTTGAAAAAAAAAACAGATTTTTTGAAAGATACCGATGACTTCATGAATCATCTTATAATCTAGCAATAGAATTTAAAATTATTTCTTTTCTATGGGAACTGTTATTATCCTTGACTTTTTTATAGTAAAAAATGGTGTCAAGAAGATGTGAGATTGTTTGGGAGAGTATTTGGATGAATGATAAGGATTTTTTTCATTTGGATGAAATGATAGAATCTCTTTTAATTTAAATAAAAGATTTTGAATTTAAATTTAACCTTGAAAATACAACAATATTAAATCTTTTGATGAGAGTTTTGCCACTTATTATAGTTTAATCCGACTTGATGGATAATACTTAGATATATAAAATTTGTTTGAGATTAAGAAAATAAATTATGATTTATTTAGAAGTTATTTTTCAGTTAATATCCTTAAACACTTCAAGATAATTTATGAAAATAATTTATAGTTTATATAAAAATAGTGACAGGTATATAGATTATGATTTATTATATATCTTATTTTGAATCAATTTTCATAAAGTTTATAGTTTATATAAAAATAGTGATTTTATTTTATCTTTTGTTATAAAAATAAGTTATATATAAATCCGTATACAATAAACGATTATACTATAAGTGCTTAACTAATTGTAGAACTTTATTTGTCTTAATTTTTCAGTTTTTAGAGGAATATGAAATGATAATTCAGTGTTTGATTGAGAAATAAGTAAAGCTTGACCTAATTTTTTTACATTCAACATCCGAACTCAATTTAATCTATTGATCTTTATTTAAAACTCAATAACTAATTATTTTAGTGCAACTTTGAAATGGTTTGATGTGACTAGCACTTGAAATTGTTTTCAAAATTCCAACAACGAAAGATGGTTTATGAAAATAGAAGTTCATACATCAGAAAGTAACTCAATTGATATTGTCCATAACTTATGAAAAATTAATTATCATTTAATATTTAATTCGTTAAATTTATACTAATTAGATAGTCATCTCAACCGTAAAAATACAGAAAAAACGTCGATCATCGTTCAAATTTTAAGCAAATTAAGCACTGAACCATGATAAACTATATATGTTGTACTAGTTTACTACTTGCCTTCAGCAAAAAGGTGATAATTCTGAATTAAGTTAATTATATGCACAAGTAATGACAAATAGTTTTAATGTAACTTTTAGGAGGAATAAAGTTATATCTAGCTATATTCTGATTGTCAACATGGTTGTTATAACTTGTAAGCTATATTTGGTTATTGTCTAGTGTTAATTCGTGCAAAACAGAATTAGAATACTCTGAGTTTGTCCTAGATAGGCATGTTTTAGCATGAAAGACAATGTTTGTGTTTATTGAAAACTGCAATGTATTCCATGCATTAAAGTTCATGTTATGTTATTGAACTATGTACCTATACAGCCACCTATTAATGATCAGCATAATCGACACTTTCATTTTCTTGTGCACTAGTAGTGCTCCATAGCTATGGTTGTGGTGCAATTTTGTTTTTACCATAATAAAATTAATTTTATTTAAAATTTAATTGAATGTAAAATAATTTATATTTAAATATATTTACATAAAAATAAAATTAAGTGGAACAATAAATTTTAATATAAAAATCACGTTTAAATTTAAAAGTGGTAAATTCTAATTTCAAATTAAAATAAATATTTAAATGATAAAGCAATTTTACACATACTCTAAGCATAAACCAAAGATAGGCATAGGTAGAGTAATAACTCCCAAAAAGCTGCAATATTTACTATAGCTTGTAGATCACAATTTGTTATCTGTTTGGGGGAATGTGACCCTGAATCTGATCACCAACTGCAAACACCTTCTCTATGTTATTGCTGCTGCAGGGGAAGGAATCTCTTGTCTTCTGCCAGGCAAAATTAAAACAAAAAACAACATCTACCCATTTGAAGCAAACAAATAGCTAATGCATTTTTGGATTCAAAAAAATACCAGCACATTTTAAAATCGTAATATTAATGTAATTTTGAGATATACTAGTAATTCCTACATTGCAATTATTGACTACTACTCCTATGTACATTTTTCATTTTACAGAAGAGTGAAGAATTTATTTGCTTGTATATATATGTAGGGGCTCAGGAAGAATATTAGTAGAATTTGATGGAGGACAAATTTGAATGATGAGTGAAGGCAGGAATCGTGAAATTAAAGAGTGATTGTCTGTAGCATATACTATGATGACTGCAACACATAGTATTTAACTTGTGGAATACATTTCCATTGGAAATTTGTGACATACTATTATACTAACTGTGACATGTCAACCACCGAATCATCTCTTCCTCAACTATTTTGTCATTATCACCACTTAACTTATATTCGAATCATTGCAGGTAATGGTATGGCCAACTTCACTCTGATTAACGACATCACATACATATATAGTACTAATAATTTATTATGTTAAGTCAGAACTCAATCTCAGATGCAGTTCAGTTTCGTCATTCACTATACAAATTAACTAGTACACTTTATTAGACCGTATGTTATTTTTATATTGGGCCAGTTATGTTATGTTATTATTCTTAGGCCCGTTTAGTTAACTAATGGATAGGCCCATTATATTTTAGTACGGATTGTAAGCCATATATATATAATCTATGGCCCATTATAGTTTATAAGTTATATATAAACTAATGATATACATGATGAGAATGTTAAAGTTCATATGAATTAAAATGTTTATGCTCGTGATTTGAGAATATTAAGGTGTTTATGCAGTGATGTGGCAGAGAAGGATGATCAAACAATTGAAAATTCTTTAAATGGTTGTAAAGGTAAACGTTAGAGTGATGAGGAGGAAAAGATTGCTATTATAAAATATCTAGTCAACTAAACTATCAAGATACAAAAGATGAGGTTGGTTTCTTTGAAGTTGTTTCTAAATAAAAATAAATAAAATAGATGTTTACAATCTCGTTCTAGAACTGCAAATCATAACATTAGCTTTTGCATTTTTCGTTTTTTTATTTTTGGATAAACATGTGTGTCCCTAATGTTCTTTTCCATTTTATTTGATTTTATAATCTTAGTTTATTAAAAAATCCTTAAAAAATTATATCTTATCGAGTATCTCAACATAATCATTTATAAGTTAAAATAAGATTAAATAATTGCATAAAAATATTTAGTCATAAGTACGTAAGCGAATACGGATCATATAAGTTTGTACTAATCCGTTTTCGAACTGTCGAGTGATGATTGCTCCATCTATGAAGAAAAGACGCAGGAGACCTCTCTTATTATATTATATTATAAAGAGAGTACTCTCTTCTCTGATGTGCGCTATATTATTTTGTTCTATTTTTAAAAGAGTTTTTGAAATTAAATAACGTGGCAATACCCACGAAAATCTAAAAACTCTTTTTTTTTTTTTTTTTGCTTAGAGCTTCCCACGTCTATGAATAGAAGCTGCTTTCAGCTCGTATTTATTTTGGGCTATGCAGATTTTATTTTAGGAATGTAAAATAAAAGAATTACATATATTGAAAAACTATTGTCGTTCATCATACTCCTAAGTCCTAATTAATTTCCAATCTACTATCTATTTAGAAAACCCCAATAACAACACATTATCAAAAAAAATAATATTAAACACAACATCTGCAAAATGTTATTTTTTAAATCATGAAAAGTCATTTTTTAATTAATTAATTTTTCACAAGTTAATTAATTAAAAAAAACATATTTTTACTTGTAAACTATTTTACCTGTAAAATATTTTAGTATGTCTCTTGATTATTTTATCAAAGATTTTTCATAAAAAACTAATATTTTTTTTATAAATAATTTGGGCCATATGTCCAAGATCAATAATCATATTGTCTATTCAATTAAATTATAAAAAAAGAAAAAAGAAAAAAAAATAAACACTGAATTTAAAAAAGTTGTTAGTCGTCGCAAAATAAAAATGAACGAATAGTTAAACATAAACTGAAAAACGCTTAATTAAGAAGTAGCCGTTGCCCAATTAACGTTCCATTTCTCCAAAAACATTACAAAACCTCTCTCATCTCACTTTCACTCTCAACCAAAGGAGCCTCCTTCAAATCCTTCTTTCTCCTTCCTCCCAATAATGGCTTCAATCTCCGTTTCACACGATAACACCATTAACCCTAATCAACAACAACCACTACGAGAGGAACCTATTATCCCAGTTTTGACTGTTTTCAAGAACAAAGCGATCCTCAAGAACATCTTCATCATCCTCAACAACAACAATAACAACATCTTCAATGATTACACTCTTCTCATCGGTCGACACCAAAATTGCAACATAGTCCTCACTCACCCCAGCATCAGCCGATTCCACCTTCAAATTCGCTTCACTCCCTCTTCTCGCTCCATTTCCCTCCTTGATATGTCTTCTGGTATTTCAAATCAATCTCTTTTTTTTGTGTGTATTCTTTCTTTCTTTCATTCATTATTGATTATTGGAATCTTGATTGGTTTTTATTGTATGTGGTGGTAGTGCATGGAACGTGGGTGTGCGGTAAAAAGATTGAACCTGGAGTTACCGTTGACCTCAAGGAAGGTGACACCTTTACTCTTGGGGTTTCAACTAGGGTTTATTTTCTTCACTTTGTTTCTCAATTGGACGCGGAAGCAATAAAGGTACCATTTGTATTTCAACTTTATGTTGTTCTTGCTTTTATTTTCTTCATTTCATTTGTGTTTCATTAATTGTTTATTTTTAATTCTTTTTTGTTCAATATTGGGTTTTATTGGAATTTTGCTAGTTACTTAGGATAACGAATTTTTCACAATTTGAAATAGTTTAGTTTTTAAGGTATTGTCAACAAGTCTTAGGAGGACTGGTTTAGTTTGGTTATTTATTCAGTGTATGTGTTTGTTTGTTAAGCAATGCCTAATGTTATCTTTAATTTTTTTTTTTTTTTATCTTTTAGGAGAACATTGGTTCTTTATGTTGTGATGACGATGAAGAGAATAGCCAATCCATAGATGAAACATTTGATGTTCAGGATGACTCATTTGGAACTGGAACATCGTGCTGTGATGGTGAAAATAAATTGTGTGAATGTCAAATCTGTTTCCTATCTCCACCTTATGTGCATTCAGTTGATGAAGTTGATAACAAACAGATCACTGAAGCTTGTTCCGAAATAGAGATGCCGGGAGATACTAATTTGCTTTGCACATTGAAGGAATATGTTAAACAAAACATATGTATCCCAGGTTTGGAAGCAGTTCAGGGCACTAAATTGCGCCAAGAATCTTCTGTGGAAAAGCTGGAAAAGCAGTGGATTGATCCTGCAGCATCTTTTGATGAAAAGGGTGGTGATGCTTCGGTGGATGTGATAACTGAAGAATCTGAATTTGGATGCTCATCCGAAGATAGTTACAAGATTGAAGATATTTTAACTAGTGGAGCAAGAGTTTTCAATTCTGAGGACATGTCTGATTCTGAATCTCATCAAACCAATGCTGCTGAGGAAATTTCTGTGGATTCATACTCTGATGGAGAAAAACAAGATAGATGTGGTGAACAGTACGAGTCAGAGTTGCAGAACCTGAATGCTAAATCTTGCCATGAGCAACTGGATGAAATAGTTGAAGATATTGGAAATAAATGGATTGAAAATGTGGATCCTGCATCTTCTGATGAAAATGGAGAAGCTGCAGTGAATGTAACACCTCAAGAACACAAATTAAGGTGCATCTCTGAGGAAAATGATGACAGGATTGACGATGTTTTAACTAGCGTAGCAAGAATTTTCATATCTGAAGAAACATCTTCACTAGTTGAGGAAGCAATTTCTGTAACCAATTTTCAACAAATCGAGATTGTTGAAGAAGTTGCTGTTGATTCATTATCTGATGGAGAAAAGCAAAATCAATGTGACAAGGAGTTCCAGACATACCTGAATGATAAACCTTGTGATGGAGAAAGTAACTCACTGGATGAAATGGCTGATGATACCGCGCAATCCATTCAGACAGAGCCACTTAGTCCTGCAGTGCCTCAGGAAGCTGATTTAAAGATTACAGACAAGAAAGAGAATCAGACCCCGCAATATCTCATTGCTGAAAGCTGTGTAGAACAATCAGCACAGAAAAGTTCAACCTTTGGTAGTGATATTCGGTCAAGAAGAGATAAGGCTGCGAGTGCACCTCAGGATCGAATCAGGAAGAGCAGATTATTGAACACACCTAATGTTGACAGTAAATTTGCAATGAGTAATTTGAAGGATATCAAAATCATGAAGCCAAGGGATCTTTTCTGTGTCTTGTATGAAGAAGAAATGTTCACTCCAAATAACGAAAACTCAAGCCCGGAAAACACCTTTCACTTGCAGTTTATGAGAAAGAAAGATAAGCTAGAAGGAAGTAAAAGTTCCAAGTCTCAAAAGTCTCATAATTTGAAGGCTAATTTTAGTCCCAACTTCTATTCAGCCAAAAGAAGTACAAGTCCCAACGTCTATTCGAAGTCACAATGGTCACATAATTTGAAGGCTAATTTTAGTCCCAAGGTCTATTCAGCCGAAAGAAGTACAAGTGCCATTTCAAACAAAGAGAACCAGACTCCAATAGGATGGAACTCAGGGAAAAAGCTTCATGAAAAGAAGAGAGTGGAAAGGATACCCTTACAATCACTAATGAGCTCTGGAAGCAATCACAAGTCAATGAATTCTAGTCCTTTTTCTGCTGCAAAAACCATTGTTGGTGGCACTGCCAGAGCCCGTAATTGTGGACACATTTCATACAAGCGCAGTGAAACTTTTGTAAGACATCATTCTGATTGTGAATGGCTCAAGAGTTTATTTTTTATATATATGCTTACAATTACAATATGTTTCGTTTGCAGCATATTAGCAAAGAACAAAAGAGGAGCTGGGACATGGTTGTAGATTCTACTTCTCTTCTGAACAAGGAGTCAAGAAAGGCTTTGCAGCTTCTACAAGGTCTCAAGGGGACTCGTTTGATCATTCCAGAATCAGGTACCTATGAGTATCATATTAATACATGCTTTGTTTGAAATGATGATGCTTTTGAAATTGGTTCTTAATGACACTGTTTTGTCAGTGATAAGAGAATTGGGAAGCATGAAGCAACAGGTTGGGATTTTTAGAAGGATTTCAGAGGCTGCCTTGGCCTTGAAATGGATTGAAGAATGCATAATGAAGTCAAATTGGTGGATTCATATCCAAAGCTCAATGGTGGAGGAAAATCACATCCTTGACTTTGCTCTTCAATGTAGAAGAAAATATAATGATGGACAAATTGTCCTTCTTAGTGATGATGTCACCTTGAAAATAAAATCCATGGCAAAGGTATTTATTTATTTAACTCATGACAAACCTCGGCATTTGGATTAATCTAACGGTCGAAATAAAATACTCTCGGTCATTAGATTAATCCAACGGCCAACAGAACTAACGGTTCTTCATCTTTTGACAAGTATGTGTTATCTCTTTTCACAGTAAACTGTTTCTCTCTTAACTATTTGTTAAAAAAATTGTGCTGCAGGGGTTGAGATGTGAGACAGTGCAGCAATTTCAACAGAGTTTAGTGAACCCTTTCTCTAAGAGGTTTATGTGGGAAAACAGCTCTCCTCGAGGATTGACTTGGTCTTGCCAAGATGATGTGGTTTTAAAGGAGAAATACTGTGGTTTGCCATCAAAGGCTGGTTTGAAGCTCCTAGTCACTCAAAAGTTTGTAATAGCAAGTAGCAACTAGCATGTTTGATCTTTTTTTTAGGCATTACTAGCAAGTTTAATCTCTTAAACCAATTAGTCTTAATTTTCAGTTATGTAACTCTCAAACTCCAATTCTCCTTTCAAGTTTCAACCTCCCTGCATCCAATGTTCTTTTTTTAATATTCAATGAAAAATGATGCACATTAGCCCGTCCATTAAGATAGCGGTAAGAAGGTCTATTTGCACCTTTTTGGAAATGATTTTAAGAAAAACACAAATGCTATTTGAGACAGAAGGGTTAAGCAGTAGTCCGAACAATCCTCCTAATAAAACAAAACCGCCAAATTGAGCCACAATCCAACCACCCCTAACTTACAAGAATCAGGTTAGATTAACCTGGCTTACAGAATCTATGGGTTGAGTAAACCTGACCCACCAACCCATTTTTTTTAGAAAAAATTATGAAGGCGCGCCTTTTGTTTATTGATGGAGAGACATGGTGGAAGGAAATGATCCATCTGGTGTCCTTTCTAAGCTTTTTTATGAGTTAGTGACCATAATGGTAAGCCATTTAAAAAGGCTTCATCATGTCATACATGAAGAACAAGACTGAATGATTGAGCTAGGACACCGCTATTAAGACATTTAGAAATGACAACCAAGTGTGCCACTAAAAAAGCCTACAGTTACACTTATTACTCGAACTCAGTCATCAATTTGAGATCCACGACTAACATGATACTTCCACTAAATTATTATCAAACTATCTCCATATTGACAGGTTAAAATCAAGAACAATCGCACGCAGTACCTGAGTGCAACCCACATTTTTATTCTATCCACATTGGGAAGACTGTTGCTATGGACTAATGTCTTTTGTCAATATCATACATAATAATTTATATTCTCAAACAGGATCATTTGCAATTAGTGTTTCAATTGCCAAATCATATTTGTTCTATACATATAAACCACAGTTTTTTACAGTGAAGATCCTCTGCATTTGAAATCTGCACTCAATGGTATATGGCTGCATAGAACCTCCATTTGAATAAAGAATTAGAGCTTCTAGAGAATTAATCTTTCTATATTAAGAAATGGCGAGTACATGAAATACTTGACCAGCTTTACAAAACTAACAGAAAGAAAAGGCTTATTCCTTAACAAGGTAACAACGAAAACATAGATATTATGTAGATTAACACCATCATAAACTGTTACAACAGATTGTCAGAACACGATTCACCACCAGATTTGGGAGCATAATTAAACGATCCCGACATGAGAAAAGAGAAAGAGCTTTCTGAATCTTCAAATGGAGGTTGGGAGAATTCATTAAACCCACCAAAGTTACAGCCTTCAAAGTTCAAAGGTGAGAAATAATTGATAGGATCATCAATATTGCCTTTCACATCCATGATGTTATTAACTCCATTTTCACTTGAAGGATTTGATCCAAAACAGAAGTTCATGCTCCCTAGGATAGTGCTATTTTCTTTGGTGTCACATCGATCATGTGGCTCGGCAAGTCCTTTTGTATCTTCCAAAGGAATAGCCGGTGTATGGCCCTGGAAAAGAGCAATGTGTCCAAAAAGCTTGTCTTTCCTTGAAAATGTTGTGCCACATGAACAGAGCCATTTATCCTTGCCACAGTGCTTTTCATGAGTCTTGAGATCTGCAATGACTGAAAACTTCTTTGTGTGGCATCTGCTGCAAGTGTAACTCTTGTCACAGTGTGTTCTTTTGTAGTGGTTTTTGACACATAAAATTGTCTTCAGAGGCTGAAATTTTTTGTGATCTTTGTTACGCTTGCAGCCAGCATAGGGGCAGGAATACCTTTTGATAAGCTTTGGTTCAGACCCAATTTCTTTATGCGGTTTTGCAAGGGCTGCTGGTGTTTTGTACTCATCACCATGACCTCGCATGTGCATGCGGAGATTTGCATCCCTCTTGAACCCTTTGCCACATATTGTACAGAAATGTGTGTGAGGTGCAAGGATTTCTTCTTTTTCAAGTTGTAAAATCTCATATGAACCAGGTGGAAGGTTCTCTCCCTCGTCCATATCTTCATCATCTTTATGTTCATGTTCTTCCATATTATGGTTGTGCTCCATATCACAATTATTATTAGGTACATCATTCCGAATGGACTGATCAAACAATTTATTTCCACTATTATTTTGTGGCTGAATACCACTACTTGCGCCTGATCCAAAGGGAAGGTTAATCCCGCGAAGCTGGTTAAGCTGTCCGACCAATGGACTTGTGTTTGTAAGCGTGTGCCTAACTGAAGGAAGAAGACTACCTGCAGTAGAGATCAACTGAACGATAATTGATGTGAGATCAGCTGTGATAAGTTGCTGTTCTTGAGTCACAAGTTCATGAGGTTGTTCAAAAGGTAGACACTTCTTATTAACAATCAAATGCACTAGTTCCTGGAGCTGATGGATCTTTTCTTCCAGGAACGAAAGGTTATTCAACATAGCACTCGGATCCCAATCTTGGAGTTTACCGGTTTCCTGATCAGGGATCTTAATATCTTTGTTAGATTCACCCGGAATCACAGACTGAGTTCGAGAGGGTTGGTTGATTTCTTTGAAAGGCGCTTCGATGCCGACCTCATAGAAAGGGGGAGGATCTGAGCACAAATTTGTCTGTATTCCATTCCCATGAGGGAGTAACGAAGAGGACCTTGCCCAGTTGTTAGCACACAAGCTTCCTGTTGGATTCATTTCAAACTCTTATCCAAGGAATCAATATTCTATCGATCAAAGTTACCTGTGTAAATAACATTCGACAAACATCAAATATCTTAAATATCCAACTAGATACGACCAGGAAAAGGATCTAAATTAATATGACAAAGGAAAAATATGCACATGACTCCAACTAGAAGACATATATCATTCAAGAGAGGTGTCCATCTGAATACAAATATCACATATACCATAAGATTGACAATTGGTATCAAACTCTGGAAATGGAAGTCTCTAATATATCAATAAACTTTAGATTGCTACATGGCCAATCAACCAGTAAAAGCTAAGGTAGTAAGGCTTATACACTAGTGACCAGTTTCAACTCTCAAGACCAAGCTATTTTTCACTTCAGGGATCTTCAGATCCAAATTCAAACTTTTCCCCTTCCAACAAATACTTAAATCTTCACAAAATCATTAAAAAAAAATACCCTCTTAACCCTTCATTTCTATATGAAACTGCATAATGAAATACTCAATTTGCAGATACTCAGTCATCAAATCTCTTATAGGGAGAACTAAATAGTAGCATAAATTACCCTAATTTCAAACATGCTAGCAACTAAACAGAAATTCAAATTTTGACCCCAAGAAAAAGGAATAAAAAAATAATAATAGTCAATTTAGAGAAATCCCCCTCATAAGATTCAATAAATCATTTCACCTATCACATAAAAAACATATTCACAAAAAATAAATACAATAAAAAATGACAAAAATAAAAGGACAAGATGCAGAAAAAGGAGGCATGCTATGTGAACAAAGAAACCCTAGAACTTGAAGTAGCAAAAAGGATCCACAGAATAAAATAAAATTAGATAATAATAGAATGAAAGAACTTACTTTACTGTCACAAGTTGAAAGCTCAAAGGAGGCTTTAACAATCTGAATACTCTATTTGTGAAAGAAAAAAAAAATGAAAAGAAAAAAATAAAAAAATTTGGGATGAGAAAGAAAACATAGAAGATGAAGTGAATGGTTATATAAGCAATGAAAGTAAGCATAAGTCATGTAATGTTGAGGTGAACACAGCAGAACAGAACCATAGTTGGTCAACACATACTAAACTGCCGTCCATTTGTTTGGTCAATGTTGTTGGGGCCCACTTTGGTGGGGGCGTTTCTTATCATCTTGTTTTTGTATCTTTGATCACAGCCGTTGATTTGTTTTGATGGTGTTGTCATTGGAAGATGATTGTGGTGATAGAGAAGAAGACAAACGACTTGAGCTTTGATTATTGATTATTAGTGATTTGAACTTGAAGTGATGAGGCCATCGATGGGTCCTACAAAGGTTACAAAACGTGGTCAGATATGGCGATTAGGATGTAAATATTCGGTTTGGAAATAAGTTTATTTCTTTTAAGAAATTTTTTTAATGAATAAGTAATAGGTTGATTTGGTATGGTTCAATTGTATTAATTATTTAAAATTTAAGAAACTCTTTTTAAAAAAATATAAAATAAAATTGCAAATATTCTAGAATTTTTTACTATCAAAATATGTATATAAGTTACAATATAATAAATAGTGTATAATGATTAAACATATATGAATACATCACACTTTTTATGATAACAATATTAATACAGTGTAAAATAAAATAAACAATAGTGAAGTCAAACTATGTCATTATTTTAATATTTTTTATAATTTAAAGATTATATATATTAAAAGATTTTTGATACATAATTATAAATTAATTGTATTGTATCTTTTAAAAGTTATAAATGATGTCTACATTAAATTTTATTTTTGATATTCATATATATGTCTAATCAATACAAAAATTATTTAATTTTGTGAGATTCTTAATTTTTATGTTATTATTTCATATTTAAGAAGTCTCAATTTTATACAAAAAAAAACTTTATTTTTAATTTTTGTTTTATACCTTTGGGATAGAATATACTCCCTCCATCCATAATGATTGAACCATTTATAAAAAAAAATATTTCAAGATAAATAATTTTTTTTAATTTATAATCTAATATTAATTAATCTAATTTTAGTAAAAGTTTTATTTTCTCTTTAATTTATATATTTTTAAATTATTTTGTTGGTGCATACACTTTTCTTAATTTTAAAATAGTCAATTGAGTCACTTAGAGGGAGGGAGTATTAGAGGGAGGGAGTATAAGATAATGATTCTCCCCAATTTGGTTTTCTAAGACATGCAATGCATATAATATAAACTCCCTGTTGTCTTAAATATTAAAAAAAAATTAACTAAAATAAATATATTTAATCTAAATTTTAAATTATGTATTTTAATTTTTATTAATCAAATTTTTTTTATATTCAAAATTAAAAGTAGTATGCAAGATTGACTTCGCTTTGAAAAATAGACAAATTGTAGTTGAGTTGGTGGAGGGGTTTCTTTGTTGGGGTCACCGAAACTTGTGAAAGGAAGTGAGCCTACAAGGAAGCTACGTTCCCTACAAATATGGGTCTGGTGCTCCTTTTCACATGCATAGCTTTGTAATTCATGCCTTCGTTTCCACTTCTCTAAAAACAAAACAAAAACATGGTATGCATTATTTTTTTCTTCCTCCATCTCAAAATAAATATCTCATTTATCTTTTGTTTATGTTTTAAATTATTTTTTATGATAATATAGTATTAATTATTTTTTTACTAATATGTTTTTATTTATTAATTTCAACTGGTCAAAATTTTCTATTAACTGTAATTAATAAATATATTTAAATAAATAAAATTCATTTTATCATTAAAATAAATACAATTAATTATTTTTTAAAAAGTTGTGTTAAACCTAGATGAGATGTTTAAAATAAGATAAATGGAGTAAATAATTTATAATAAAATGCAAGTATTTCAACAATATGTCATAAATATGAGAATGTACTCTATTACCCCGTTCATTTCATACAAGACTGATTTTTGGGGTGTCTTATACGAACGAAGTTAAATGAATGGAATTAGGGTGCAGTAAGTTACACTAACATTAGACATGAGTCTACGGAATAGTAAGACAAGGTCAAGACATTTTTAAAAATCTATTTAACAAAAAGTATAAGGATACAAACCATAAAAAAAAATTAAAAAAAAAATGTTATGTTTACGACAAATTCAGTTTAAACTAGACTTTTTTTTATATAGACAATGTCATGAACTTTTATAAGTTTATTTAACTAAAAATGTCAGTTATAAGTCATAAAAAATCTTTTAAACCTATCAGACCTACCAACTTAAGTCTTAAATGTCAATTTTATAGATTCTTGAGCTCTTATGGTTGAATATATACAAAAGATTATAGACTTTTTTATTCTTATACCAAAAGTAGAACCCTGTATAACGAAAAAAGTTTGTTTATCAATTCTCCTACTCTTGTTATCTTTCTTTAAAGTTTGTGAATAATAACATAAAATTTCAGATTATTTTTCGTAAGAATCTCTTTTACCTATAATTATTCGTTCTTACTCTAATATAAAAAATAAAATAAAAAAGTTATCTTATTGAGATGATTGGTGAATAAAATTTTGTCATGCAAAAGTATGTTGATCTCATCAAACATAATAATATCTTTATCTTAGTCATAAGATTTAATATAAATTAATTATTATTGCACAAAATATAATGAATTTTATTATCATTAGATGACTTATAAAAAAAAATAAAGAATTTGCATTAAAAATATATGACACAAAATTCAAACTTCTCATAAAACACTAAAATTTTCAAAGATGATCCTAAATTCAGGTATTGCGAAGGTTAGTTTATCCTAGCCTATTCCCTCTCTAAATCATCATAACCATTTTTGTTTCTTTTGTGTATTAATTTTTACCGCAAAATAATTATTAATTATAATCAATGTTCTTAACAAATTACTCCATATATTCATATTTATATAAGATATTTTGACACCATGCATGTTAAAAAAAGTTAGTATTGTAAATTTGTAATTAATGTGTATAATTTATGTATGATTGTTACTAAATTATCATCTATATATAGATGTATTTAATGTTAAATTTTCATATTTCAAAGTAGTAATTTGGTAGCATTAATAAAAGATAAATTTAAAAATAGAATAATAAATTTATTTAAAAAATGTCCAAAAGGAGTCTTAAAATTAGGGATGGAGCGCATATTTTTTTTAATAGAAAATAGAACCAAACTAT
>JBBPBQ010020324.1:10671765-10712271 GCA_037974755.1 Cicer yamashitae
TAACTTTACCACAAAAATCATAAGAACTATCATTTATCACATTTTATACTTGTATGTGTTCAATATCTAGCTTTTACATTTCAAGTTAATTGGCAGTATTTATTAACGGTATGTTTAGAAGAAAATAAATAAATGTCATGTATCTAGTTTTAAAAGGATTTTTTTAGTGAAAAAAAGAAAGAATCCTTTTCCAAATATGATTTATAAATAAGGACAAATGTGACATAAGAAAAATTAAAATAAAATTATTAATGTGGCATCGAAAATATAAAACATAAATATTTTTATTTTACTAATGCGACATCCAATATAAAAAGAAGGGAGTAGTAATATTTTTTATTTGAGTGTCGTTTAATTTTTTAAAAATGATTAAAGAAAACAATAAATAAATGAAATATTTACTATGTTTGCATTTGTTTTACGAAACTATTGTCATTAATTATTTACAATGACATTATTTACTATTTACATTATGAATAACAATATAACCCGTATCTGCGAATATCTACTCGAATTCATCTTGATATGAATGCGGAAACTCGTTTTGATTGCGAAATTAAAAGTCGGGAGATGGGTTTGAGGATGTTGATATTCACCCCGCATCCACACCCGAACTCGAACCTGCTACTTTAGTAATAGTATTGTAATTTCTAAATTTTATATATATGTACATATTGAATATACTTAATATTTTTTAAAATATTAAAAATTATAATCTCATATTTATAGAAAATATTTTTTTAATTTTATTATTGTCTAATAATAATTATTTTATTATATTAATTATAATATATATATATATAATTTATAAATTTATAATTTTATATATATATATATATATATAAATAGATGCAGGTGCGGGCGGAGAAACTCGAATCTCGGGCAGAGATGATGCCTAAATTTTAGTTAAAAAATAAAGGCGGATACAAATTTTCCTCGATTAGAAGCTTCAGAGAGAGATGGGGAAGACAATCTGTTTCTGTTGCATTGTGATGCCTAATTTACATATTACAAGAATTTTGGGTAACTAAAACTTAATAATCGTACATAATGGCTTTTAACATCATTTTTTTTTATACAAGATGGCTTTTAACATATGGACTATGTTATATGTAATATGTCAACCTATTAAAAAAAGTACTAATTATAATTCAATTAATAAATACTAAAATTGATTTCGTAATTAAACTTAAGATTTCGTAATTATATATAAAAAATTAATAATAGTTATATCATCTTTAGATAAAAAAATTTATTTTATTTTATGACGGACATAGAAAACTTAATTTGACTTTATTGATAGTATGATTTCTTTTATAAAATCTATTTGTTGATCCACTGTGTTGATGCCAAATAGAAGGACTAAATCTTGAAAAAATAGAACAGGTTGGACCACAAACTAGCCGTGTGAGACCCTTACCTTTCCTCTTTCTCTAAATATTTCACTTCCACAACTTGGTTCCGAATTTTTCATTCAGTACAAGTTTAATTTATTTGTATACTCTGCTAACTAAAATTAGATTATTATATATCATGTCAAAAATAGATTGATAGTTATCCAACAATATTTAGATTAGATGATAATAATCAGTTTAATCCAATATCTTGAACTTAAATTTAGTTACAAAAATGCAATGTTAAATCTTTTGAAATTTATTAAATTCTACCTGACTTGAAAGAGATAATATCATGATAAAAAAGATAGACCGATAATTTATTACTAAAAAGAAATAGACCGATAGTAAATTAGTAACCGCTAAATGAGTGGTTGGAAAAACGCTTTGAATTATTTGCAGCTACAAGTCTAGTCTAGAAATGATATTTGGAACTTATATTAATTGAATCCATTGTTTCGATTAATATAGAAGTTGACATTTTCTGAAATATTCATTTTTGTTTTATTAAAAGCCTTATGAAGTGTGTTGATCTCCATTATTAGTATTATATAAATATAAATATAAACAAGATTGTTCTATAAACAATAAATAAATTGTGGTATACGCGTATTTCTAGATTTAGAAAGCCAGCCAGATAATTTCTTATTTTATTGAGAAAGATAGAGATAGGAACCTGAGGAATATAAGGTAGAGAAAGGATGGAATAAGTTAAATATGAATCCAAAATTAACTTTTTCTGGTAAAAAGATGAATTGAAAATTAATTAGTCTTATGCTAGATTTATACGTTGTGTAATTATTCATTTAGTTATTTGAAATAAACTCTCACAAAAATTTGTCAAAATTAATATAACTATTTATTTGTTAAAATTTAAATGGATTCACCGTTATGTGATTCCTAAATAAATTTAGTAAAATTTATATAAATTGTTGTTGTAGAGGTAAAAAAAATGTGTTAAAAAGGAGTATTTAAAAACTATTATTTTAGACTAATTTTATGATTGATTTAAATTTTAGAGGGATCTAATCAATAGTAAATGTTTAAAATTGATTTTGATATATTTGGATGTTGTCGTGCAAAATTGATCATGTCTTTAGAATTGATTTTAATTTAAAGCTATAATTTATATTTTTTTAGTTTAAACGTAATTTTTAGATTAAAAATTATTGTTAGACTCACTTTTATCAAAATATATCTAAATATAAACCACTTAACTTACGTCTCAATTTTAACTAAAATCAATTTTACAAAATTAGAATAAGATTTAAAACATTTGTAAATGATAAAAAAAAAAAAAAATTCTTTCATTCTTTTGCTTTGTTTGGAGCAAGTATAACCACATTCTACTAAGACAAAGTGGGCCCCGAGATCAAGAACATGGAGATCAATGATTTCTACAAAGATGATTTAAGCAATGACGAAACGGCAAGTTGGTGAAAGAATCACTTTACCAAGACATGAAAACGACCATTTATTTATAAAAGAAAAGAAAAAATAAATTGAATTTGCACGTGTGAATACACTCATACCATTAAACCGTATTTCAACCATTCCTAGCAAATAGCAATAATCTTTACCTCAACTAAGCCATTAGCATGACCCTTAAATATATTACATTGATGAGTTTATACCTTGCTATTATTATTGTAAACAAGAGTAAAAAACTGCCTCAACTACATCAATAGTGCCAAAATTCCCTTAAACACAACCAAGTTATGGAAAACCGCGTGGTATTTTTTGTTTGTGTGTGGTATTTAAGTATGCTATATTCGTAGTGTGAGCATATAGAATGGCATGAATTTCTTCTCTCTATATTTGACATTGACTTCTTTAGAAATTGGAACAAGTTCCTTCAAAGCATCGCTCATGGAATGTGAAATCTTGTTAATTAACCAATTGAATGATCAGTATAGTTTAACCCATATTTTTATATACGCTAATTATTTTATTTTGTATTGTATATATAAGTAAATGTGATATAAATACTTATTTTAATGTAAGGGTAGTTATGGCAATTAATAAATATATCTATCTTTTCTTTCACTTTCTTTCATACCAAACAACTAAAAAATCATCTCATTTTCTTTCCTTTTAACATTCTTTCTTTTCACTTTTCTTTCCTCTTACTTTCTTTGATCATCCAAATAAAGCATAAAAGTTTAATGTCCCACTTACATTGAAGACATAATCTAAATTTAATTTGTCTACTGCACAATCTTTCAATTACTTTGTCTTTGCAACTTTGAGCGCATTTAAATTGATTCCAAAATTCGAAGCAGCAAAACAAATGCAATAAAGTTAGTTGGAAAGAATAAGTAAAGTAGTTATCAGATAAAATAACAACCAATAAGGTAGCCGTGTACCCATTTTTATGTGGGATATAAATGCTCCACTTTTAAATATTGAAAAAAGAGAAGAAGAAAATGAACTTGTTCAATAATAAAATAGAAAATAAAAGATAAATCAATTAAGTTTTAATATAAACTTTTTCAAGACATTATGAAAAAATAAATAGCTGAATAATTATTTCTTTAGTATCATATATAAGAGAAAAATATATTAAAATTGTATTTAATAATTAAAGAATTGTTGAAGTGCATCTAATACATAAAGCTTATATAACCAATGAATAACAACTCTTGTATTTAATTTGTAAATCTAATTAACTAATATGTTTAATATAGGTCACTTTAGTTTTTATATATGTGTAATTGTGTTGTTCACAAACATTCAAACATGTACTAACTCTTAATAAATATATCTAATTTATAACTCATGTTTTGCCTTGGATCCCTTTTTCACTTGCACATTGTATCTTGATACAATTCTTGATAGGTTTATCAACATTTTAACATCGTATCACATTCAAACATGTACTAACTCTGGTTTGTGATAAGGCTTTTAAGAGCCTTTTAGTATATCAAATGGTATTGCTTAGTTTTATTATTATTGTTCTAAAAGTTTTACTTACTATTTTATTATATTGTTATATTGCAAATGATAAGACAAAAAGAAAAGAAGCTAAACTAAACTCAAATTGAGGCCCATCAAACCAAAACAAAATAAAGAAGTAAATACAAAAACATTTGGGCCGCATGGTACAATTCCCCTAAAATCCTAACTCCCTATGATACTTTCAGCAGCTAGTTAAGTGCTATTATCACCCCCTGTTAGAAAATGAAAAAGTTGCAATAGTTGATATTTCAACACATCCATAATGTTATGCATGCTAACATAACATCAATAGTTGAGATTATTTACTTTTACCCTCAATAGTTGAGAACATTTACTTTTACCCTCAAAGCGAGTTACTCTTTACATAGGTTGAATTCGATATGCTTATGCTTCTTCAATAATAAATGAAAATGATAAATCCCATAACTAATCAAGTAGTTCCATTCACTAACATAACTTTTGCAGCGATAAATTTCAAAATCAACAATATACTAACAACACATTCTAACATTATATTTTTAATCGGTAAATTCATATAAGTCTCGCCACTTTATGTGAAATCCTAAGTGACGTTGTAAGAACAACGTGGAAGCATAAATCCAGAACACGGACACCAAAGATTTCTATAAACAAGTTTGTGAAAAAATCATTTTAACAACGTGAAAACGTCTCACTTGTCAATACATTTTTTCAACCATTCCCAACAATACTTTACCTCAACTATGCATGCCATTAGCATTAAGTAGTAATTAACATGAGTTAATGAGTTCATGCCTTTGTTATAATCATTCTACCAAAATACTGTAACAAGGAAAAAAAATGCTACCTCATACAACAATAGAGCCAAAATTCCTTCAAACATAATCAAGATATTGATTGAAAACTGTGTATATCAAGTATGCCATATTTATAGTGTAAGTTGGTAGAATGTCAATCATTTCTTCTCTCTATACTTGACGGTAACTCCTTCGGACATTCCAACAAGTTCCTTCAAAGCATCTCTCCTCGGCCGCGCAATCTTGTTGTTAGGATCGAATAGAAGGACTTCTTCAAATGCCTTCAGAGCAGACCCAAATTCTTTTTTACTATCATATGCATCGCCAAGATTGTTCCACGCTGTGACATAGCCTGGTTGAAGCTTCACAGCTGTCTCAAACTGAGCAATTCCTTTGTCGAGCTTTCCGTCACGAACGTAGCTGACACCAAGAGCATTGTAAACCTATATTTATGGATTGCCGGGTGATCATTACCAAAGCAGTTGCTAACAAGTTATATCAGAACAAATCACTAATAAAAATACTAACGTAACAACTAATATGATAAGTTACTAACATTTGTCTAAAAAAAGGAGCAGGACAATAATAATAGAATTGTATAACTATAACTCATGATCAATAACTATTATTCTCCTATTTCCAATCCAAAGTAAGGTCCAAATTAAGCATATATAATTTATTATCTTAGCAATTAACAAAATCATCTAACCTGAGCAAGATCCTGACTTTCTCCATCCCATTTCTCAATTGCTTGAAGCAAAAACTTGGTAGCAGCTGGGTAAAATTTTCTCCGCAGCATCACCGCACCAAGTTCAAAAAGCTCAGTTGCGTTTGCATCACCACTTCTGACTTGCTCCTGAGATAATGGAAGAAAATGAGAAAGGAAAGACAATCATAAAACAACTTATTCTAAGTAGCTTGTGTATAATATAACAGGTCTCATTGGGTTGGCTTATTTGAGCTTATGTTGAGACTGTTTAGGAGAGTTAATGGAAATAGCTTATGACATGTCCATAAATTGTTTTCAACTTATTTCCGCAAGCTCTCCAAGATAACTTATGAAAATGACTTATAGCTTATATAAAACCAGTTTGAATTTATTTTATCTTTTGTATAGAAATAGCTTATACACTGACACTTAATATGATAAATGCTGAATCAAGTTGTTTGTCCAAACAAGGTTAATATATGTCATGGTACTTGACCGGATAAAAACAGAATCGTAAAATGAACATGTAAAATTCAGGGTCTAATCTCCTTCAAGGTGTTCAAGTGAAACAACTAGTAGTATGAATGACTAAAAGGAAGATGTAAAAGTTCTTACCTGTAACTCTTTAGCAGAAAGGTCGAGTTCTCTGCGGACAAGAACTTGTCGAATGACATAGTAAGTCCCAGCCCCTAGCAAACCCAACAACAGTAGCAAGTATATTAGTTGGATTCCTACGTCAAACAACTCTCCGACTTGATAGATCTCATTTATCTTCACTGAGTCGCTTGCATATGAAACACCAGGAGAAATAACTGATATGGTTTGTCCAAACAAGAATGGCAAAACCCATTTTGATGATTTTCTCCAATCTTGAAGATTTTCCATTGTAAAGTCAGTCACTGAGAATCCAGAAAGAGAAGATTAAAAAAGGCAATTATTCGTGTGATTATTGTAATTAAAAAACAATTTTTCTGAAGTTTCAGAGCACAATGCATAGAATTAAGCAACACACACAACGTTTTCATCTATTTTACTTAATTAACAATTGAATATTGTGAACAATAAAAACAACCACATCTGATAGAAATATCTATTGGGATTCTGTAGCGTGCAGTTTGTACCATTCATAAAGACAGAATCAATACCTAGCTCATGATCTTAATTCTTTTAGTAATGTTACTGTATGTTCTTCTAACCAAATGAATAATAATTAGTTTTAATCATTTACCTGCGCATAGTCTACATCTACTTATGTGATTAACCAAGGAACTTAGAGAAAAGTTAATGCATAAGACTGGCATGATAGTTCAACTAGTAGTTCCTAACAAACCCGTCATCGTTTTTCTTTATATTTTCTAAATCTTGGCATAATAGTCAATAATGTGGTATTTCTTGATCATTGGTATATTGATACAATGTTTCAGAGGCTAATCAAAATGAAACTAACAACATGCAGGAAATTTGACATCAGCAAAACCATATACCTCTTAACTTTACAATTTTTCTATAAAACACATGACAGCAATTCACTCATGGTAAGAAAAAAAAAATATTATGAATAAGAAAATTGAAAAAACGAGAAAGGGAATTACTCTCGGATTGTTTTGTGAAAATGGTTATAAGGAGTTGTTCCATTGGCAATGCCCTTTCAAACATCTGTCTTCGTCCACGATAGAAGGAAAAAAAAATTAGTAGCCCGAAATCAAGGTTGTGAACATAAAGCATGAAATGAGAATACTTAGTATACAAGATAAAACTGATAATAATGGTATAAGAAATAAAGCCTTAGAAAAAACCAAATCATGGGATTGATTTTGTCAGGTAAATATATAAAAAAATTAATGCATTATGTGAAAATATGCTTAATTTTTTTATGTAAAGCACATGAAATCAAAACAACCTGGAGCACAATCCTACTCTTGACTGCATCAAGGTTGTCTCCACTTGGAGTGAATCCTGTTTGCTGCATTCCCAAGGCTTTGATCTTTCTGTAAACAGTCTTTCAAGTTAACAATCAACCATGCATTATAATGAGACACTAAAGTAACAAACCCTCTAATAGTATGTTTGGATTTGCCGTGAGTTTGATAGAATTATAGCGTGCCACTCTAATTTTGGCAAAAAAATACACTTTTTAGCTTCAACAAAACACATCATCATCGTGATTTAGCCAAATTCACTATCAATGCAAACATGCTTAACAACAAAATTATAAGTCTTGAATATGTAACACACTAGAAATCCAGGAATTACTTTTCCTCCACATTCCAGCACAAATCACAACTCAATTCAAAACAACCTACAAACATATGAAACTTGGAAAAGGAAAATTAACTTAAGAACCGACTATACAGTTAAACAATTAAGTACTCTACTAAACAACAACATTAATAACTAACAATATTTAAAATGAAGCACTCCATAAAAATGGTAGAGAGAGAGAGAGAGAGGAAATGGAATTACTTTAGAGAGCATGGTGATGAAGTGGGAAATTTGGAAGGGAAAGGATTGGAGATAAGGGTAGAGGGAAGAGATTGAAAGGTGGATTTAGATGGAAATAGAGAGGAAAGAGAAGGAGAAGAGTAGGAGAAATGAGTGAAGGTGGAACTACTCATCTTCATCTTCTTCTACTTAGGATGTTGTTCCTGTTTTAGACAGTAACAACAACAGGGGTTATCCGGCAAGGTGTGTTCGTGTTAGTTCCGATGGTGTGCCCTCTAATATGCACCTGTCATAAAACAACCGGTTCAATGGTGATTCCGTTCGTTATAACCATTAGATATCTTAATCAACGGTTTGGATGAATCACTGGTAACTTGTACAAAAGATGACCAAAAACTAACTTGATACACACTAATACTTATTTTTAGGAAAATATTTGATGCTTTCTATTTCACCTTATATACACCTTCATAGATAAATAAATAGAGAAGATAATGTGTTACTAGTATATGTGATATGTTGTGATATAATAAGAATAGAAAATTAAGTGTTACATAGATGTTGAAAAATTTAAAATGTACATATATAAGTTTTCATATTTTTAATTTAATGATAATATTCATAAAGTGTTCATAAATTAATTTATACTTTATTTTTATAATAACTCTTTCGTTTCTTATAAAAAATGTTAGAAGCTATTTAGAGAATATATTAATATAAATAAGTGATTGAACCCAATGAATTTTAATAAATCATTCAAAATAATTTAAATTGGAACAAACTTTAAGATTTGTTTAGCGTTGCTTCATGCTTATTTATATTTAGTGTTTTATATTAATGTCAAGTTTAATAAATATAAAATAATATTAGAGTTCAAATTTACACACAATAAAATGAAACCGTTGATATTTATCTTTGTTTTAAATTGCAAAAGATACTTAAATTCTCTACGGTTATAAGCAATAAACAATTTCTATAATTAAAATGGAAGTATTATAGAATACATTTAAATAAACTAAAACAATATTTTTAATCTTAAGGAAATCTATTCTCATGAGAAAACTACAACTTCAAGCTTCAAATCCAACATGCATCCATTTGCTATCCACAACAGTTCCAAGCATGTGTTTTTAATAAGGTCTCTTAGCTTGATTGTGAAGTCTTAGAAGAACTTGTTTATTTTTTTACTCAAAAGAACTTGTTTCATTCAAGGAAAAGAGGGAAAGCAATTATTTTTATTAAATTATTTCGTTGTACTTCAACTTAATTGAAATTTCTATAATTTTTATTATCATTTCAAATCTGTCTATTTTTAGGGTTTAGTCTAAAAAACAATATATTTTTTAGGGTTAATAGTTGATTCAACCAATTTTGGGGTGGTCAAGTTTTTTTAGCTGTTAATTTTGGGCATCCCAATTTTTGTGAAAGACACTAATCTAATAATGAGACGAGAGAATGTGGAACACTAGGCTGGCTTTTCATAAACTAGACAGACTAATATGTTGTTTGTTTGTCTAACAATCCTAAACAACAATAATGTAAAAGGAGGGTAGTGTTCTTTGAGAAAAATAGAGTGTTTATGTTTATTTTTGACTAAAATGACTGTCTACGTTATATAGACAGATTTTATGTCAGTGCAATTATATTTTAAAATTTAAATGACATTAAGATATGAAGTAATTAAACTTTTTTTAGCAATGAAGTAATTAAACTTAAGAATATGATATTATTTAATTTTTGTTGATATTAAAAATGGAAGGATGTAGATGTTTAGGTATGAGCCGTATAAGTTGTTAGGAAGAAATAAAAATGAAAGCAACCAAAAACAAGAAGAAGATTACTAGTAAAACCATAAAAACAGTTTAAGTTAGTGACTTTACATTGAAACCTCCGCCCTCGATGAACACGAGGAATCATACTTGTTATTTCACCTAAACTAAATACCAACACATTCAATTTCTTTCATTTCTCATTTTTTCAAATTCAATTTCCCATTTTCATTTCAACAAACAAACAATGTCTCAGCTTCTCCAAACTCCCTTCTTCCCTTCCTCCACCGTACTCCGCCGCTCTCCCACTACACTCCACCGTTCCACAACAAACCACCTCGTCGTCCGCGCCAAGATCCGCGAGATTTTCATGCCCGCACTCAGCTCAACAATGACGGAGGGCAAAATCGTCTCATGGATCAAATCCGAAGGCGACAAACTCTCCAAAGGCGATAGCGTCGTCGTCGTCGAATCCGACAAAGCTGACATGGACGTCGAGACTTTCTACGACGGTATCCTCGCTGCTATCGTCGTTGAAGAAGGTGGCGTCGCTGCCGTTGGATCTCCCATCGCATTTCTCGCTGAAACTGAAGAGGATATCGAACAAGCAAAATCCAAAGCCCTATCTTCATCTTCCTCTTCTTCTTCTTCTTCTCCTTCTTCTGCACCTGCACCTGCGCCTGCACCCGCGCCTGCACCCTCACCTGTAGAATCTCAACCGAAGAAAGTTGCAGAGAATGTTCCTGTGGCGGTTGTTTCGAGGCATCCGGCGTCTGAAGGAGGGAAGAGGATTGTGGCGTCACCTTATGCGAAGAAATTGGCTAAGGAGTTGAAGGTGGAATTGGGTCAAATCCTTGGAACTGGACCTTTGGGTAGAATTGTGGCTAAAGACGTTGAGGCATTTGCAGCTTCAGGGAGCTCTTCAGAGAGTGTTGCGGCGGCGGCTCCTGCGCCGGTGAATACTGTAGCTGCTGGTGTTGAGTTGGGAAGTGTGGTGCCGTTCACGACAATGCAGAATGCTGTGAGTAGGAATATGGTTGAGAGTCTGGTTGTTCCCACTTTTAGAGTTGGTTACACCATCACCACTGATGCACTTGATGCTCTCTACAAGAAGGTGAATTTTTTGTCGCTCTCTTTTTTTTTTTTTTTTTTTTTTTTTTTTTTTTTTTTTTTTTTTTTTTTATATTTATTTTATTTCATTATATCTTAATGATTATGCCTGATGTTAGCTAGATGACGATCACATTGGTTCTTCGGATATTTCTGTCTATTTAGCAATGACATTATATATCCAATTGAAGAATCACCATTTGTTGAGATTTCTTATAAATGGATAGTCTAGTTAGGATTTAAGATTTTCACAGAACACAAAAAGGATTAGAGAAAAAGATGTTGGCGAAGAAACTATCAGCAGAAGTTAGCGCGTTATTGGCTCTGAATCACACAAACAGGAACACCATACACAAGACAACAAAAATATGAAGTGTCGGTGCGGTGCTACATGGGTTATTAATAATTGTATGAGCTAAATAAAAGGAAATACTGGCCATGTATGATTTGATTGTATGTTGATACTTGATAGGGACTTGGGTTTTATGGGGTGTTCAAGCCCCACACTCAATAGTATGGGATGCTCGGTGGAGTATTTAAGTGGTTTTGTTTCTTTCACCTGATAGCTAGCTGCTAGCTAGCTTTTAAGGGAGGGTTCCCCAAGTTGTTAGATACTTATCCTATGCTCTTTGTGAAGTTTTTGTTTTAACATGCTGTAGGCAGTTTATGATAGTTTGATATCTACGGCTTTTAAAATTATTCAATGAGCACCTTGGACTTCTGGACTCATGTTCAAACTGTTTACATATATGTTTATTGATTTGTTGTATTTTATTAAATATCAGATCAAGTCAAAGGGAGTTACTATGACAGCATTGCTTGCCAAGGCTACTGCACTCGCACTCGCTAAACACCCTGTTATAAACTCTAGTTGTAGGGATGGTAATAGCTTTGTATACAATAGCAGCATCAACATTGCAGTTGCCGTGGCTATAGATGGCGGACTGATTACACCAGTGCTTCAGGATGCTGATAAGGTGTTTGATACTCTATTTTTAGCTGTTTCTAATCTAACTTAAAATGGTGCTCTGTGCTCAATTGTTAAAAAGGTTTATTTGATGTATATTCTAGGTTGATGTCTATTCATTGTCAAGAAAGTGGAAGGAGTTGGTTGATAAGGCCCGAGCTAAGCAGCTGCAGCCTCATGAATACACCACAGGTATAGTAATTATATATATTTATATTTATTGGGATTCATTTTATCTCTCTGAGTTTTCCAATTTATCATAGAATCATTAAATTTTGTGGGTAGGAACTACAGGCATTGATAATTAACTTCAAATTAATGCTGTCTCGGTCTTATACTATATGCATATGTGTCATTCTCCAAAATAAAAAGAATGGTTTGGAATGTGATAAAAGATGAATGGAATGTGATTTGTGGGACTTCTGGACGTATGTTGATATTTGCAGATCCTTTTCTTTTTATGAATAAATTTCTAAATTCTAAATTATTGAATCAAGCTTTGACAATAAATATGTTATAGAAGAATAAAGTTATAACTATAAACTAAAGAAAACCGGAGTTCAAATTGGTGCTTCCCTGACTAAACTGAAGATTGCATATGAGTTGTTTCCAATTTTTATTTTTTGATTGCTAAGCTACAGAATGTGAGGGGTGGTGATCATGATGACAGATAATCTGTACACATCAATTTTTTGAGGTCCTGATGTTCCTTAGCTGTATACAGATTTATGATTTCTACCAAAAGAACAAGCTATATAATGTTTTTATAGTTGAACTCTGCCATTGAATTGGGCTAAGTTAAGGACTCTTTATTTTATTTTTTTAAATATTTTCCTACCCTCACTGATTTCTGTTGTTTCTCTAGGTACTTTCACTCTTTCCAACTTGGGAATGTTTGGCGTTGATCGCTTTGATGCTATTCTTCCTCCTGGAACTGTGAGTAATCTTATTTGTGTTCAAATATTGGAAGAGGTTGACTATTAGTTCAAATTGAACAGTGATGGGCAACATGAATGTGATCATTCTCTGTATTTATTTTTGTAGGGAGCCATAATGGCAGTTGGAACATCGCAGCCAACTGTTGTAGCTACCAAGGATGGTCGCATTGGCATGAAGAACCAAATGCAGGTATGGATTTTCAGACATTTATTTATGTTGGAGTATGACGTATTTATTTTTGCTTAAAGAATCGTAAATCCATATCCAGATTTCTGTTCTTTAGTAACTGAAGGAATGCAAATTTGCAGGTCAATATTACGGCAGATCATCGAGTAATCTACGGTTCTGATCTGGCTTTATTCTTGCAAACCCTGTCGCAGATTATTGAGGACCCTAAAGATCTTACTTTCTAGTCTCATTTTTCTATATTCTAATGCTGCATACAAAGGAAAAAGAACTTATGATTCCTCTCGTCGTGGGTTAGGAATTATTAATTGTCGAGAAGCACAAACTGAGAAGCAAAATTACTATCCACTCAGGATTGTGCAAAGAGCAGGAGCAGAGTTTTTTTGAGTAGGAAAGCCGAGTTGTAATTTCTTAAATGAGATTGAGTAAAATATGCCATTTTTCATTTTTCTCTAATACTGTCTGATTATAAATTTGTTTTTTGGTTGTTCATTGTTGTCTAATAATGTCCATTATTTATGTGAGAGCATGGAACTTGTTTTTAGAATTGTGTCTATAAAATTGAAACACGTGAGATTGAGCAATGACTATGTTATGAAACAAAAAAAAGGTAGTGTGACGAAGATATTACTGCATAAGTGTGATTGTTGTGACATTTTGTATCAAACCATCAATGACAATGGCTAATAAAAAACTGGTTCCACCAAATTTAGGGCTACTTGGCTTCATTTCCCATGTTGAACCTTTTCCAATGGAAAAAAAAGTTACTTGTACCGAAATTTCACAGGATACTTGTACAAAAAACTCTTTCAATATGCTCTACCACGCTGCATTTTCACATAGCAATTTATGTGTAGGTGTTCATTTATATTGAAATTATTGAATAATTCTTTGTATGAGCGATTTAGCATGATGATAATGTTTTGTTTTTTACAAATCTTATGTGCAATCATGATAACAAAATTGATAGTATTTATATATATATAAGTTGGGAACTGCCCAAACTACATTTTTTTTAATTGCATGAGCTAAGCAAGTTTGGCTATATTCAACTTAATAAAGCAACTAAAATCCTGTTACTTTGTTTTGGTTGTGCTATATTATTGTATCTATCTTTGTATATTTAAAACGAAAATTTAAAAATACCATTTATATATATGACTATATAAGCTAAATATCTAAGACAGCAAACTAGTTCACTTTACACACAGCTACCATACCGTAAATAGCAAGAAAAACTGAATTAATGCAGCTCCATAAAAGGATTGAGCAAGATTCGTCCTATTAGATATTCTATATCTTTTGTATATGCAATGCACCACCCAAAACAAAATCTATGAAGATTTAATTTAACCCTTGCGAATATGATTTTATCTGGCATTAAGCAACATCCTTAGCACAGTCTTCATCTTTGGTCTTGTTTCAGGTGATGTGCTTACACAAACAAGAGCAATCTCCAGAATTGCAAGCATTTGGTTTCTAACAGCCTGAGATGTTCTACTAACATTAGAATCAAGAATGAAATCTTGATTTCTTGAATTACGCGAAACCCACTTGACCAATTCAGTTCCCTCAGTCACTGCAGGTTTGCCTGTCAGTAATTCCAGTAGAATGACCCCAAAGCTATAGATATTCCCTGCCATTGTTACTCTCATTGTGTATGCATACTCTGCCAAATAACAAACAAAGATAATTTAGATCTTCAAAAACTAATGTGCATTTATGTTAGGCTGTTAGCTTATTCTGTGTTCAAAAAGCAAATTTAAGTGATTTCCATGCCATATACCTACTTAATAGTTTATGTTGATTTTATTTAGGTTTGTATTTGAAACTAATAATATATCATATAACATTTAAAGCTAATATATGAATTTAAAAAAGACTAATTTGGAAAGAAAGTCAAAAGATTTTCTGACCTGGAGGAATGTATCCAACAGAACCAGCAACTGCAGAAAAACTTCCAGTACTCTTTGAAGGATCGATCACTTTGTAGTGTTCAATGTCACCAACTAGAGGCTCCTTTAGCGATTTCAGCATAATACTTTTACTTGACAAATCAATTAGAAGTATTGGACCAGAGGCAAATCCATGCAGAAAAGAGAGACCTTGAGCCACACCAACTGCTATACTATATCTGCTAGCCCAATCTAAAGAGTTTTCCATGCTTCCGTGAAGCGCGTCAAAGAGCGAGCCATTCGAGACAAACTCGTATAATATATAAGCATTGTCAGTGGACACAATATATGCTAGAGGGACCATGACATTTGAATTGTTCAACTTTGCCAATACTTCTAGCTCTCTACCAAATTTATCAATACTATTCACCGGGAATATCTTGTCGCACCAGTTCAGCTTCTTTGCAAAATAGATTGATCCAGATGGCATAACGGCCTTATAGTAAGTTGAAAACTTGGTTTTCAAAGTAACGCTGGACGTCTTGGCAACAGCTTCCATGGCCTTGGAGAAGTCAATGTTTGATCTGTGGATTCCATTTGGAGTCAACAGATTACTCTTGATGACTTGAGGAAGATCAAGATTTTCACCTTCACTTGACTGTACGCGTTGGTCGTTAACCCTGCAATAGTGTCGTGATATCGTTACAACCAGCAGGGTGACAAGGCCTACCACAAAAATAGCAGCAGCAATTGCAATAAGAACAGCTACAACAGATTTCCCATTCTTTTCTGCTGTTGGAGAATCGTTGGGTGAGACATTACTATTGTTCGTGACATGGGTTCCGCTTATATCAATTTTAACATACGAACCGAACAATGGAAGGTCACCTGATAGCTTATTGTTTGACAGTTGCAGCTGTGTCAATGCTGCCATTTTAGTCAGAGACTGAGGAATTTCACCAGAGAAATTGTTATTTGAGAGATCCAAAACCTCTAAGTTAACCAAATCACCAAAACTTGAAGGAATAGTTCCACTAAAGTGATTTCTACTGAGATTCAAAGAAATTTGTAGACTCGAAGACATTTGTGGAATAGCACCACTTAGCTGGTTTTCTCCAAGTTGGACTTCTAGAATTTTTCCCAAGTTTCCAATAGACGACGGTATAGACCCGTTGAGACTGTTACCTTGCAAGTCAAGGACTGTAAGGTTTGCCATGCTTGACATATCAGATGGAATTGGCCCATCAAGAGAATTCTTGCTCAAATTCAAAATAGACAACTGCACTAGTTGTGAAATTTGAATTGGGATAGTACCATTAAGCTTGTTCATTTGAACCTTCAAAACTTGAAGATTGTTAAGATTACCAAGTTCTGAAGGCAGTGCACCAGTCAATTCATTATCAGCTAAATTCAACAAAGCTAATTTCCTGCAAGAACCTAATCCAGGAGGTATCAAACCTGTCAACTGATTATTTTCCAGCTCCATGTATGTCAAATTGTGACCGGCTTCACAACTATGCGAAGGAACCTCTCCTGTCAGCAAATTTCCCCCTAATCTCAACCTTACCAAACTAGGAGAAATATTTTTAGGTACATGCCCTTGTAACTTGTTATACGACAAATCTACAAGCACTAACTGTGATGGAGATAAAAGGTCTTCTGGAATGGACTCAGATAAATTATTATAACTAAGATCCAAATTCTTTAAAAACTTTGTACTTCCAAGAGGAACAGCACCAGTAAAGGTGTTTAGATTAGCTGCAAATCTTACAAGAGTTGTGATATTCATGAGTGACATGGGGATTTCACCGCTGAGCCTATTAGAGGAAAGACTCAAAATTTCCAACTTGGAAAGGTTTCCAATATTGAAAGGAATAGACCCGGAAAGATTATTTGCCATAAAATCAATCACAGTCACATTTTTGTAGCTCAAAATTTGATGAGGGATTGTTCCATGAAAACCATTGTTTGAAAGCACAAGCTGCTCCAAAACCATGGAACTTCCCAAATTAGTTGGAAGTTTCCCAGTGAAATTATTATTACTAAGATTCAGAAACTTTAGACTAACCATTTCATCTAACTGCAAATCAATGCTCCCCTTTAAATCATTAAAAGACATGTCAAGTGATTCCAATGCACCAAAACCATGAAAAGTAGGCAAAAAATCTGTCAAAATATTTCCACTGAAATTTAACAGCTTTAAACTCTCAATCTTTCCACATGCATCAATGAACTCATTTGGGATATCGCTGAGATGGTTATTAGAGACATCAATGTGCTGCAAAGTTTCAATTTTGCAAAGAAAAGGAAGAGATTGTGAAGAGAGAGATGAACCAGATAGAACAATCTTGATGACAGATGAATTTGAAATATTACAGGTGACACCATTCCATGTACATGGATTGGAGTCTTTGTTGTTTGTATTCCAATCAGAGATATTAAGATGATTGGAGAGATTGATCATGGTTTTTGTTTGGTTTCGAGAGAGCAAAGACATAACCATTGGACAGAACAAAAACAAGAGTAAGAAAGTGGTGGTTGTGTATTCATACCTGAACATGTTTGTTTGTAAATTTTGTTTAGCTTCCAGTACTATAATATCATGTTTTTGGGGTGTGGATGATGAGTGTATATTTTATTGTGTTTGTTGAGGTGGAAATGAAATGAGAGTATTTTCAAGATATGTTGGAATTTGGTATGTTTCTTCGTGCAAGAAAATTTGGTGGAAATGAAATGAGGGAAAGAAGAAAAGTATCGGGAGTGTTAAAAACTGGGAAAAATTTGTGAGTGAAAAGAACAAAAAGCTGGTAGTTTCTTAATTTTGCTATAGTACTAGTACTAAATTATGATTAATTATTGTTGGACTTGGACTTGGACTTTGGACTTGGACTATGACTGACTCAATACTGCACTAAGCACTAGTAGCGTGCAACCTTTTCTAATCACCAGTGACCATTGGAAAACGCGTATGAACAATACATCAATTGAGTATGAGAAGAACAACAAGACTTTACATGTAAAAATATCATGGTCAGTTTCATAAAAAAAGTATTATTTTTTTATAAAAAAAAGTTTAGATTAGTTGTATTATGAGACTTTTCGGAATATGTCTCAAAACTCAAAAACCGTTGATAAAAATATTTATAGATCATTCACTAAAAAGATATTTACATCATCAACAGAATTAAACCTACTTTTAACTAGAAAAATATGGATTCATTATTTACATTACAAATGTTTCACGGTAATTATATATTATTGATTTTAACTTCAATTTTATTCTAGTCCTAAACATGACTTTAGGGTTACAAGTCTCAAGCATAACTTTTTTTTTTTAATGGCAAAACTCTTTTATTTTTATAAAATAACAAGGTCAGTTCAACATGTTATGAGACTTAAAACAAAACTATTATACGAGACTTTTTTTAAAAATTAATAAATAAATTATAATTAGTTTATTTAATAACTATAGAAAATTTATTTGGTAGAAATCATGACATTTTCAAATTCATTTTTTCTATATTTTTCAAAAAATTAAATAAGACATTTCACCTATTCTACAACAACATCAAGAACTGATGTAGAATTTTCCATCTTTTAATTAAAGAAAAAAATAATGTATATATATACTGTACCACTTGTGGGCCGACTCAATTATGCTCTTATCAAATATACTCAAATTTTGTGATGCACTCTTAAATAGATATGTAATTAGATTTTTAGTCTTTTGATTCCGTTGATTCAAGCTATTTACGAGTTGAAAAAATTACTTTAGCAGAGTTTATAGGGTAATGGCTTGGAAATTTAGCTTATATTAAACAATTAATATTTGTTGCTAAGGACGAGTTTTTCCACTAGACTAAAATGTTGATATATAGTACTATCGTTCAACTTGAAAGACGCGCTGAGGAGGTAATTGAGAAAGAGACGTAGTGTTTTTATTTTAAAACCATTCTTTACTCTGCATTGTCTTAGTCTACCCAAAATTATTCATAAAGAAAGGTACGTTGACCTAAGGTTAATTACTAATTACTGATTTGGAACATTTTAGCCTTATGTGCTAGCTTTTGTTTAAGGCACGACAAAGAATGAGGAAACAAAATAAGGCAAATCTTAAATATTAATGATTACAATATTGAATAAACAAATGCAATTAATCCATTAAAACATACAATTATATTGATTTTATAAAAAAATATTGTATATTTTCTTGAAGTATTTGCTCTCTCATATTCATTAATGGTGTTACTTAATGGATATTGCAAGAATTACAAGAAAAATTAGAAAAAAGAGATTAATAATGGTTAAGGGTATAGAGAGAAATAATTAATAATTTAATTTTTATTATAAAGAATTAATAATTTATTGATATTGTAAAATAATATATAAAATTAAATAATTTTTATTTATAAAATGATTTATATAATTTGGAGTGAATGAAGAATTATTAATTTTTTGTTTAACACTCTAGTTTTCATCGGAAATGAATCATAGTAATTCAAAGATTAGGAAGTAAGTAAAGCATAATTGAGAATTATTCCGACAAGAATTCGAACTCGGGTTTTCTTGAACAATTCGTTCATAATTGAATTTCATTAACCACTTGAGCTCTATTATTTGGTTAATGAATGGAGTATTTAAGAAGAGAATAATGAGGAGCAATTATATAGTTCCTCCTTTAGTAGACTCAAATGTGATGAAAATGACAATTATTGTACTAATTACTATGGTAAATTGACAATTTAAGCGTTGAAAATGTTTTATTTATTTGGACTCTTCTTTATGGTGTAAGAGTGACTCAAAATATTAAAAATTGTCATATTTGAAAGCGATTATAAATCTCTGATTAATATAGTCAGATATATGTCTTCACCCAACCAGATCTCCAACCTTTCTTGAAAGAGGTTTACTCACTCTTCTATCTTCCTGATTGAAGTACTTCTCTTTGTCACAACTTCCGAGAAGTTAACCATTAGGCATATTTTCTAGCAAAAGAAGGTTTGTGTGTCTATCTAAATTTATGTTTCTTTGTTGATTTTTATACTTTATTTGATAACATTCTACATATAGATTGTAAAAGGTTAAGTCTTTTTTATTCTAGTTAATAAACTAGCTCCATTTCCATTAAAAAAATACTTAATTGCAGTTTTGATCACCTTATTTTTACCAATTCACAAAATTGGTCTATCTATTTTAAAATCCGACTGTTTTGGTCATTCTTTCACATTTTTGAATGATTTGACATATTTTAAATTACGTGACTTACGATTTCATGACATAGAATCATCTAGATGCATTAATTAATTATATGTTATTAATTAAATTACAAACGGAATAATTTATGAAGTTGAAACTGATGTTTTTTAGAATTTTATTGAATTTAATAGATATTAATCATTCAACATTATCGTATCATGTGTCACATCGTTTAACATATATCATATCAATATTTTTTAGTTAAAAAATTCAAAAGAGAAATTAAAATTATTCAATTTAAAATAGAGTGATTAATTTAATAAATTAATAAAAAGAAAATAAGAGGATGAGAGATAGAGAGAGGTTTTGGGAAGAAAATAGAAAGAGATTGGGAATCTGGGAAACACGGTTAATTAAAGGAAGTTTCCGATGATATTTCATTTGAAATTGTGTATGTCACATATCTATCAACTGATATGGGCCGATCGGTGCACATATTGGATCGATTTTCCAAATTGTCCATATTAGATGATACCTCGTTTTCAATAACAGGAAATATATATATTATAATGGTTAAATTATTAATAATATTTAATTTTTGTCATAATTATTTACAAATTGATTATAATTTATTCACCGTGTATAAAAATTAAATATATATATATATATATATTAGAGATCAAATTACACAAATATAATGTTACACCGCTCAATAATGTTTTAATTGATACAAAATTTTCTATTGGATTGAAATTTTATATCATATAGATAATTCATGTAAAATTTTACAAAAATCTAAAATATTTCGATATGATATTGAAATACATTAAAATTAACGTCTTATATGTTTTTATTAAACGTTGTTAATCTTTATAAACCTCAATCATTGATAAAATGATTTTAATTTCATACAAAATTTACATGAATAATCTATATAATATAAATTTTCATATATAATAGTCTTTAAAATAGATTTATGATAAATAATTTATTGGACCTAGGTATAACATCTTTCAAACTCCGACTTTACAAAGCATAGCATGCAGCTACCCCTATCCAAAAGTGTGCCTTTGTATTCAAAAAATCAGTTTTTTTTCGGAGGTATATTTCATGACACATGTATGTGTTTTTTTTTTTAAATTATGGAGGTGAGAAAAGAAGTTTTTCTTATTTATTGATATTTTGGGCCTGTTTGTGCTGCAATATTTGGGCCCAGATTTTGGGACTGTTGCTACCAATGTTCAGCCTTCCTAAATTTTAACGAATTGCTTCATAGGTCAGTCATGCAAACAAGATGTTCTAATTTGGTTAAACATGTTTAAAGGGTGATTTGCTATCTTAGCCATAAATGTTGAGAACGTAGTATTGAAGCCAAAACCCATTTTGGTAACTTAAGCTTAGCAATTTAAATTACAACGCTTGTTTGTCCCTACTTTAACTTCCTCACTTAAACCATTTTGGTCCCTAAAACTATTCACCATTCCATATAGCTTGCTTTTTTAGGTGAAAAATATGACCATTAAATTGAATCGTGTCACAATGGACCATGTGGAGCCCCAATAAACCATAGATGTAACACAAACCTAAATAGATTGAATAAATGATATGGGACTATTTTGTGGTGCAACATCCCCTACATGACTCAATTTAGTCAACACCACTATTTGGAAAAAAATAAATAATAACTTGCATATAAATTAATTACCCCTATGTACCCGGCAACAATTAGCAACAGTTAGGTACCCTTAAAAAAAAAAAGCTGTTACTATCATTACATCACATATTAACACCTGGAGTTATCTTTAATCAACACAACAAATGAGTTATATTTAATCTCATTACATAAGTAAAGGTGAAATCAAATTATTGGGTATGTAATTTTTTATTTATTTAATAAAACTTCACTTCACTTTAATTTACTGTCTCTAATCTCATTAAGAGAAATTATAACAAAAAAACATCAAAATCAATATATCCATTTAATTGTTTTAACTTTTTTTTTTTATTATTTTTATATATATACCCTTATTATAAACCATGAAACATTAAATATTTATTTATAATTTTAAAAAACCAACATCTTAAATAAATACATAAAACTAATTTATGCAATAAATATACTTTAAAAATTGTGAGTTTTTCTTATATTTAAAAAAAATCTCTAAAAATTCTTTGATATATAGAATTGGGGGAGTATTTTTTCCAGTGTCAATTGTAACATTTTTTTTTTTCATAACAACAATCATATAAGATTAAAAGAGAGAGCAAAAACTCTCATTCCTAACTTGTGAACCAATGAAGCAGTTGAACTAAAACCTTTTCCAAAAAGAACAACAACCTCTTTCAAGTGAATCCTTCAAACCAAACCCAAAAAGTCACACTTTATTCCAATCTCATTAATAATTGTTAAAGTTTTGATTAATTATAGCCACCAAGCAATGGGAACAGAAGACTTCAGCTTCCCTAGAATTAATGACACTTGGTCATATAGCATTGATTCACCTCCTCTTTGGAATCCATCATCACCATGTTCTTCTTCTAATAATTCCAACAAAGTCCTTAGTGAAGGAAAGAAAAAAGATTGCTTTGAAGAAAATTTGGTCTATAAGGGCCAAAGGAAGAGCTTTTCATCTATCCAAAATGGAAATAAAACAAGAAGAGTAGTAGAAGATGAAGATGAGGATGTTCCAATGGATTTATTGTGGGAGGTTTTCAACGAAGAGGTTGTTGAGTTCACATGTGCTACTACAACCTTAACAATTGCTAATACCAAAAATGCCCTTGTTCAAACCAAGAATAAGCCTAGTATGGTGGTGATTTTGAAGGTTTTAAAGAAATTTTTTTCCATCAACAATTCTCAAGGTAGAAACAGAAGGAGACTACTCTAATTCTCTATAAATTGTTTTTGTGATCAAGCTATTGGCTTTTGGGTAAGAGTACTTATTCATGTTTGCTTTTATATAGAAAAAAATTGTCTTGTTAATTAATAGAATTTTGGAATTGTTTTTATAAATAACTTGTCTTCTTAATTAGGAATTTAGAATAATTATTCTATGAGGAGTTTAGTGAGCTAAGTGGATTATTCTGCCTTTTCCAATACAAAGTGCATATGTAAAAGTAAATGGATATTATATAGTGAATATTTCTTTGATTCATTCAAGTTCAATGTATATGTACCTTTTATATTAAGGAACAACACTTTTCTCTTGTTCTTAAATCTTTTGGACTCTAATTGATTATGTATATTTGTGCAATAATTGCTTGTATTTGGTTTAGTTTTTCTCTGATTTTGAATAATTTATTTTGCATATAAAAAATTTGATTGTGTGTGGAAAAAATTGGTTCCTAATGCTTGGGATAAGATGAAGTAATACAACTAATTATATATGTAGAAATTGGTTTTGACGAAGTATGTAGAAAAGGTGGTTCAACTTGTTGGTTGGGATGGGCTCTGTTCCTAAATATGAAAACTTCAACCTCCAAAATCGAATGAATTATTACGTATAGTATTGGCGATGGAAAAAAATCGGTGCATACTCATTCTACTCATTTGAGAGATATAGAAATAGAACAATAGATGTAATAAAAAGAGATAAATAGATAGAAAATGAGGTGTTTAATGAATGTATGAAAATTATGAGTGTTTAAATATAATAGTTGATTATCAATTTAACATCTTACAACGATCGTGTATTTCTTGATTAGTCGCATTTGTGTGGTGTAAATTGTGTAAAGGGGGAGTCATTAGAACACTTAGTGTTTCATTTTTTATCAATCTTGATCGGATATTTTAGCATGATTGGATGTTATAAGTGCTTTACCAAATTATATATACGATCGTGTCATTCAATTTGAAGCTTCGTTCTCATATAATAAGAAATTTGAACAAAAAATAAAGGTCAAATGACTAACTACCAATTAGATTTTGTGAAAAGTTCACAACGAGTATGTATTTAATTAAATAGAGATTATTGTATCCCGGAATGCGTTAAACTTCAATCTTAGAGGTGGTTAAACTCATTGTCACAAGACTTTGAATTTGATTTTAATTTTTGGTGACAAATGTCAATTGTTAGTCTCAATCTGTATGATGCCTTAATTTAATCATTTGAGTTTGTTGTTCATGCTAGATCTAGACACGAAAGTGTGTGTCATTGATTTTTTTTTATCACACTTGATTATCTTGTCTTATTGTAACTTGATATTTTTTAAGTTACTCTCGACAAATATGAATAATTCTCTTTTTAATATTATTAAAAATACATATTAGCATCTTGCATTTGTTCATTAAAAATAAATGCTTATCTTAAATTCCAATCATGTTAGTAATGGTAAAAAGGGGTTCACTTTCTCTATTTTATCAAATGCATGCTATTTCAAAAAGATTGAATGAATGAGTCAAAATAAAAACAACAACTGGATTTAGAAACAATGATATATATATATATACCCTCCGTCCTCAGCAAAAAATAAATAAATTTTGATAACCTTAAATATTAAAAAAGCCAATTAGAAAATACTAGTATTTAATAATTATTGTTTCAAAAATAATTATTATTAATTATCCTCCTTTGTAAGATGAGTGATCAATCCCAATAATAAATAACTTTCTAGAGACTTGTTAGCATCAAACAAATGAATAATTTTTGTGTGAACACACATCATTGAATATATAAGAAAATAGAAAAATAACAATTAAATAATATATTTTTTTATATATCCTAATGATATGTCTAAATACTTATATCCAAAAAAAAATTATTCCAAATCAATAGACGATAACAATGATAATCTCATTAGATGTAGAAAGATGAAAATTAGAAAGGATAATATATTGTTATCCCCGCAACACTATTTGTAGCATTTGAAATGTTTCTTTCTTTTTTTTTTTTTTTTAATACAAATTGTAGTATTTGAATGTTGTAACCTCCAAAGTGCCCATTTTAGTATTTTCTAAATATCTTGGACAACTTATATATAAAAGTTTATGTCTAGTATTAGAAAAATGAATATGTAGTTGATTTCTATTTATTGTTATTATTGAAAAATAAAACAATTATTAATGACACGTGACCATTGTAATAAAAAAATGACACACGTCGAATTTCTAAATACTTAATTATTTTTTTCTTTATTTCAAAATACAGAAGGAACATAATTTAAAGCAAAATAATCCTTTAAAAAAAATTTAAATTTGCTGTGAAATTTATCGCACACCCCTTTCATCTTGATCTACCACTCTCTAAAAGCACATGAAAAAACTATTTTATTCATTTCACCCCTATTATTTCATAGTCAATTTTTTTTAAAACTTAAAAAAAAAAATCAAAATTTCGAATGAATGTGAAACTTTCGATATGCAATTTTTTCAAAAATTTTAAACTGTTTCAAAACTTTGAATAAATTTGAAACTTCCGAAATGCGATTATTTTTAAAGTTTTAAATTTTTTTGAAACTTCTAAAATATAATTTTTTTCAAAAATTTTAAAAAAAAATCGAAACTTTGCATGAATATAAAACTTTTGAAATGCAATTTTTTTCTAAAGCTTAAAAAATTACATAACTTTTGATGAACGTGAAACTTCTTAAATGCAATTTATTCAAAAGTTTTAAAAAAATTCAAAACTTTGGGTGAATGCAAAACTTTCAAAATGTAATTATTTTTCAAAAATTTAATAAAATTTCAAAAATTTGGATAAATGTGAAATTTTCGAAATGTTATTTTTCATAGTTTCAAAAAAAAATTAAAATTGTCGAAATGCTAATAATTTTAAAAAATTTAACTATTAAATAATAGAAAGTTAAAAAAGATAAAATAATTTTTTCATATACTTTAGAGAGTAAAAATAAAAATAATAAGGTGAGTGATAGATTTCTCAACTTAGAATGGTAATGGTAGAGTGACCCATTAAGCTCAATCCTTATTCATTTGAGCCTGTGGGCTGTGTGGGTAAGTGGTCAAATGGGCTTCTCATGGGTTTGGGACCACTGACAGACTATTCACCAATGTGAGTGACCTTTCGCACCTCCATTTTTCGCTACCTCTTGATTTTCTAGAAGTTTACTTTAAAAAAAATTACTTTTGAATATTTATTTTTTCACACCTGTTTTGCCTTCCAAATTTTTTACTTTGGACAATAAAAAATGTTACCATGGACTATTTTTATAGATAGTTTATAGGAGATATCATTTAAAATATTAACAATTGATGATATATTTTAGAAATATAAATTAACGTTTTTTTGACTTTTACAATTGAGACAATGATTCAATCAATGTTAATTCGAAAAAAAAAAGAAAAAATGAATGTACTTTCAAAACTCAACTCGTCTCAAATTGAGGTCACCATCTCAGTGATAAAAACAAAGAGAACAATTAAATTACACTTTTAAATAGTATCATTGATCGTCTTTATAATTTCATATAACCTTTTAAGTATTGATACACGATTAATCACCTATCAAGGTAATCTACTGTAAAAGAAAAATGTGTGAAAAGTTTCTCCCTTTATTGATAGTTTTTCTCTCTCAACCTTATTCAATGAATGTTTGAAAAATTAAAGAATCACATAATTACTACACCGTGCACAAACTCTAGAATATCTTCTATCAATCCAAGTGAACGTGAGAAAATCTCACATAAGTGGATCCAAACAATGATCATGTTATTTGGTCGAATCTTAAAGTATTTATGATAGAACACATTTATTTGAGTGTTTAAATGAATCACTCATATACACATTATTAATTTCAAGTACTTAATTCGTTGTATCTAATACTTAAAAAAATCCTTAAATGAATTACTTTAATCGTGATCGACGATCTAGACTTAAAAATCTGAATTTTAAAAAAAAATCTATCTTTAATTTAAATGTCTTACCTTAATCGAACAATCAAAATTCGTATGATTAAATAAAGTCACGCTACATTAATCTATTTTCCAATTCAATTTAGTGCTAAATAGATAAAACGTCCGCGGTTGTAGATTAGATGTTTTTGCATGAACATATTTACTTCAACAACTTTAGTAGGCCCCTCGGAAGACCGTACATGGTTTAGTACATAGTAGTTTGTTTGTTGAATGACTTGCTAAACTCTGCAACCATTCTAAAAAATGAGGTAGATCGCATGCAATTTAGTACATAGATTAACGGAACCATTCACATTGCCAATAGTACTCATCCCTCGAACTGTTTAGAGAACCATGATTACGACATAGAAGCTTAGACTTTGATGCCCTTGCTTGGATCTTCGATTGATTTTCCTTATGATTTTTGTTTTACATTTTTTCATACATTGTATAATAAATCTATATATTTGTTAGTTGTTTATACTAAACAATTTAATATATTGCATATTGCTGGTATGGTTCATATACGAGTAATGCAATTTTTTTTAATCATGTTTATAGTTATCAGTTGACTAAGTAATTGATTATCTAAAATATTAAACTATTAAAAGATACAACTAAGTAATTGATCATAAGGGCTGTGATACATATTTTGGTGAATGGACATTGATTTCTGGGTTTAGTTTGAATTCAGATTTGGAAATTTGTGAATTGAAAATTAAGTAATTTGGGATTGAAGGCGAATGTTTATTGAGTTTTTATTTTTTTTAATTGACTAATTAGTTTTAGATTTTTAATAATTTTTTTTTATAGATGAAATCATAAAATTATCACCAAAAATTCATATATAATGTGAGATTTCGTGTTCGAATTTGGAACATAACTTCAACCTAACAATATAAATATTGTCAGTTAAATTACAACTTAAGGACTAATGAAATGATTTTAAATATTAAAAATTTGTCCATTCAGCAATATTAATATAGTTATCAAGGGTCACATTAGCAAAAATTAGCCACTTAAGCATTTTTTATTAAAAAAAAATTATTAAAGACTTTTTTAAAACTATATTGAAATTAAAAAGGTATAAATGAAAAGTATATTTTTAGGAAGACAAACCAAAATAATTCATATTTGTAACATCAATAACATATTTAATCCAAAGATAAATATGTAATTAAACTTCAATACATTAGTTTTAAGGTCTATACAACTAAAAAATATTGATACGGTTAAATTTAATAGTTGTGTGTAATTAAATTTTGTTCTGATCACAAACTTAAAATCTAATCGTTTTTGTGTAAGTTTTAAGCAATGATTAGTACTCGGTCTACATAAAAAATTAAACATTAATATATTAAATTAACTTTTTTAACTCAATATATTTAAATTAATTGCTACAAAATTGATATAGAAAGCTAATATTTTTTTTTGTACACCAAAGCTATACCTTTTTATTTGATAAAACATGATGATAATTAAGTGTAATTAAACTTTTAATCGTTGATTAATATTAAGCAATGTTTAAAATAAATGGAGAAAAGATAAATGATATTTAAGCCATTGATAAAAAATAAATAGAGAAAATTAAATTGAATGATATTGATAATCGAGAGGATTAATTACATCAAAGGTTAAAATTACTTATATAATTAAATAAATAAACAACTAGCTAGTGTAAAATAAATAGTTAATTAGAGCAATTAACTGACTAATTTACCTAATTAACCAACTAAGTATCTAATAATTTAATAAATTGTTAATTTCTTTGGTAAATATTAATAAATTATTTTAATAGGAAGGATTTATAATTCCCCATTTCCACTTTTGAGCCTTTTATTTTTTTTATAAGTTTCCACTTGAGCCTTTGACACGGTGGCATAAAAAAACAGAAACTCTTTCAGTCAACTTTTAAATAAATAAAAAAATGTTTATTCAAATTTTAATTTTTGACTTTTTACCGAATTATAATTTTTATTATATTTAAAAATGAAGAATCAAAATTATGAAAACGGATCAAACATTAATAAAAAAAAAAAAAATACATGGCAGACTCATTTGTGGAATGCAATTTCCCTTATCTATCTAGCTGGCTTACCAGTCCTATTGTTTGTGGAGTTGCTTTTAAAGATCACTTGACCATCCAAATCTGAATTACTACTACCAAAACATCTCTACCGGTAGACATGGCAACGGGGTGGGGTGGAGGTGGGTTTTGCCTCCTCCACCCCGCACCCGCTCTCGTATCATAGCGAATGTAGAATTTAAGTTCCATCTCCATCCGCAACGGGGTTTGGGTGTCTCCACCCACACCCGCACCCATTTATATATATATATATATATAAAATTATAAATTTAAAAATTATAAATTTAAAAATTATAAATTTAAAAATTATATCTATTATAATTAATATACTAAAATAATTGTTATTAGACAATTATAAAATAAAAAAATATTTTATATAGAGATAAGTTTATAATATTTAATATTTTAAAAAATATTAAGTATATTCAATATGTATATGTATATAAAATTTAAAAATTACATTAATATTACTTGCGGGGCGGGTTCGGGTGTGGGTGCGGGTGGTGGATATCACCACCTCCAAACCCGTCCCCGCCCACAAATTTTAATTGCGGGGAAAATCCGCACCCGCACCCGCACCCAATCAAAGCGGGTTTTCCCCGCCCAAATCAAGCGGGTTTGGGTGGGTACTCGCAGGTGCGGGTTATATTGCCATCCCTATCTACCAGAGACGTCAATTCGTTTTACCAACTTAATTGATAGGTACAAGATGGCACATAGTAAAATCGTTTTATCACCTCTTATTTATTTAAATTGCTCTTTCTCGTTCGCCTCATCTTATTTAAATGAATTAATGATAAGATTGATCAAAATATAGCGAGCTACCCAATTTTATTAGGGATGACAATATAACCCGTACTTGCAGGTATCTATACGAACGTGTCTTGATGTTGGTGGAAAAAACTTGCTTTGAATGAGTGCAGCTGTGAGTTGCGGGTTTTCTCCGAAATTAAAATTTGGGAGACGAGTTTGGAGTGTTGATATCCACCTTGAACCCGCCACGCTAGTAATATTATTATAATTTTAAAATTTTATATACATTTACATATTGAATATATCAATACTTTTTTAAAATATTAAAAATTATTATCTCATTCTATAGAAAATATTTTTTTAATTTTATTATTGTCTAATAATTATTATTTTATTATATTAATTATAATAGATGCGATTTTAAATTTATAATTTTATAATTTTATATATATGAATGGGTGTGAGTGTGGTGGAGAAACACAAACCACGTTGCTGACGAGGATGATATCTAAATTTCTTAGTCGCTTAAAAATGGGGACGAGTGCGAGTTTTATCTGATTAATCGGGTGCGGGGGTATAGGAGGCAAAATCCGACCCAGATCTGCTCCGTTGCCATGTCTACATTTTATCACCCATACAACTACAAACTATATTATTGTCTTTCAAGTCTTCTTCTTTAACGGTGTTCATCATGCTGAAATATTTGGATATTTTATGTTTATTTTTTTTTTCATTTAAAACTTTCTATTATATTCTATATCGAAATTTATATACCAAAATGTTATTTTTTATTTTTATTTTTAGGAGGTCGTAAAACGAGGGTGCAGCCTTCTGAAAGATTTTTTTTCTTGGAAGCATCTTGTGGATGCGACCATCTATTATTGCCTTTTATTTTTTATAATAAATAATTAATTGTTAATTTAATAAATAAAAAATAACATCAACATTAATGTGTGTGCCAAAATAAAATTTAGAAAAAAATAGATCAAAGTTAATGTGGTTGAGTATATGTGCCAAAACAATGCTATATTATTTTAACAATTTTCTCCTATTTAGCAACTAATGCATATAACGTGTTATATTATTATTATTTTTATTTATTTATTTATTAAATTAACATTTAATCATTTTTTATAAAAAATAAAAGGCAATAGATGGTCACATTCTTATGATGCGACCTCCTATTGGAGAAAAAAAATCTTCAGATGATCGTATCTTCGTCTCGCGACTTCCTAAAGGTCACAAAAATATGGCATTTTTATGCGAATAATTTTGAATAAAAAGAAGATTTAAAAGAAATTCAACTAAAATATTTAAACTTCAAAATAGTTAAATGTTTAATTTTTATGAGCATGTTTAATTTTACGTACACAATACTAAAAGTATTTTTATAATAAAAAATGAGATTGACATTATAACTAACTCATTATTAATTATTGTTAATCAAAATTAATTTTACCTCAAACTTATATTTAGCCAAAAATAACATAGCAAATACTTTTGTATTAGACATATTATAAAGAAAAGTCTCATTTTACCACCACTGCACAAGTGTGCTTTACATAAGATGAGATAGTGGAATATGCTTGATGAGTCAAGCTAGAGAGAGAGCTGGTTTTATTTTTCATCTTTTTTTTGGACAAAAGTTGGTTTTGGTTTCGTCTTTGTAGTAATTATTAACTAATAAATTAATATGAATATATATACTATAAAAATATTTCTCTAGTAAACTTTTTGAATATATAACTGATTTTATTTTGTAAATTAAATGACGTTTAAAGAAAAAATATTTAAATATAAACTACATTAAAGAAAATTCACTTTTAACTAAAAAATACATTTATAAAATAAAATTTATTTAAAAATACATTTGTAAATATTAATTTAAATACATAAATTTAAGTTTTTTGGGGATCCAAATACATAGTTAGGTACTATATTTTTGGCTCTTTTGCTTCTTTTGACCAGTGATACAACGAAAAATTAGTACACATTCTTATCGCCCACGGAATCATAAGTGTTGTTGTAGGATGAATTAAAATTTAAAAGCAAATATATTTGGAAGAAATTAGAGAAAACTGACAGGCATATGCATGCAGTTCGATTATTGTAATTCGTAAATTAATTTATTAATTAACCACCGTTGACTTTAACATTAAATTAAATGAAAGTAATAATAACATATATAGAATGCTAATTATACTTCTACATTGTTTTAATAAATTGATATATAATTTAGTTATATATATACTTAGTCTTTTTAATCAATACTATTTCAAATCATTCAAACTGGAAGAATTTTATAACTCCAATTGAGCAAGCTAGCTACTTACCATGCATGGGTCATGACTTTACTTAAGCACTATTATTATACAAATGAAAAATTAAAATCAAACAAAACAGAGGATGCCTTTCCATGCAATTCAAAACCAAGAGGAATAAAAAGAAAAGGTCATAAAGGGGTAGGTACCTCCCCAACCATAACTAAAAGCAAAATTAGAGGTACACATTTTTTTTGCCTATATAAAGAGCACATTATAGATATGAAAATAATCAAGCTAGAAAGCAAACAGAACAAAAGAAGAAAAAATTCATTAGTACTGAAATTGAGAATTAAAAAAATGGGAGATACTTACTTAACTAAGGAGGAAAACCAAATTAGTGTTTCCTTAGAACAAACTGAGGATAGTGCTTGTCTTTCAGCAATGGTACTTACCACTAATCTTGTTTATCCAGCAGTATTAAATGCTGCTATTGATCTCAATTTATTTGATATCATTGCTAAGGCAACACCACCAGGTGCTTTCATGTCACCATCTGAAATTGCTTCTATGTTGCCAACATCAACTCAACATTCGGATTTGCCTGATAGACTTGACCGAATGTTGCGTTTACTTGTTAGTTATTCTGTTCTTACTTCTTCTACTCGAACCGCCGAGGAGGGTGGCTCGGAGAGAGTTTATGGACTCTCAATGGTTGGAAAATACCTTGTCCCTGATGAAAGTAGAGGCTACTTGGCTTCTTTCACTACATTTTTGTGTTATCCTGCTTTGTTACAAGTTTGGTAAGTCATTTTAATTCTTATACACATGCTATAGTATATAACATAAGTAAGAATAAGAATAAAGATGTTTGGATAAACCGTTAATTAAATGTATACTTATTAAATGAGATGATTTTTATAATGATCACACAACCATACATTGATGATCAAGATTAGGAAAAAAAAATGTGACTTTTTAAAGTAATCATGTGTCTCTTAAATAACTCTTCATGATCATCTATCTATGGTTGTATAGTCAAGATTTAATCATTTTATTATAAAACTCATTTCATTTCATTTGATATACTCTATATATATTCTAAGGTGAAAAAACTTATCAAAATAAGTTATCTCAAACATTTTATTAACATAAAAGGTGGTTCAAGTTTAAATCTCATATAAAACAGTTGTAAAACGAATCATTGATGTCACTATTATTAATAATAATTACATTTAAATAGTTTAAAAACCAAAGTTGAATAAAGTTTATGCAAAATAATATATATTACTTTGGTGTAGTTAAAAAATATACTACTTTCAATCTTATATATAAAAGAAAGTTCAATCAACAAAAATAGATGTATTTGATTTAAAATTTGAGTCAAATACATCAATTTTTGTTGATAAAATTTCTCTCATAAATAAGATCAAGGTATATAATTTTTAAAGTCCATTATTCAAACAATACAAGTGTCTATGTTATAAAATAAATCTAAATAAACTATATTTTTTAACCTCCTTAAGTGGGTAAATGATTTATGGCCAGGTGAGAAGAGAAATACTCCCTTCTTCTCTTATTATAAGCATCTATTTCAGAAAGGAAAAAAAAACTATAAATCTACTCTTATTAATACTACTAATTCATCTTATACTGTGAAAAGTTAACATAAAATACATATTTACAATGAAATAAAAATAACCTCCATTATTTATACTATCTATTTTTTTTTTAATATATATGAAAAATTCAACGAGAGTTTATAAAAAAGGACGGAGGAGTATTGACTACTATATTAAAATTGAAATACAAAATCATGCTACGATTTTAAGCTTTTAACTTATTAGCAAATTAGTTTGTTCCAAAAATTGTCTAAAAGTTTTAGTTTATATTTCCAGGATGAACTTCAAGGAAGCAGTGGTGGATGAAGACATTGATTTATTCAAGAAACTTCATGGAGTGACAAAATATGAATACATGGGAAAGGATAAAAAAATGAACCAAATATTTAACAAGTCAATGGTTGATGTGTGTGCAACAGAGATGAAAAGAATGCTTGAAATATACACTGGATTTGAGGGAATATCAACATTGGTTGATGTTGGAGGCGGAAGTGGTCGAAATCTCAAAATGATAATATCCAAATACCCATTAATTAAGGGAATTAATTTTGATCTGCCTCAAGTCATTGAAAATGCACCACCACTTTCAGGTATAACATGATGTATAATAATGTTAATTTCATAACATATATCATTGTCATCATGTCACCATATAATAAAAGCTTTTCTATCCCTTCCTTCATACCGAAAAAAGAAATGAAAGCTTTTCTATACAAATTCTTTTTTTATTTTTGTTGAATATTATAATTAATAAAACTATACCAAATTTTTGTTAAGGGATTGAGCATGTTGGAGGAGATATGTTTGCAAGTGTTCCACATGGTGATGCCATGATACTAAAGGTAAGTGTATATATGTACATAATAAATGGCTACATATCTAATGTTGACCGGATAGATTTAAGGTTCGTTTTTTTTTAAAGAAAAAATATATTTTATAAAAAAAAACATCTTTTTAAATAATTAATTTTAGCTGTTTCCATATTTTTGTTATGATTAAAAAAATGAGAATTTTAAAAAATAATTGTTTCAATTCAGAATTAAAAAAAAATCTATCTTTTTTTTTTATAATTTATAATAAATAAACCCTAATGTATCTTATTGATTGATTAAAATGCTACCTACAAATCCGTAACAGTTCAACTAATAAATACTAATATTATTAAACTGAATACTATATTTTGGATTTCAACATGGAATAATTTTCTTTACCATTTAATTTGTATAAAAAAAGTGGTAACTACAATTTCTTTTCACTTTTATTTCATAATTGTAGGCTGTATGTCATAATTGGTCAGACGAAAAATGCTTAGAATTTTTAAGCAATTGCCACAAAGCTCTGCCACCAAATGGGAAGGTGATTATTGTGGAGTTCATATTGCCAGAAGAACCAGAAGCAAGTGAAGAATCTAAACTTGTTTCAACTCTTGACAATCTCATGTTTATCACAGTTGGTGGAAGGGAAAGAACTGAGAAACAATGGGAGAAATTGTGCAAACTCTCTGGATTTTCTATATTTCAAGTTGCTTGCCGTGCTTTTAACAGTTTAGGAGTCATGGAATTTTATAAATAAAGCTATTATAATAATAACTTTGAATTTTAAAATGAATGTGGTAAAGGGAGGAATGAATCAAAAGAAAAAGAGTAAAGGACGAATAAAGACCTTTTTTGTGAGGTCAAGTGTGTTACAACTTTCTTGTTAAACTGTTTGTTTTGATGTGATGTAATGTTTATGCAATTTAAGATAATTTGGTTTGTTTTATATTCTGTAACAGTGTAAGTTTGGTTGTGATTTCCATAAAATAATTAATTTCTTTTACAATTTTAATATATATGTTTTTCTATCTCGCCTCTTTATATAACAAAATACAAAAGTACTCTAACTCATGTAGAAATAATTAATTTATACTTTAGACAGATTTTGAGCAGATTACATGATTATACCACCAATTATGGAATTTTAAAACTAAGTATTTCCTAACACTATTGAAAAACCTTCTCCATAAAAGTATTTTAATACGAGAAATATAAAAAAATCACTATTTGCAGCAAATGTACTAAATCGTTCATGTAATAATAACGAAAAGTAACATTGTTTCAATTGGAATTATTATTAATTTTATCGGCGCAACAAAGTTATAAATACTCAGGTGAGTAAATAGTTAAATAATTAGTTGCTTGAGTAAAAATGAATTAAAATTAATAAAATAGAAATTATGAGAAAGAATGATTAAGATTTCAAGTCATCCCATTTTTACTATGTAATTATAGCTAGATTACTGTTTTAACAATCAAATTATTATAGTTACGTCAAACTATCATATTAGATTAAGACTAATCCATTGCCTCAAAATCTCTTTTTCATAATAATGAACCATAATTCCTTAAATGATCTAATTTGTTATTCAAAGCATGAAAGTTCGTCAATTTTTCAGACTCATAATAATATCCTATATTCTTATAGCAGATATTGAAACACGGACATTAATTATAAGTTTGGTTGTTACTTCCTATTTTTCAATAATGAAGTAATTTATAAATTCAATTCGATAATGGTCAATCAATGAATAGCGTTAAGAATAAGAATTAACGAATAAGAATAACAACTTCAATTGAATAAATAGTAATAAGGATTCACTATTACAAAGATTCAAAGAAAATCATCTACATCCTAAATAAAAGGAGAATTAGTTCATGAATATAGTAACAATGAAGAAGATGAAATTACATATATGAAAATTGGAATAAATCTCCCCCTTCTTGTTTCCAAGAGTGTAATCTTCAAGTTCCTTTCAAATCTGCACAGTATTATTTTCCATGCAGGAATGAGACATAGGGTGCTCACGGCCGCCCCAATGTCTCTAACAATTTTTTTTAATAAAAATAACCTATAAAATAATTACAAAAAATAATAACTAAGAAAATACACTATATCTTTCGACTTAAATTTCAATTGTTAGTGTTGTGAGTTTCGTCTATAGATATAAAAATCAAACTAATGATCTAATAAACTCAAAAATAAAATTTTAAATCAATGAAATTAATTTTTTTTCTGTGTTCGAGTTCAATCTGAATTGAACCAAATAAACTCAATCTTTGTTGATTTGAATATGATTTCACTTCATTTAAAATTAACCACATATATCTGAATAAAATCATTTAACTATACTAATAGTGTTATCTTAAATATGTGTTGTATTTAATGATTTTTTTAATCATTTATATATTATTTTTCATATTGTAGTTTAAAAAGTGTTTACGTAATTGTTTTAATATTATAAAAAATCTAGTTTTTGAAAAGAAAATTTATATTTTTAAAATAAGTATCTTATTTTTTATTAATGTCAATATGATTAAATATAATTAAATCAACATGTTATTCATTAGTATGAGTTTAATTTTGTGAGAAAAATTGTAAAAACTCAACCAAACTAACTATTTTTTTTTGTTTAAATTTTTTCTTCTCTAAACATACAAATCAAATCAATATCTTATACTCATAAGTATGTCTCTCATAAACATATACAACTTTTCAGTCCAATTCATCATCTTTTTTGAATTGTATCTGCAAAAAAAAAATTGTATATTTACATTACAAATTTACAATCTAAAATTCTAATTTATAATAAAATATTATATTTAATTTATCATTTAAAAAAATCCTAACACCTCCAAAATATTTACTCAAGCTGTGTCACTATTCTTATGCCCTCTGAGTCAAAAATCAAAATCCTTCAAAAATATAAAGTTTTAGTTTAAATAGGATATAAAACATGTATCAATACATTGCTAATAAGTCCGGGTGGAATTGTATTGATCTAGAGTACAATACGTTGATTTATGACGCAATACACTGATTTGACATAAAAAAGTGACATGAAATGCAACAACTTTTAGAATTAAAAAAACGTTACTAAAAAGGCAACAACTTAAACTATGGCACGGGCCATTAGTTTTTTTAATTACATTTCTTAACAAAGGGAATGTCAAACAATTGTCCATCGTCAAACTTTAAAACCTTATACAATCAAACTTCTAACTTTTTTGGAAGAAAAAAAAACCAAAAAAATAAAAAAAATATACTCAAGATGGGGAGTACATAGAATTGTATATAGATTCGACCAATCCAATCATCTTGATTAATCCAACTCGGATCGACTTAAAATAATATTTGAGTTAAATAAATAAATATGAATGAATGATACTAATTTCACAAAATAATAAACTGTTCAAAAAATTGAATACAAGATAAAATCATATCAATTCATTTTGTCTAGATAACCTAGTTTGTAAAAATTATTTGACTATTATTAAGAATAATAGTAGTTATAACTATAATTAGTTGGAATAGTTAGTTAATTATAATTAGAAAATTAGTATTAACTATCAATATAAATAGGAGTATCATTATATATATTTTTATCTTTATCAAATATGATTTTATATTAAAGTTTTCTTAATTAAGCTCTTAAGCTATAAATTCTCATTTTTCTTTCAATTCTCATCCCTAAATTAACTTGTTACGACCATAGAAAATGACTTTTGCACATTACTATTAGCATTTATTGTTCCTTGTACCTATTTGGAAAAATTAATATATATTAAAAACATGTAATTTAGTCTTTATACAGAGTAAGATTAAAGTATTACTAAAAGATAATGGAGTAAGATAAACGAAATTGTACAATAATTTTTAGTTAAGAATTAATTATTTAAAAAAAATTAATTTTAATTAAAATAATATTTTATTGTTCTTACTTATTTATTTATCGGTTGGATTCTAAATTATCACGTTATTTTTCACTTAAAAATTGGAGAGTAAAATTAGAACAATATCAGATGTTTAATTTGTTCATTTTTTCAAAGTGTATATACATAGTGCACGTTAGTTTTAATATACTGAGATCAACAACGTGTACGTCTGTCGCTAGTTGTGTTGTTAGTTAATTGTATGATTGAATTCAATTTTAAAAGTGTAAAATTGATTTGATATATTTAGACGTTGTCATGCACAATTATTATCAACATAATAGATTTGACTGCTCTAAAGTGATAAATTGGTAAAGTGAAAAAATCAATAGTCGATAATATAATATTTTATTATTGATTATGCATGTGTAAATAATATTAATCATTAATTTTATTACCAATTGTTGACCTTATTTATTGGATATTCTAAAGTAAATTGCTCACTGAGAAGTCAAATTCCTCCAGAATTGATTCTAACTTGAAGATAAAGTTTGTAGTTTTTAAATTCAAATATGATTTTTATACTGAAATTTGTCGTCGAACTCACTTTTATTTAACATATATATAAACACAAATTATTTTACATTCAACTCACTTTTAACAAATATCAATTCACTCAAAAACAATTTTAACCACCACATAGCAAATCATTCCGTCAAATTTGATTGATCACTCATTTATCTCTCCTTCCATGTCAATAAAGTTTTATTTAAATAGTGGAAATTCAATCGTTCAAAAAAATATATATACTATATTATGATCAAAATTTTCAACCATATACGTCTAATCTTTAACTTATTTTTAGGAAAGAGTAGTAATTAAATTATAAGGTGTATGCAATTTATCATTGACATAGATTGACCAAAAATAACTTTGACATGGCATAGCTTGTCAAAAGTTAAAATAACGTGTCGAATAACCGGACGTTACGTGACAAGTGTTGAACATTTGTTTCTTTTTATCTTATTGACTTTTTGCGTGGCAAAAATCAATACTCATTATGTAAACATCGTTTTTATCTATTGAAACTCGTGAGCATGCAAACTGCTGCATCTGCATATAATATATTAATTCATCTTAGTTTGGCCTTTACTAAATAAAAAATCGTATTAGTTTGGATGCAGACATACAGTGAATTAATTTATCTTAGTTCAATCAATTAATCTATGGCTCCCAACAAAGAATGTTCTTGACTATAAGAAAACACTAATATACTTACCAAAAATTATTTGTGGAGTTGAGTCCCTAAGTAAATTATTAATTATCTATAAAAAAACCGTATATATTTTTTATACAAAATCTCAAATAAAATTTAATTGGTTTCTACGGTTTTTTTGTGGGTAACGTTTATAAAACGCATCTCCCTTCGTGAAATATTTTCGTATACACAGTTTTCGCGTAACAATTTTTATTGATCTACGGTTTTTGTGAACATAATTTAATCAAATTAAGAATGTAATTCATTTTTTAAAAACCACTTTTGAATCAAGATTAGTTTGATTCTGAATCAATTTGAAATTGATTTATAAATCAATTTGAAATTGATTTATAAATCAATTTAGTATTTCGAATAAACTTTTAGTTAAAATCAATTTTGAATTAGTTTTTCGAAAAAATATTTTTAAAATTCTGTTGATAAAAAATTTTAATTTTTTTAAGAGAAAAACAGATGTCAAATTTTTGAGAAAAATAATTTAAAATTCTTTTGACAAAAATTTTTTAAGAAATTTTTTTTGAGAAAAATAGATGTAAAAAATTTTCCCATAAAAAAAATTTTCGAAAAGAAAGTTGCAATTATTTATAAAAAAAATTTCAAAGAAAAAAATATTTTTGATTTTTTTATCAT
>JBBPBQ010020324.1:10712609-10723120 GCA_037974755.1 Cicer yamashitae
ATTATTGATTTATTTTAAATATGTGGTTCAATTCATGAACTATTTAATTAGTTTGATAATTTTTTGTGTAATGCAATCTAATTTATTAATATGATTCAATTAATCATATAGTTTGCACATCTCTAATCAGCATAGTACGTTTGTAGAAATAAACTTACTTGAATATAATTAGTTTTTACGGTAGTTAAATATAATTATAAAAATAAATTTGATTGATACTACAGACTATATTTTGGTAAAAAACTCAATAAGTTGATTTTAAAATGTTTCGACTCTAAATCACATGAAAATTATAATTAGATTACAAATGAAAAAATAAGTAGTTAAAAATGTGAGTTTTAAACATATTATATGAATTTGTGTCTTAACAAGATTAAATATAAAATTTCAAAGGATTTGTAGTTGAAAATAAAGCAGAAATAACAGGTAATGCCTCCAATTAGGACTATTTAATTTCTTGAGTCTGTTGTTTATTTGAATAATTGATTAGTGATGCAATTAGATTAGGATCATACCTACCCTAACTAAGATTTAAGAAATTATCCTGCAGAACAAAAAGTTTTTTTTTAATGGAAGAAAAGAGAAACAAAAGGAAACTGAAAAAATCAACTACTTTTTAAAAAAGATATATTCTCAAAGCATCTATAAACAAAACAGAAATAAATCACATAAACAAAAATAAAACAATCTTTATAAGGTCAAACGGAAAGGATTTATTCTTGGCAAAAAATGTTAGCGAAATAATTTTCTTCTTCAATAGTATGTTGTAACTTTAAGCTTCAGTTCCTACTCAATTCAAACTTAATATCATAAAAAAAAAAAAAAATAGCAAAATTTTAAAAAGACTAAACCATTTTATTTACTAACTTGATTGTAAAAAAAGAGTCCAAATAACAAACAAGGTTAAGACTTCATAATATTCAAGGAATTCGAATCCCATATAAAATCACTATAATTCTGAAAGTTTATTAGTGTAGTTAATCAAAAAGGTTAATTATACAGGTGACGCACACACCTTGAAAATCATGCATGAATATACAGAATTACAAAAACATCAGCTATCCTATGATGTGTCATGTGGGGGTCCACATCAAATAAAACAAAAGAAAAAGAATAAAAATATATTAAAATGGGCTTGGCTCACGATGGAGGGAGGTGCTAAAAAGGAATTTTAATCCTAAATTCCAAGTAACTACATACTACCGTAGCCGCAAGTGAATAATAGCGTGTCTTTCTAGTTGGAAGCACTTACCATGTAGAACAAGAAATTGGTACACGTGGTGGAGGTTAGTTCATCAATTATTCTCCATTTTGATTTGTTTTCTCTTTGAATTAATTTGTGATGTTCACATTTGTAGAAATGTTCTATTGTTGATTAATTTTCACCATTTAGTGATACTTCAGTGTTATTAAGAAATTTTTTGATTGTATTTATTATGTTATATAGTTTAATTATTTTTTTTATCTGGACGATTTATAGTTTTTAATTTTATTTTTTTATGTTTCTTATTTAAAGGTTTTTCTCTTTTATTATTATTATTATTATTATTATTATTATTATTATTATTATTATTATTATTATTATTATTATTATTATTATTATTATTATTATTATTATTATTATTATTATTATTATTATTATTATTATTGGCGTTTAACCGTTATTTCTGTGTTGACAATTTTGTAGGTTAAATTCCCAAAAAAATAATTAATTTAACAAACTTCAAATATTTTATTGCACGCTTTGGTCTCAAGATGTATGAAATCCTAACAAACATGATTAATCAAAACCACTGGAAAAGTAGTTAGTATATGTTAGTGGGTTCTCAATTACAATTAATTTTTTTTTCTATAATTGATATTAATTTTTAGTTTTTTATTTTCATGATTTTTATACTCAGATTTATTGTTACACGTTCATATAAAATATACAAATTTTTTGATAAATAAGTCAACTTTATTAGAAATATCATCATGCTCAGAAACATTAGAACATGAGCTAGAGCTAGATGGAAAAATACACCGGAAGTTCCAATATTAAATGGTTGTCGTTACCATGTACACACAAAAAGTTGTTGCCATTGCCTAGATAAAAGGTAGCCCCAAAAGAAATTACAATTATGGCTTTGTGCCTTCATGACCACCAAGTGAATTGCGCAGTCCTCCACACAATCTTATTATGCCCTTGTATTTGTTGTATGATTTTAGAGCTCCTATATTGTCACCTTGGGAAAATGTTACAGTTCCACCACATCATACAGCAACAATGGCTCATTAAACATGTACAAACATAAATCAATTTCTACAAGATAACAAACTTATTGTGAGCATGTGTGACCTTTAAGGTTATGGCCCAAATAGAGTCTAAGTCTATCTATTTAAATAAACATACATAATAACAAAAAACATTATTTTTGGTATTATTTTTATATTATATTTTATACATTACAATTAGATCATATATTTATTAACATTAACTTCTTCAACAATTTAAACATACTAATTACATAAATAGAAACATATATTGTCGACATGTCTTATTACAAAATACATGTTATCAAGTCAAACTTTTTAAAATGAAATTTTAGAAATTAAAAAAATTAACATCATATAATTCAGCGGTGCGTGTAACCATCCATGCAAGTAAAATGTGATATTTAAGTAATAAAATCAATGGGATGGGATAAGAATCATGAGTCAGATTTCTAACATGAGTATGAATGACCTATATCAAAATTTTCTACATACAAACAATCCCAATTTTGAATATAGAAATGAAATAGGAGCTGTAGTCGTGGAAGTGACTGTTAAGGGTTCATTTGATGCTTGCTTGTCTCCCAAGGCACAAATGAATTCTGTCACAAGTTGATGAATACAAGAGATATGAATCATATGATAAAACATAACCACAAAATTATGTTGCATGGATGACAGTCATGACACAGCATCAGTGTAGATTGTATCGTCGGTTCGGTCGAACTGTGCAGCATGTGGTCAGCATATATCACAAGCTCAACAAATCTGGAAGAGAATGGCCATGTACATTATATCAAGCCTACTATATTGATAAAAATGTCAACAAAAACTCGCTTTATTAGGTTCCTTTTTGGCGTGTAGCAGTCCTCTTCTCATCCATCCTATGATGGAACAACTTGGCCATGTGTCTCCTTTCACAGTCCTGCACGTCAAAGGACAAGAAAAACAGCGAATGTTATATAACTATAACTTTTATTGTAGGGGGAAGAAAAACAACTATCTATAATCTGAAGCTTTGTAAAAGTTTCTTCACCTTGAACATGTTAAGATGAAAAGGTTTTTCAGGATTCATCCTTCTCAGCTTCTGATAAGTATACGCAAAACTCAGCTGATCACGAGGAGTAAATCGGTCAACTTCATTGAACCAAAGACAGTTGAACAAATTTGACATAGGGGTGTGTGCCCTAATAATAAAAGAACCTTCTGGTACATCTGTCAAAAGAAAAAATATGCATACATTAAAGAGTAAGTGATTGCGCATCCAATCAACAACTTTGGAGAATCGACGCAAAAGAAACCCTTACTGCTTGAAAGAAGCTTGTTTGGATCGGATGCATTAAATCTTTCAAGTCCATCAGCCCGGTAAAACGCAAATTGTTGATCAATAACCGTATGATTATACTTGTTCAATTTCTTGTTTTGCGCTACCTCTTCCCACACACAATGCCGATCATAGTGATTGGATATTGCAAATTCATAACCCTTTCGCCACAAGAAGTACTCCAAGATGAGTAAAGGATCAAGCTGCAGCCTTAATTTGCTATCCAACCAAATCGAATACCTGGAACAAATTTGAAAGAAACGCACAACCATAAAAATTAGTGGGAAAAAAGGACAAATCTTGCTTTAAAGCTCCCGTCATGGTCGGTTCGGGGAAGGGTCTAAAGAAAATTAGTATAGAAATCAAAGATCAATTAACCAAACAAAGAAAATTAATAACACAACGCCATATATTTGTCTTGGTGTGTAGTGCCCCTTAACAGTTACCATGATTAAAACATCATCCAAATTAATATTGTCAAAATCAAAAGAAGAATACATATGTCTAATCAGATTTAGACTCACCTTGCAAAGGGAAAAAGTCGATGGGCCAATAACTTTGGTATTTTGCCGACTCGCCGCATATCATCATACGGTAGATTCTTCACCACCACTAACTTCCAAAAGCCAATGAAACCCATTCTGTCAGGTGCATGACCTTCAGAAGTAAGTGTTCGTACTGTAACTTCATCAGTAAACATAACAAAACAGACATTTTTCCTTGACGAACGTGTAATCTGAAATAAAAAAAGGCCAAGATTAATGTAACAAAATATGCATGTTATCATCCGTATGCATTGTGTCACTCGTATGCATCTTGCCCCTTAAGATTCTAATAGTTGCAGCTAACTTCCAAAACAATAATAACATTCAATGCTAATAAAAAGTTCAATTTTGAGAAAGGTAAATTAATGAATAGATTAGTTGGTAATCGTAAAAAAAGGCATAAGCTTCCAACCGTGCCAAAATGCAAACAATTGATATCAATCACTGAAGAGACTTTAGGGCAATATTATAATGAAATTATCGAGTAGATTTAGATCACAATAATTTAATGCAGCGTGAAGCAAAGATTGACCAATATTTCAGAGTACAATATTTTATTGGAAACAACACAGCCACACAAACTGAAATGAAAGATTGACCAATACCGTTTTGGTGGCCGGGGTCCTCAAGCGATCAGAATTTCCAAATATGCATGAAATCACAGCAATGTGGCATCTGCTAATGTAACTTTCATCATCTTCTGAAATGTCAAATCCAGTGCTGGGTGAACCTTCAGGACCTTTAACAAAACCACATTTTAGGTTTTGATCACGTGCCAAAAATGAATTTTCTCTCTCTTCTAAGCTCTGATGGCCGGCAAATCTGGGCATCCATTGTTCTACTCCCGATGGCTTCTCTTCTGTCTCTACGTATTGTAAGTTAAATCTTGCAAATTTACGACTTTCTAATGGTTCAACAAGTTGGGAAGTTGAGTTTAACAACTTCATCTCACAGGATCCTGTAAAATAGGTGACATGCAAGCAGGTTAAAGAGCTTTCACTTTTCTTTTTTATATATATTTTTGGATAAAAGTGGAAATAGAGGAAATATTACCATGAGCAAAACCAGTTCTAGGAGTCGCTTAATAAAGCAGGTAAGCAAAAACAACAACTTCATTATTCTTTACAAGAACAAGAGCTACAACAACAACAACCAAACTTTATCCCAATAAGTAGGGCCGGCCACATAGATCAAACAACCCCATAATGTTCTGTCATATATCATATTACTGTCCAACTAATTAATATCTAGGTCCTTTTTAATAGTTTCACTTATAGGTTCATTATTTTATATCTCTATCCAACAGCTTCGTTATTATTATTTTTTTATATAACATTTATTCTATATATTAATTCATTTTGTCAGGTAAAGTTATTCTAAGCAAAGCAGATGAACAACTTTGTGGAAGAACAATATAATGCATTTAAAGATAGTAAGTATGAATAGTACAAAATATGTAAGCATTGAACCAAATAATAAGAACTCGAGACAACAAATAACTACCTAAGTTTCCCAGTGCCCTGCACAATTTGAAAAAAATAAGGAAATCCAGAATGAAAACAAGGGTGGACCATGAACAAAGAAGCAATTATTCCGACTTCTTGAATGTATACATATCAGTTTTTCAATCAGAATGCTTAAACAATTAATTTGGTGTCTTTTAATATAAAACTCAAGTTGTTTCTGACGCTGCTACAACTGTAAGTTATTCGATGGCTGAAGGAACCAAATTAATGAGCTAGATAAAGTCTGAAACGGCGGTTTCAAAGTATTCACTGGATTAGAGATAAATCATTTTCAATTGAAAAGTCCAAAGGTTCAGCTGGACTTTGTAAATGCAAGTGACAAAGGAGGGTGCATATGAATAATGCCTATTGGTCATTGTGAAAAACATGCCACAGAAAGCCCCGAAGTTTGATTTGTAAAACTAGAAAATATTATTAAAAGAAGTAAAGAAAATAAAATAAAAATTATCTGGTTACATATTGATTAACTTAAAAGTAAAAACCATGAGAACACCAAAAATGAAAAGAAACAAGAATGAGAAACAACAAAAGCATCATTTCAAGAATACCACGACCTGTATTCCTATTTAATAGATAGGATATTCCACCTCACTCCAACCATTAAAAACTGCTGAATTTCCACATCCCAAGATTTCTATCTTTTATTCAAGAACAGACCCCAAAAGAAGAAACTGAGAACAGAACAAAGCTATATTTTTAGTCCCTAGCAGTGTTGTCAAATGCAGAAAATAGCGGTTTATTCGAATCCCGCTGCGCAACAACGCTATAGCCGCTATTAGACAACATTTTGTACTACAATAGCGTATTGCGGGACAATAGGAATTTGTTCAAACTCTGCTGTGCTATAGTGTTGCTATAGCCTTTATTTCACAACACTGATCCCTAGTCTCAGTAAGATGAAAGTAACAAAAGTCATTACCAATTCTAGTCTTTGTGAATCATGAATAGCAGTAATGGGGTAACAGATGAATAATAGCGAATACAAATGCAGAAAACTAGCCAAAGGTGGCTAATACAACAACAGATGTTTCGGAAAAAGAATAAGCTTCACCTGAGTACTTGTGACGCCTGCCTTTCCTCTTTGTTTCAGGATGTGATTTTCTGCTTGTTTGTTCATTTATAACATTTGCAAGTCTAGAATTTGCTTTTCCACCCCGAGAATTTTTTTGGGTAACGGAAGATTCTCCATCAGTATCCTCAGAAGCAATACCATCATCAATTCCCACATCGGAAGAATCATCGTGAGATTCTTTCTGAACTTCGTTGTCCAACTTTTGTGAATTAGAATTAGAATGTTTCCCTCTCATATTTCCACTATCAGCAGAATCTTCCATTTGAGCATCGTGAGAATCGAAAAAGTCATCATACTCATCATCAATGTCATCTACCACATTCTTCTTTTCCATATCAGTTTCATGCGACAATTTCCCATCAACTTCGGCGGAGTGTCCAACATTCTTCAAAGAAGCCTCGTATTCTGCTTCATACCTTTTCAATTCATGACGCCCCGCTTCATTATACAAGCCAACTCCTTTTCGCTTTAAACCCGTGTGAGAACCCTCCTGAGAAGACTTTACATCGTGATTCGTCTTTACAGGAGCATCATCTTTCAACTTTGCATCTCCATTATCCCTACTTATCTCCTCCTTATCCTCATCATAACCATCATCCCTTCTCCTATCATCCTTATCCCAATATCTCGAATCTCGGCCATGCCCCCCAGAGGCATGCCCAAAGTCAAGAACTTTCTTCTCTATCCGTGGTACATTCGTAAGAAAATCAGAATCATTCTTTATATCATCAGTATCATCACCATTGTTACTAATTTCTGCAACCACAGATTAACAATCTTAAAACCACATGAACAATAAAATCATTTTAAAACATTCTATTAACTTCCCAAATAACACAAACCCCAAATCAACCAAATGCAAAACCCCAAACCAAAAAATCAACCAATTAAATTCACAGATTCAAACACCATTTCCCACTCAACAACTTCACCAAGCAACAAAGCAAGAAAATCAAACTCTAATTCCATCAAAACCCTACAATGCTGATTTCAAGAAGTTCAAAAAAATGCAAATACATTGTGATGTGAAAAAACACAAAAAAGAAAACACTCATAAGAAGAAGCAGAACTTTACCGTCTCTAGAAATGTAAGAAAACGCCATGAAAGTGACGACAAGTACGAGGAAGAGGAAAACTAAGATTGCCACAACCGAAAAATGCGCGCCCCTGTCGGATCGCCCCGATCGCCGGAGTCGCTGCTGCTTGTGAGCGACACCACCGCGAATCCCGACGGCGACGTGATCACCGGAGCCATTACCTAGGTGCAGATCGTGGGAACCTACCCTCACCCCAAGCCTCTCCGTTCCCGATTGCCTCTGCTGAGCCATACCATAACACACAAAAACACAGTTTCTCTCTCTACAGTTTCTCTCTCTAAAAAACACGCTCTACACACGAGCTTGTTTTGCAGAAAGATACAGACTTTGACTCAGTGGGTTAATGTGGTGTTGAAGAAGAGTGTGAAGCAAGGGAACAGAACACGGTGGTTGAAAAAAAAATATTTGAGTGTGTTTTTGTTCTTTGGAAAAAAAAAATGGGTATTCTAAATTCTAATAAGCTTCTCAATTTTATAACTAATCTAAAATAACAAATAATAAAATGGAAATGGAAATTTAGTTATAGAGCAAGTAAAGCATGAGTGAATACTAATAATGTGAGAGGTTGCCGGCGACGGTGAGCCGCCGGAGATATAGGCGGAGGAGGATGTATTATTATTTTTACTCACGGGAATCAGAGGTCCATTGATAAGGTACGAATCTAATCTAATATTTTGGATTTTTAGATTGGTCTCAGTTTTGTATTTTGTTTTTTGTTTATTATTACGAGCTTTGATTAGTGTGATACAGTAAATATTTGGATTTCTTTGTTGGGTTTTATTAAAGTAAGAAATCATGTTTTGATCCGGATATAGAAGATTTCACATGATTAGGTTATAGTTAATGAGATCAATATTTAGTTTTCGGAAAGAGATTTGGTTAATTGCATCTTACCAGTACATTGTTACGCGGATGAAATTCTGAAAAAGGATGCAAAATTTACAATAAGTGAAAGTGAAAGTGAAAAACACCATTTTCCATCTATGCGCACATAAAGATAACAATTAATACCACCTCCCGTTCAAATATGCTCGGTTTGTCACCGACTACAAAAAAAATATAACTTTTTCATTTATAATTAAAATTTAATTTATATATTTTTTACATCAATCAATCACAACAATTATTGTTCAATCATTAATAATATTTTATTTTATCATAACTATTTATCTTCATATAATTGGTCATGATTTTTTAATTGTATAAATTATTTTATATTGATAATACATAATAATTTAAATATTAGTTATTGTAATTTTTAAAAAAAATTCAGATGTTATTTATATTTTTCACTATATTAAAAATTATTTTTAAAAGAGATATCAATTATAAAAAATAATTTAATTAAGAAACTACTTAAAATAGCTTTTACTTAAAATAGTTTTTAAACTTTTATTTTTTTTAAACCGTAGTAAACAGATAATTTATTCTATATATGGCTATTTTTCATAAATAGAAAAAGTGAATTATTTGTTAAAAAATGTAATCCAAACTAATGTCGTAAGAATATTTGTCTTAAGAGTACTTATTAAATAGTTAAAAAATATATAAAAGTAAAGTTTTACTTAGAAAATATGAAATTTTAAAATCTCAATAAATTTAGTGCAAGAATTTCAGAATTATATTTGCATTTTTATTATTTTAGCAAATGTTATCTTCTTATTTTGTAGAAAAGCACTCACTTAATTGTCTCTTTCTTTTTTCCATTAAACGAAGCTATTTTCACCGTAAAAAGAAATGCACTTTCATTGCAATTATCCCTAGGATAAATATTTTTACTTTGACAAACTTGATAAAACAATTATTCCCATCAAAATATATGTTACAATTATCCCCATCAAAATATGGGTCACCTTAACTCTATTTTTTGTCTTTCTAATATAATTTCTCAAATTGTTTTTATATAATAAAAAATGAAGAGTATATGACAAGTGTCCAAGTCCAACCGACCAAAATTAATGAATCAAACTAAGGCTCTTAAGACTCTACTTGTAGTAAGAATGTCAATCCAAATTATTTTATAATAAGTTAATTTAAGTTTTCAACCAAATTAAATTAGATAATTAATATTATAAAAAAAACAAGAAAATCGAAATATTTAAGAGGGGAAAAGGGGCTGGGCTAGCTTTAAAAATATTTTCCTAAAAATCTTTAAAAATAACTAAGATGTTGAAATTTTTTAAATAATCAATCCAAAAAGCCAAACAATTATAAGTATGTTAACCAAATATACCCGACTTTATTATTATTCTACACTTTAAATTTTTTATTTCAATCATTAAATCAATTTTATATCTCATAAATGTATGTTCGTATTTAACTTGTATTTTATTAAGAAGTGTGTTTGAATTTTGATATTCGATGAATACCTTATTGGTAGATGATGTGTAGATTTTGATGTCAATAATTTTTCGAGACACAGTTCGCTTATTTTTTTTTTTTGATTAAAATGATTTATAATAGATTTATCATAATTGAAATATAATAATAATTTTTAGACAATAAGCATATATAAAATAATGACCAAATAAAATAATACTGGTAGACTACTATTTTTTATTATCATTAGAGCAAAATAAAATAATAGAAAAATAAAGTAAAAAATACAAATTATTAAACAATTACCTAATTTGCTATTGGTATGTCTTGTTATTGTAAAAAAAAAAATATCACATTGTTAATCAACTTATTAAA
>JBBPBQ010020324.1:10723524-10780701 GCA_037974755.1 Cicer yamashitae
GCACGGTTTGATAATCATTATAAATTAATAGTAAAAATATTTAAGTATTTTTTTTAAATTTAATCCAATTTTCGCTTATATTATTTAAGTTTATTTTATCTTGTTTTGGTCATTTAAATTATATTTTGTTTGCAGCGTTAGTCTATAATATCAATTTCAACAACTTTTAGTTCAATTGAAAATTTCTGATAATTTAAAAGTCTATCAAATATTACATCAATACTTCTTCATATTAATCATTCTAAAAATATTTATCAAATTTTATAAATGTCAAATCTTATAAATGATATATATTTATTGATTTTCTTTATAATAGTTTAAACACACGAAAAACGTTAAAAATAAAGTAATAAAAATTTATCTACATAATTAATGTATGTAACTTATTTCAGATCTAAAGAAGTTAAGACAGTCAATTGCGATTGTTTGATTAGATGAATGCGTGTAATTTTAAAGAATTAAATGAAAAAACAAATTTAAACAACTTAAGCAAAAATAAAACTAAAATATTTTCACCTAAATTAATCAAAGACCAGTAAATATAAATTGAGCAACAATAATCGTATGATACCCTTAAATGTTGCAATAATGCAAGCTTTGATAAATCACGAGATTAAGAAATCACACCATTTCTTAAATAAAAAAAATTGATTCAGTAAAAAAAAAACAGTTTCTATTTGATAGATAAATTTATTATAATTTTGTACCAAAAAATAGTTTTATTATAGTTTGTTTTTAAATATTATGGAATTTGTCAACCACCAAAATGGGGCAGAACCTAAAGATACACAAAAACAGTGATTTTTGATGATGATATTGGTGAAGTGAATGGTGTGAGCGTAGATGGAGTCGTGTCTCAACTTCGCATCTTCCGCACCTTCTCGCCGCTCTGGTTAGCTTCTACTTTTCAATCCTCCCTTCCCCTCTGCCATTTATTCATTTCATGCCACTTTCTTTTCTTATATTTAATCACTTCTATTTTCTCAAATTATAAATGGTGTTTGTGTATCAATATTATGTTTCATAGCTTCATGTAATTTGCTACTGTTTTTTACAATTAGATATTTATGTGTTATTTTGCTATTGCAGGGATGCTTCGGAAACAGTTGAATTCCCCTATTCTCACTATTGATTCTGCACCACAGTTCACCTCTTGCAAGGTAACTGCGTCTTTACTTTTATTTTCAAGTATATAGTCGTTGAATAAATCAAAATTACAAAAACATATTTATTACCATTTTGGTTCTCGAATATGTTTTTAGTTTGTCAGTTTAATTCTCAAATGTGTTTTTCGTTAGTCAATTTAGCCTACAAAATTACTAACAAAAGAGATATTGGAGTTTGTATTTGCAATTTCAATACATTCAGGAACTATAATGACAATATCTCACACATTTAGAGACTAAAATGGTTGTTTACTCATTTATTTTTTAGTGGGTTGTGTTGGCTTTGTTAATTGTATGTGTATGTGATAGGAAATAGTTTGTCTGCATTGATTAGTAAACAATTCATGTTTAGATAAATCGATATACTCTTGTCCAAGGAAAGGTTGGAACTTGGATCTGTTTTTAGAACATGAGAACAGATGTTAATCAGTGGAAAAAGGGTTTTAATTGGGAAGTTTTAAGAGCTTCTCTTTTTCTGTCAGCTGTAATAATGTAAATAGTAATGACGTAGGCGAAGAGTAGAAAAAAACTTGATATTTTTTGCTCACTAAGTGGAAACTGGGGAGTAAAGGGAAGCCACTTGATGGCCAATGCATCAATGCATGTTATCAACAAGTGAAGAGTGTAGAAGTTGCCATTTTGGCTATGGATATAGGAGCATGTTATTCTTCTCATGGCTCGCAATTCATAAAGCTGGCTGAATGGTCAGCGAAAGCGTTATAGTGTTCTTGGATAGCTATTTCTTTGAATGCTTAATGGATTAATTTTAATTGTTTATCTTTCTTTGGAGTTGGGACCTCATCATTTGACGTTTTGATTCCTTTTACGGTGGCTATAATATGAAGAGTGGATGCTTTCTTGTCCTTAATTTTTTTCTACAGCTCCTCGTACGAGGCATTTTCATTGATGAGCATTTGAAATTAATCATGGAGATTTTGTATTGAAAGGATGTTTTCGTGGTTTCATACTTTTGCTGGTCAAATTTCAGGCTGTAATTAAAAGACTATGGTTTTAACGTTCACCATACATGTTAGGCCATTATCTGTCTCAAACCTTGGAAAGAATCCAGTTTTTTCTTAGGAGGTTGACTTTTATACTGAAAAAACTATAGTAAAAAAAATGTTCTCAAAATTTTTGAGTAGAGAAAACATAAAAGGATTTTTTCTTTTTGACTATTAATGTGTGAGAGGAATATTTTGAACGGCATGAGAGGCGAAGGCATTCTTACGATGGCTGACTTGACTATGATCATGCAGGCTGATCTTACTGCTGCATCTTCAAGTATTCCATTGTCAAATATCAGATATTCTTGCGGATATTTGCGAAGTGTTTCAAAAGCAAAATGGACCTCAAATCATTCTACCAACCATTGGATACTGCGTTCTACAACACAGATAGAAAATACAATCACAAGTAATGAAGATCGGAGTACGTGGGAAGCATGTAGGCAAGCTCTTTCTACATTTAACTTCAGCGATGAAGAAAAGGACAAGATACTTGGAAAAGCATTTGGTCTTATTCATTCTCCTTATTGGGGAGAAGATCGTACGAAGGAAGTTCCCAAATTTGAGGCAGTAAATGCAACATTAGACTATCTAAGGAGTTTAAATCTTTCTGATGATGATTTATCCAAGTTGCTCAAAAAATTTCCAGAAGTTCTTGGATGTAATTTAGAGGAAGAATTGAAAGCTAATACAAAGATCCTGAAGGAGCAATGGGGTATTGAAGGGAAATCTCTTAGGAACCTTCTCCTTCGAAATCCAAAAGTTTTGGGTTATAATATTGATTGTAAAGGAGATTGTATGGCACAATGCACTAGATGCTGGGTTCGATTCTAGTTGATTGGGTGAAACATATTGTTTTGTAATATTAATTGACTGCAGCATAATATCATTGTTCATTTATTCACCCTCTCCACCTTAAATAAAGGATAAAATTGCATGTGAAGAAAGGTTATCACATTTTGGATGCTAAATAGCAAGAAATAATTGATTTTCAAGTTAATGAGGTCGACTTGGCAAGTATGCATATGGTTTTTAGACATTGCTGTGAATTGCTGAAGTGTCCTGGACCATGGAATGAAGAAAATCAAAGTAAGGTTGTTTATAATTTACAAAATACAAATCATGTTCTTTTGTAACAAACATGTTTTATTGTTCATGATCTGTTATATAGATATATTTGCTCCTATGTTGGTACAGTATAGACCTATGATGTGAATTTCACCTCCTTCAACACATTTATGATGTTAAACAGGATTTGTTATTTTAACACAATTATTATCATACTCTGATGTTTTTTTTAAAAAAAAAAATATATAATTTGTTGATTGACATGTTAGCTTTCAGTAAAAATATGAATGCACGCTGTCTATAAAAATAACTCTATTGATAAACAATTTGTTTACCTAATATGGTCATGGTTGTTCCACTCTGAATATGATGTATTGTTTACTCTTGTAAGTGATTTTAGATAGTATACACCTCATTTATTACAGAATACATAGACTATGTCACTGATTTAGTTATGTGTTTGATAGAATGTTATTTGAACATCACTTTGAGACAACTTTTTAAATGGTTAATGCAGTTCACACATGTAATTAATGAAATGTTAGATTTGATGAATAGATATGTCAAGTGTCGCAACTTATTAACCATCTACTTATTTTTATTAACCACGAATTTAAATGTGATCAACCTTGATTTTCAAGTGTGCAAATCTAGATGTAGTTGGAAATGGAATACTTGAAATTGTAGGTAATAATGTTCAAATTTGTGGTTAATTATGTTTAGTTAACGGTTAATTAGTTATCCAATCTTGATATATTCATTAACTTTTCATTGAATTATGTTATCCACATGCGCAAATTGCGTTAATCATTTAGAAAGTAGTTGAAATTGTTGTCCCAAAATGATATTCAATTATACTGTAGTTTCACAATGCCTAAGATGGAATGAATATGGTGCAGGTTCAATTTCAAGCTTTAAATATCATGCCCTACAAAATGAAAAATGACACACCAACTGAAACTTGTACCAGATGGTTTCCGCAAATCAAAACTAATCACTGATTTCACGCCATCTTATAGGGAAAACACTTTTCATGCCTTCTATACTAGAGGTTATACGCAATTCTTTATATTCAACTTGTAATGAAAGTTTTTAAGGGTGCATGCATGACAATTAACACCACAAGGTCCTTCCCTCTTTTAGCAGCAAACTTCAATAATGCCAAAAGCTACTTATTTTAAGCATGCTAGCTGGGATATGCATGTAAAGTAAGTTATGTTATGTCAATTCTTCAATGTCACCTTTAATTATCAATTTGACTTTTCTTAATGTTGTGCATGCCGATAGAAAGTATAATTTTTATGCCTCCTTAACTCAAATTTTCACCAATTGGAATAAGATTTTATTGTTGTTGTTGTCACCTTAACCCAAATTACTATGCCTAACCTTAGAACTTGGTTATGAAGATAATAATTGGTCGTTTACAGTTTTATTGTATTTGAATGAATAGAAAATATAAGTTTTAGGACAAAAATTTTATCGATGGAAATAAAAGTATTTTTTTGGGGTTTTTTGAGCGGAAAGTTAAATAAATAACGTGCGACTTATAAAAAAAAGTTTTCTAACCTAAAAAATTTAAGGTTTCTTTCTATCAATAGCTTAACTATTTTTTTTTTTATCTAAATGTTTAAGTGTTTGTTTGGGTTCAATTTTGGAGTAGTCAAAATAAATTCTGGATAGGCAAAATTGATTTTGATATGTAAGTGTCAAAGAGTAGAATTGATTATGTCTCTAAAATTGATTTTAACTTGAAGCTATGATATGTAGTCTCTGAGTCCAAACGTGATTTTTACATTGAAATTTATTATTATTCAATTCACTTTTACCTAAATATATTCAAACATAAATTATTTTATATTCAACTCACTTTTAACTAAAATCAATTTATTTAAAATTAATTTTAGTCACCGTTGAACCAATCGCATGCTAACTAATTCGTGAGAGAATTAAATAAGAGGATTTCATCAATTTATTTGGGCTTAAATTGTTGATCCGAAGCATTTTCGGTCCAAACATGGGCTAAAGCAAAATAAGTCATAAAATACATATGGGGCTAAATTAAGAAAAAAAATTTCTCACCTCAATTCTCAAAAGCCTATAAATTATGTGTTAATTTAGAAGTGTATTTTACACATTCCATTTAACCTCATATATATATTTTTATGTTTGAGAACATTGAAAGGTGAAAAAAAAAATATCTATAAATTAAATAAATTTTGGATCTATTAGAGCTATAGTTGGCGTTTGCTTAGACCTCCTCGTGACTGTGAAGCTCAAGTTGTTTTGTTTATTGTTAATTTTTTTCGACAAAATGTTCGAGTTTTCATAAATAATCTCCTCCATGATTAATTAAAGAATCAAAATTATGCTCCTTATTAATATAATAATAATATCATGTTATGAAAAAAGAACACAAACAACATAAGACATAATATTATGAATTTAATTTATTGGAAAAAAAAACTGAAGTTATACATAAAAAGGGATAAAACTTTTTTAAAAAATTATAAAGAGTGGCATAATCTATCTTATAAGTCAATTTTATAAAAATGATTTTGGTCCGATATATAAAATCTATGCTATCAAAATTACATATCGATTAGGGTCTTACTCACTATACTATTTGTATAAATAAAAAGTTTAATACTAAACTCGTTTTTATGTCACATTTTAAAGTTAGTATAAGTATAATTAAAGTAAAAGAATCCAAATCCCACCTAAAGTTTGCCCTGTGGCTGTATGCGTGAGATATTCCTCTCCTGTAGCCATACTAATATTTTGGTCATTTCATTGCTAGCAAATGTCATTAATACATTCTATGTATCTTTCCACGTGATAATTCATTGAATCTCTCCTATTACTTTTACAATATCTCTTGTTCGTTTCGTTACTTTAAGCCCCAACATGTATCGAAAGGTTATTTGTAAATAATAACTAGTAATTATTTATCATTTAGTATTACATCATAATCCAAAACAGACCCAACATTATAAAAGACACGAAATTAACATACTAGTAAAGTGATGGGGAAATTATAGATCATTGATTTTTTTTTCCTCAAAGATGAATAAAAAGATATGATAGACTTTTGGTAAGTGCAGTTCGCATGATAAAATACTACAAAGACATTAATTTTGTAACTAAACACTTTACAAAATGGGTGGCATACCATTCTTAGTGGAGTATTAAATTTGGACAACTTAATCAAACCCTTTCATAATTGTATAATGACAAAATTGAATTGCATTTTGACGTGTCCAAATTTAATGTAATTTTGCTTTCTTAGGTATCATATCGTGGACTTTAAGTAATTATTACCTTGCATGGTGGGAGTTCCATTTAAGATTGAAGGTTTTATTTATTTATTTATTTATTATTATTTGAATGTTTTGTCAATAAAAAAAGTATGGCCACAACAAATCAGATGTTGTTATGTTATTGTCTTAATCTTAATCCTCTTATATTTAGGAAATTAGAGCTATGTTAATTCATAGTTTAATCTGAAAATTGGTAAATTCTGATCTATGAATATTGTGATTAAATATCAAATATTGACACTTTTGATTAATGTGATCTTAATTGAATTTCATTAATTTTGAATGGTATAAAACAATAAATCATTAAAATAATTATAAAAGTTTAATCTAGTAGTAGAAAAACATGTTTTAGATTTGGTTAGTTTAAGTAATGCTAAATGGAGAGTAAATATAAATTTCCTTACGTGTTTTTTCATTTTGAAGGTTTTTCCAATCCAACTACCTTGAATTGGACATAATCCCCTCTCCTAAATTTTATCAAAAAAAAGCAATAAATCATTAATTAAATAGAATTATAGAAGAGGGAATCAATCTAAGCATTACGTTTCTATGTCCTACGACAATGGTAAACAAAAGTTTAGGTAATCACTTGGTCATTTTCATTCACTCACGGATAGAAACCATTCAAAGTCTACAGCCACTTTTTCCCATATAAATAGTGAGAACTGAGAGCTTCTAGTTTCAGACCCATTTTTCTATGTCACTGTCTCTTTGTCTTAAAAAACTTGTTTTTCTCTCTCTTAGAAAGCAGGTGGTAACAATGCCCTTCAGCAAAAAAACACTAATCTTGACACTTCTCTGCTTCATCCTTATACAAGAGGTAAAATTATTTTAATAGTGGCTTTAATTTTTCTTTTCATATATATTTATATGGAAAAGTCAATTACTTTATTTATTATATTTTCTTGTCTAAACATAATTACCTTCTACATTCACTAACTCGTGTTGCTACTTTTTCTCTCTTATTTTTTGGTTTTTCAGTTGGAGATCTATAGTGGAAACCAACACATGGTTGCTGCTGAACAGATAGGTAAGAGAGATAAATAATCAACAATAAAAAAAACATATGATGGATTTGTTTAGTTGGTATTAGAGCTTAATTAAAAAAATATAAAGGATTTTAAAAGGATGGTAAAATAAATTAATATGAAAAAAAAAAAATACTTAGGTTGCCACATCGTGACAACCCATTGCCAAGCATGCTTAAGTTGCGAGCTTAATCCGAAGGAACAAAAGACTAAGAAAAGAGTAAACAAATTAGATAACATATATTATTGATTAAACTTTACTTACCTCTCAATTGAACTCTAAAAATTTCTGCTTTATTTCACATGACCCACATTCCACTCTATCATGGCCAAAAAAATTATGGTGAATAAGCGTCTTATCGAAAAGTAGTTGCCAATAAAAATCAATGACATTTGAAGGTGTCCAACTCTTCCAAACTTGTGACATTTATTAAAATAAAATATTGATAATAAATAATGAAACATAAGAAAGAAAAAAAGGAATAAAAGAATAGATTAATGAATGGTAAAATTTGAATGATCACTAGAGTTGAAAAATAATTGAATTTGTATATGTTGCAGATTGCAATGGTAAGTGCAGTTACAGATGCAGCAAGGCATCAAGGCAAAAGATATGTATGAGGGCATGCACTGGTTGTTGTCAAATATGTAACTGTGTCCCACCAGGCACTTCTGGAAACCGAGATATGTGCCCTTGTTATGCCTCCATCACCACACATGGTGGAAAACTCAAGTGCCCATGAATTCAACAATTACTACTCTTCAACAATTAATATTGTGCTAATAAGGTTATTAAATAACCCATTTAAGGTCTCATAGATAGGGCTTGTAATTAGCTTGCTACTCAATTATTAAAATTCCTACCATATAAATATACTAGTATTGCTTTATATATCTTTTCATGTTTCAATTTCAAGTAATTAACCGTCCTTTTTATATTTTCAATGTAACTTTAAATAAATCAAGCACAATATCAATCAACAATTACTTTGTAAAATGAGAAAAAGAAAATCAACTAATTAAGGTTATGTTTAACAAGGTCAAAAAATGAGTTTATAGTTTATAAATTATAAACTCTATTTAGTAAAAGTCATTTATAAATTAAGTAGTTATTTATAATTGGCCACTGTTAATTATTTATGTGTACGTAGTTATTTATGAGGCTGACTTGAACTTTATTATCCTCTCCATTTATCATTTGACTTCTATTTTGCATGACAAAGTGAACGAATTCGAGATCAATTATAGTCAAATTATATTTGATAAGAAAAAAAAAAAAAAAAAAAACTATCCAAGTGACTGTGAATTCTCAATTTTTCTACAAAATTAATGTATATTTCAACTCATGTCTTGTTAGTTAGACTTGTTCTCTAAAATTGACCTTTTAAATTTGTTGAAAAATGTCACTTAAATATTTAAATTTGTTGATTAATAATTAATGAAGTTGTTTTCATCGTAAAAAAATAAGTTGATGAACTCGTGGCAAAGGGAATTCACACCGTTCATTACATGTTAGATTTTTTAAATGAAAAAGGCAAAATAACTAAGTGAAATATTGTTAGAGCAAGTCTTAGCTGGTGAGCTTCTTTAGTACATAGGGTGGCCACGGCCACCCCAATGTTTTGAATAATTTTTTAAAAAATACTACTATTTTTGCTTTATTTATATGAGATATCTTATTTGTTATTCTAAAATTTTCAACAATTTTTTAAAAAATACTATTAGTTTAATCTATAAATATGAGTTATAATTTTGTCAATAAAAATTAAATTTAATATATTTTATGGAGCAAATTACACCGAACTTTAATTACGTGCAAATGATACAAAATTTTATATATGTACTTTCTATACTCAAATTCTAAAATTACTTTTTTACTTCCACTAAACATTTCTCCTTATCTTTTTTAATATTTGTGGGGATGAATATAGAATGGTGTTCTCAAATTAAAATATAGAATTGTGATATGACGTATCATTCGGAGGAAAGTCTTATATATGAATTTGATTGAATGTATGAAAGTAGTTAAATATTATAAATAAAAAATATTTATGTTAAAAAGTAGTTTAATATATGCTAATCGGTCATGAATTTCGACTATACACGAGATATGTTAATAAATATGCTAATTAATATATATATAATATGGTGTATGCTAATTAATACATATTTTATTGTTACATGAATTAACATAACCAAATCACATGCATCCGTATCATATATATTGATGTATATAGATCCTCATTAGATAATGTAGATTGGTATGTATATGGACTAAAATTTATTTTACCAATTTTTTTAATTATTAAAATTATATATTTTTTATTAGATTCAATTTTTAAAACTAGAATATCCAAAATCTTTAATACTACTTTGGAACAAATATATAAATTTTTGTAGACCAAATTATAATATTCTAAAAAACAGGAGAGAATAATTTATAAAAAAAATATAAAAACAACTACTATAATTATAAAATAAAATAAATTTTTCAACCAGCTTTTAATTATTAAAAATGTAAACCAAAATTTGATTTACTACATCTCTCCAGAATATTTGCAAATATATATATATATATATATATATATATATATATATATATTTTTGCAAATTTGCAATTTACACATTCTTATATTATACTTTTTATTTATATATTAAAATTTTAAAATTTCTTCTTGATTACAGATGAAGCAAAGATACAATTGATTGCAATAATTGCCTTTATGTTGATAAGAGTATTATAGATATCCTGTACACATAGCAAATCGCGCAAAATCAACAATATAGAGAAATAATTGAATATTGTCACTCAAATTCCCTATAACACATAAAAAGGTTATTTGTTAAGAGATAACTGACCACTACCACTCCAAAATTTTCATCAATCTTCTTAAAAATACTTCTTCTTTTATTTTCATTATTCTTTTTACATAAAAATTTGATGGAATATATAGAAGTAATTAAAATTTATAAAAAAATAATATCTAAAAATAAATTATATAAGTATATACGATAATTGCGGGTTGATATACTCATTAATATAGATATTTACATAGTGTGGTGTATGTTGTTTTAATTTTGAGTTCTATAATTGGTGTATCTAATATGTGAAGATAACATACTATGTGCATTTTTTCTTGTTATATAAATTAATCTAACCAAATGACATGAAAATTGATATGTGTAGATCCTCATTTAATTGATATGTGTATATAGACTAAAATTTATTTTATCAATTTTTTTAATTATTAAAATTGCACTTTTTTAATTAAGCCCAATTTTTAAGATTATAATAACGCCCAATTTTTTTTAGACTAAATTACAATTTAGATGTGTATTATAAATAAATCGAATGGAATAATTTATAAAAAAATTATAAAAATAACTACTGTAATTATAAAATAAAATAAATTTTCCAACTAATTTTTAATTATAAAAAATATTAACTAAAATTTGATTTACTACTTCTCTCTCCAATATATTTTTGTAAATTTACAATTTAAAATTTTTATATATAATATAATATTATACTTTTTATTTATCCATTCAAGTTTTCAATATTTGACCATCTCAATTAATAGCATCTAATTTTTTTTTCATGTTCATGTACATGTGGACACACAATAAATCTAAAGCTACATAAATTTGTAAAATCGATAATTCTACCGTCAAAATACTTTAAAAGATATGCGAGAATTTGTATTTCACATTAATTAGTTTCATTTTGCTTAACGTGAACTTGATTAAAATGTTTTTAGTTGAGTTTTTAATTTATCTATGATATTTTTAGAGACTAGTTTCTCTTACTTGGAGCTACAACACTTTTATCGAGTCGGTGGTAGTAGATTGGGAGATTTCAACACCTCTACCAAACCCTCTATTCACTATTATGTTTTCTATAGGGAATGAAGCGACCGCTGCGAAGTATTCTCTCATCTTTGTCACTGTCAATATGGTTGTATGTGTTTTTTAAGTTAATGAATGAATCTGTTCCCACTAAAAAAGAAAGTATATTATTTGAAGACTTAATAAATGAATAAGCCTCAGGAAAAAGAATATCAAAGTCAACCTACTATCAAAGTTAGTCACTATTTGTTTTCAAAAAGTATTCCATAGTTCATAGACGCGAGTGAGATATTTGTCACATAATAAATGGTTAATTATGGATCCTTGGTTTTGTTTAGCAATTTAGTGTACTTTCATATACAGCAGATATTAAAGGTTAAGTTTACTTGATGCATTTTGTTTTGATAAGATATTTTTTTGAAAAGAAGATAAAATGTTAGACATTAAATATGTATTTACGAAAATAATAAAAATGATTTATTTATAATTGTATTATTTTTAGAAATAGAGACAATTATTCAAATAATATCTTCTATCTTTTTATTAATAAATAAAATGAATACAAATTTTATAAACATCTTAACTTCAAATTGACCATTAAACGGATTATAATATTTTAAAATAATTTAACTTAATATATATTTTTCTATTCACACATTTGCCTTGAATTGACCATTAAGTTAAGGTACATTTAAAAATTGCGAATAACTTTATACAATTTATTTATTTATTTTTTTAAACTTTGAAATCAATATTCTCATTGATTTATCGTTTTTAATAGAATTTGTTGGTTTAATTTTCAACTACTTAAAAAAAAGTTTTAAACATTTTATATTCTAATTTACATCTTGCTCTTAATATATTTTTTACCCAATATTTTATTCTAATCTACAACTTTACTCACAATTCTCAATATGTTTTTTACCCAATATTTTATTCTAATCTACAACTTAGCTCACAATTTTTTTTCTTGAGTTAATCAAATTCGTAAATGAGTATTTTCTTCAATTCACTGTATGCTAAATTAAAAAAAAAAAATTTAATCAAAATAAAAGACTTAAATCTAATTTCTTTTTGGATAAAAATTATATTTAAGCTAAAATAAAAATAATACAAAACTCAATCGAATAATTTGAAGACGATCATCACTGGACTTTTTAACAAGAAAATCCTATTTTTTAGCAAAAGTCTCCAAATTGCCCCACTCCGAAAAAAATACGGGATTGCCCTACTTTTTAGCCCCAGTTGCTGATCGCAATCTGGGGATGCGACGACCTGAAGAACTTTTTTTTTTGTTATAGCAGGAGGTCGCATCCTGGGGATGCGACCATGTACTGCAATTTTTTTTTGTTATATTTTAATTATGGGTATAATTATTATTTAATTAATTAAAAATAATTAAAATATTTTAAAAATCAAAATAATAATAACAATAAATAGAATACATTATTAAATAATAATAATTTTAATTTTAATAATATTATTAATATTAGTGACTTATTGTTAATTTAAATTAATTATAAATAATTAAAATATTTAAAAAATCAAAATAATAATAATAATAAAATAAAATACATTATTAAATAATAATAATAATTTTAATAATAACAATAATTTTAATAATATTATTAATATTAGTGACTTATTGTTAATTTTAATTAGTTATAAATAATTATAACAATTAAAAAATCAAAATAATAATAATAAATTAAATTACATTATTAAGTAATATTAATAATAATAATTTTAATAATAATCATAATAAAAAGAAAATTATATTAATAAACTAAAATAAAAATTCATTAAATTGAAAAAAAAAATACATTAATTGAAAAATAAAAATACATGAAATTAAAGAAAAAAATACATGAAATTAAAATTAATTATTTCCATCTAAATGTCCTCCAGTTCCACATCTACGCGGTCGTCTTGCTCGCCTATCCCTTTGTACGGCTTGAGGTTGTTGTGGTTGATCATCAATTTGATCATTATCCTCGTTGTAATCTGTATGTGGATTAGAACCACTACCACCTGCTTCCATGTAATTTTGAGTTTCGACGTTATACATAGAATCAAAAGCAGCATAAGCCGACTCAGGAGTTGTGCATTGAGTACCAAACAAATTATAGAAAATTCTAGTCCCTGGTTGATGAACGGGGGTTGGTATTGGTGGCACTGAAGGAACGTAGTACTGAGTCGGTATATCTGCAGATTCATGTAGATGCGGTGGTGATGATAAAGATGGTGTTTGGTGCATGGTATGTTGTTGTGGGGTTGATTGAGGGGTTGGGTGAACATCAGGATATGTTGAAGGTTGCAAACGTGGATCTCTCATATATCTTTCCACATATATGTATAATTTGGTGTGATTTCTGAACCAATTCATATATTCTTTACTGTGGCGTAAAATACCTTCTACGAATTGACCTTGCAATACATAATTCTGACGTTCATTCCAATGTTGAATCTCATCTTTCCAAACCACATACCAATTATCATCGATGCCACTCCTCATGTCGACTTCATGGTACATTGTCATATCCTCTGGTGGTTGCGGAATTTGTTGATGGTAGCCGAACTGAAGTGCGACTCTATCTACCTGATGTTTTTCCACGATATGATAACAGTGCAGATAGGTAGATGCAGTCCAAGTGTTCATCTCTTGTTCGGATACCTCGTGTTGGAACCCGAGATACGGTCTCCAACGAAACTGATATGTTAGAAATAGGTTAATGTAAGTATTAAAAGGTATAAAAAAAATATAATTAAAAAAGTTCAACTAAATGTGAATGAATATATTACTTCTTGAACCATCATATGATCGATTGTATTCCGGTATCCCTCTATGTCGTTGTGAGGAACTCTACTGAAATTTAGACCACCGGAATGAAATCTGTCGAATATATAAAAAAAAAAAAATTAATAAAATTAGTAATACACTAAGTAGTAAGTTTTAAAAAGATATATAAAAATTAATTGCAATAGTTACCTTTGTGCAAGTAGAAATATCCATGCACTGGGTGATTCTGGAGCGACACAACTCAAACGATACCATGCCCAGTTTTACAACAACAATGCACATCCTCCGATAGACATTACACCGGGTTTTGTAGCAAGGCATAATTCTCTATAGAGCGTTGCTAAAACTGCCGAACCCCAACTATATTGGGATGCTTTATTTAAATCGCCTAAAAGTGAAAGATACTTTAAATGGACACGATTGTTGGATTTGTCCGGCATCAACAATCCTCCAATCATACGTAGTATGTATGCCCGACACGATGCTTGTTTTTCTAATTTGGATGCATTTTCACCAACACCATCAAAAGTATCTTTTAGCCATTTTAATTTTATAAAATTACCCCTTGTTGCTCCCTCAGGTGGGATAACTCCTAAGTATTCTTGACAGACATCTTTAACATTCACAAAATTCGAACCGCTTACAGGAAAACCAGAAGTCTTTAATCCTAAAATGTAGTACACGTCTTCTAAAGTAATTGTGCACTCACCTATTGGCAGATGAAAAGTATGAGTCTCTGGTCTCCATCTTTCAACCATAGCTGTAATTAGGCCGACATCTATTTTGTAGTTTCCAAGTTTAATCACTTCACCAAATCCGGCCTGTTGCAAATACGGTAATATGGTTTCGTTCGGTCTTTTGATGGCATGACCATGACATTTTAGTTTGTCCTTGGATGGTATCTGAAATTAAAAAAATAATACATATAACAATAATAAAAAAAATTCAATATTATTGACAATAATATAAAATACTAAGCAAATTTATTTCAAAATAATACATATAACAATAATAAAAAAAATTCAATATTATTGACAATAATATAAAATACTAAGCAAATTTATTTCAAAATAATACATATAACAATAATAAAAAAAATTCAATATTATTGACAATAATATAAAATACTAAGCAAATTTATTTCAAAATAATACATATAACAATAATAAAAAAAATTCAATATTATTGACAATAATATAAAATACTAAGCAAATTTATTTCAAAATAATATATATAACAATAATAAAATAAAATTCAATATTATTGACAATAATATAAAATACTTACAAATGCGTTAATGTATCGAATGTCAGCTCTATGATTCGTAGATAATTCCATCAGTAATTGTGACTTTGAATGTTGAAGAAAGTGTTAGCTATATGAATATAGTGCTGAGGAAGTGTGATGAGGAAGTGTGATGAGCAAGTGTGATTGTGGTAGCCTTATATAGGAAATCGCAGGCCCAGAATGCGAAGCCTTGCTCCACGCGCCCAGTAGGACGTCGCATCCCCAGGACGCGATCACTGAAGGACGTCGCATCCCCAGGAAGCGATCCATGAGGGACGTCGCATCCCCAGGAAGCGAACCCTTATGGACAGATCTGGGCCGCTCATTTCATTTAATCAATGGCTGTGGATCCTTGTTACAATAAATAGTGTGGATCCGGATCCTTGTTCATTTCAGTCACTTAATCCTGAACGTCCAATTTATTTTATCAACGGTTGTGGATGGTGCAGCAGAAAAATATGAATCCTTATTTGTTTATTTGGACCAATCAAATTGATCTATTCAATCTTTAATCCTGAACGTCCAATTTATTTTATCAACGGTTGTGGATGGCGCAGCAGAAAAATATCAATCCTTATTATTTTATTTGGACCAATCAAATTGATCTATTCAATCTTTAATCCTGAACGTCCAATTTAATTTATCAACGGTTGTGGATGGTGCAGTAGAAAATGAATCCTTGTTATTTTATTTGGACCAATCAAATTATTTCTATTAAATATTAAATTTTTACCTTCTACACTTTACTAACTTGTATAAATAGATAACTAGATGACACTATATCACCACACCTTCTATCTCACCATATCTTCTAACATTTCATACTTAATAAATTACTTCATCATGGTTGCCCAACAAGTTATTTGTATTGTTTATTACAATGGTTCTATTGTCGACGGAGTTGAAGGTAAAACATTTGTAAGTGATTACAAAAAGGCGTTCAAAGTACATTCTAGCAGCAACCTTGCTCGTCTAAAGAATGTCATTAAGAAAAAGTTACAGCTCGACGAGAAAGTGACGATAACTGATATAGTTTATCGGCACCTTGTCTTCTTTGGTGAAAATACAACCAGGTTTGAGCTGATGAACGTTTGCGATGACGAAGACGTCGAACTGATGTTTGATGTTTATGCACAATGGTCTCAACTCGGCACCATCAAGTTATATGTTACATTTGAAGGTGCTCCTACATCAACAAACATTGATCAACCATCAACCTCAAACATGCCTAATCCCGACTACACCCCATCGTTTGATCATTATCAACCCGACTACATCCCATCATTCGATCAGCCCGAGGTATATTCACCATCACAACAATATGAACCTTATCCTAGCCAAAATGAACAAACTCAACAAATCCACAATGTCTCCCAACAACTCCGTCACGAATCTCTCCCAACAAGTCCACCATGTGATCTTCCGCTTAGTGTCTTGTATAATATCAACGAGGAAGAATTAGGCGACTACAGTGAAGAGGATGAAACATACTTCGATGAATCATCTGGTGATTCTGACGACGATGATGTTGACGAAGATCTCGAAGCAGAAGATCAACCTATGTTCGAGCCACCAATCCACTTGAGGAACTTCAATTTAGACACTGCAAAGCAACCAAGTGAATTTGATCACATGTCCGTTGACGAAGTCCCGACAATAAATGGAACTCTTGCAGTTGGAATGACGTTTCAGAACAAGGATGAATGCGTACATGCAATCAAACGTTACCATTTAAAACAATCATTGAATTTTGTGGTACAAAAATCAGATTTAGAAAGGTACGTTATTAAATGTTCAAATTCAAATTGTTTGTTTAGATGTAGAGCTTCAAAACGCAAGAGTCAATTGTGGGTCATTGGTAAATTAAATGCACTTCATACATGCACAAATTCTGCACTGTCACAAGATCATATAAAGCTCGATTCTAGCATGATAGCTACAAGCATAATGCAAGTTATGAAAGTGGACCCTTCAATCAAAGTGAAGGTCATTATTGCTCAGATTCGAGCTTTGCACAACTACACAGTTAGTTATAGAAAGGCTTGGTTGGGAAAAAATAAAGCGATCGAACAAATTTATGGCAATTGGGAAGAGTCTTACAATCAACTCCCACTATGGTTATTAGTTATGCAAACGTTTGCTCCAGGAACCAAAATTGAAATGGAAACGATCCCAGCTTATCATGAGAATGGTTTGATAAATGGGATGAGAATCTTCCATAGACTATTTTGGGCTTATGCTCCGTGCATATCTGCGTTTAAATTCTGCAAACCATTTGTAGTAGTTGATGGGACTTGGTTGTACGACAAGTATAAGGGAACTCTATTGGTAGCAGTTGCACAAGATGGGAACGACAATGTAATTCCAATTGCTTATGCTCTCGTGGAAGGTGAGACAAAAGAGGGTTGGAGTTTCTTTTTGAGAAATTTGAGAAAATACGTCACTCCACAACCCAACATTTGTGTGATTTCAGATAGACACGAATCTATTAAGAGTGCTTATAATAATCCGGATAATGGCTGGCAAGATCCTCCGTCAAAGCATGTATTCTGCGTCCGACATATTTCACAAAATTTTGCAAGGGAATTCAAGGATAATGATTTGAAGAGAAAAGTTATTTCTATGGGTAATAATTTCATTCTTACTACTTTTAATTAACGTAATTTTTAATAACTTCATTCTTAATTTCTATGGGTAATAATTGATTGTCTACTGTTTCAATACAAGTTACTCAATCAATGAGCCTACATATCGATACTACCGTAGAGAAATCGGCATCGTAAACCCAGAAGCGTTGAAATGGTTAGACAACATACCGCGACAAGATTGGATTCAAGCATTTGATGGAGGTAGCCGTTGGGGTCACATGACCACCAACCTTGTGGAGTCGATTAACGGAGTATTAAAAGGACCACGCAGCCTTCCCATCACTGCTTTGGTGCAATCAACATATTATAAAACAGGGACACTGTTTCCAACCATGGCAAAAAAACACGCATCAATTTTAGCCTCTGGTCAGGTATACACAGAACCATGCATAAATTTTATGAAATCGGAAATACGTAAATCCAATAGTCATAGGGTCGATAGTTTTGATCGGAGCAACCATACTTTCATGGTCCACGAGACAGTAGTTCCAAGAGAAGGGCGGCCAATTGGTCATTTCAGTGTAAACCTTCTTAACAATTGGTGCGACTGTGGGAAATATCAAGCCAAACATCTGCCTTGTTCACATGTGATAGCAGCATGTTCTAGCATCAAATATGATTATTGGAGCCTTATACCTGATGTGTATAAAGTGGAAACGGTACTAAAAGTGTACGACGAAATGTTCAAACCTATACCAAACGAAGGATATTGGCCAGAATATAAAGGTGTTAAGGTGTGTCACAATCCACTAATGCGGAGAGTCAAGAAAGGTCGTCCAAAGAGCAAACGCATTAGAACAGAAATGGACACTATAGAAAGAGTGTCAAGAAAGTGCGGATTATGTCGGGTCTCTGGTCATACTAGGAAACATTGTCCAAACGCTGCTGGCACATCTACTCAAAATTAATGTTTTTTTTTCTTTAATTTCATATATTTTTTTCTTTAATTTCATGTATTTTTATTTTTCAATTAATGTATTTTTTTCTTTCAATTTAATGAATTTTTATTTTAGTTTATTAATATAATTTTCTTTTTATTATGATTATTATTAAAATTATTATTATTAATATTACTTAATAATGTAATTTAATTTATTATTATTATTTTGATTTTTTAATTGTTATAATTATTTATAACTAATTAAAATTAACAATAAGTCACTAATATTAATAATATTATTAAAATTATTGTTATTATTAAAATTATTATTATTATTTAATAATGTATTTTATTTTATTATTATTATTATTTTAATTTTTTAAATATTTTAATTATTTATAATTAATTTAAATTAACAATAAGTCACTAATATTAATAATATTATTAAAATTAAAATTATTATTATTATTTAATAATGTATTCTATTTATTGTTATTATTATTTTGATTTTTAAAATATTTTAATTATTTTTAATTAATTAAATAATAATTATACCCATAATTGAAATATAACAAAAAAAAAAAACTGCAGTCGTCGCATCCCCAGGTTGCAATCAGCAACTGGGACTAAAAAGTAGGACAATTCCGTATTTTTTTTTTTCGGAGTGGGGCAATTTGGAGACTTTTACTAAAAAAAAAATAGGATTTTCTTGTTAAAAAGTGTCATCACTGACCTCTGAAATACAAAACTAAAAATATTTGGTTTTGATGTGCGAAAGTTGAAACCCCTCTCTGTTCTGCTGTACCTTCTGAATATGGGTGACAAACGAAAGAAGCACCGTCATCAACGCGACTCAACCTCCCCTTCTTCTTCATCCTCTCCCTCCACTGATTCCGATTCAGACTCCGACCGCTCTTCTAGACGCCGCCGCCATCGCCGCGAAAAGGACCGTCGCAGAAAGACCGACGGAAGCTCCAAACGGGAAAGAGAAAGCAGGAGAAAGGAAAAGAGAAAAAAGAGAGACAAAGAGAGGACAAAAACCAAGAGACGCCACTATTCCGATGACTCCCACTCTTCCGGCGAGGAATCTCAACCTAGGCTTCAGCCACAAATCGCGCTCCGTGAAATGATCACCGAGTTTCCCAATGTCGGGAACGATTTAATGCAGGTATGATGAATGTATTTCCTTTTTTTATTTAATTGAGTTTTTAGGGTTTAAATTGTTCAGATTATGAAATGTTTGAAAAAAAGAAGAAAATATGCCCTAAAATGAGTTTGTTTGTAATTTGTATAGTGATTGTATGAACTGCGAGTTAATTGTTGTTTTGTTTTGATGTTGTAATTAGCTATTGCAAATGATTGATAATGGACAAGCTGTTGACATAAAAGATATATCAGAAAGATCTCTAGTGAAGCATCTGCAGAAGCTTTTCATTTCCTTAAATCTTAAGGAAAATGGGGATAGAGTTTTTTTACTGCCTTCTAAAGCTCCTCCTACTTTAGATATTGTTGGTCCTCTAATTCAATCTTATATGCATCCAATGACTGAGCAAGCTGATCCTTCAGCACCATTGCATGAAACATGTTCAGTTCCGACAGAACAGATGATCGATGACCATTCAACAGATGATCATTCTGTTGGTCCTAGAAAAAGGTTGTCATTCTCTTTAGTCATTTTGTTGACATCTTTTTTTATTTTGAAGTTGTTTTTTTCTCCTGATAATTGGTTGACTTTATTTATTTTATTTTTCCTATGCAGGGTGATTGGTCCTGCAATGCCGTCTGCCGAGTTACTTGCTGCTGCTGCCAAATTAACAGAGGCGCACACCGAGTTCAAGTACGGATTTTAAGTTTTATTTATTTATTTATTTTGTTTCCTGACATGGTAGAGTCAATTCATATCAGATGATACTGCATGATATTTTCAAACTAATGTTTTTAGAGAAGCTGAATTGGATGACGATACTGAGCTATTTATAGGACCTGCACCGCCTGCTATGGTTACTGAAGCAGAATCAGCTAATGACGCAGAACGTTTTGAAGAGGTATTTAATCTGACTCGTAATTGATCAGGATCAAATTTTTTGTTTGTTCTTCAAGTGTTAAAGTAAAATAGGGTATAATGATTGATATATGGTAATGGTATTACAACTATAAAATCAGAATTTATTTGGGGAGCAAGAGAAAGAACTTTAATTTGGTGGCATATGCTTTTTACAGTCTCCTTCATTATGTAGCCAGTGGCTTCCTTTAGCTGAAGTTGATGTATGTCCATCCAGTTTATTGTTGTGGCATATTTCATCCATTTATAAGATTTCACGCCTTTATCCGAATTTGATGATGCATGAACAATTGCTGTTTTTGGATTAATCTTTAATAGCCAGTCATGTTCTTTTGGTTATGGATATAATAGTTTGATTCTTTGAAGATGGGGATCTATCAGTTGTTTTTTTGTAATCTCTCTCTCTCTCAAAAAGACGTGTTAGGGGAAAGCTCTTCGATTCTCGGTTTACTTCTTCTCGTTCATTTATTAGTACTGAATTAAATTTTGGATATTTTTATTTTGTAATTGAATGTGGAGGTATCAGCCATCACCATCACCTGTTTATTTATCAGGTCACCAGGATCATGGAAGTTGAGATCGACAGCCCATATGATGTTCTAGGTGTTAACCATAATATGTCTGATGTTAACATAAAGAAAAGGTATGGAAATGGAATCTTATATGATGTTCAGGCCACATGTATTTTTGCCAATTTATATTCCCGTTTAAAGGGTTGGAATCTTATACTCCCATGGAAAATGGAGTAAAACTTATTTGTAACTCTTTTAATAAAATTGAAAACAATCATAGGAATGATAAGTGTTTACCATACTTCTTTGTTGGGAATAACATTCTTGTTAATAGTATTTATTTCTGGGGATATTATTGCCGGGATATAATTATATGCCTTGAAACAATCGCCCCCTAGGTTCTTGTGAAAATCTTCTCAATTCAAAACATTGTGGTAATACTTGACAATTACAACTTGTTCCGAACTTAAGACATGGTTTTATTGCAGTAAGTAAGATATTAAAAATGTGACTGGATATGACTATTTTGTTTTGACTTTGAAGTATGTACTTACTACTTAGAACTCTATACAAGGAACTCAAAAGGAAAGACCACTAAAATATATCAAGTTCTATATTCTATACAAACAACAACAAAAACAACCAAGTATTGTGCCACCATACAACTGCATATGATCAAGATTATTATTATTATTTTTGTCTAATCTTGTCTCGTTTAATGTCTCTTAGGTACTGGAAGATATCACTATTAGTTCATCCAGATAAATGCTCTCATCCACAAGCCCATCAAGCATTTATTAAATTAAATAAAGCTTTCAAAGAGTTACAAGATCCAGAAAAGGTGAGGCTGGCAGGAGGTCGGTTTATTATTGAAGTTAAAGTAGCTTTTGGTGGGATCTTTAGTTTGCTTTCGTGTCTTTCTTTTATTTTACATGCACCTAATTAATTACTTTATCTATATCTGGGGCAGTTCCTAGGTTGGTTGTTATCATTTGAAGGGAAACTATAATTTATAATATTAAGTGATACACAAAATACAATAAAAAGACATTTATTTTTGAATTGATAGAATGTGAATCTGGGAGATAGTTATCTACATTCCTAAAAATCAGCTCACAAATATCTACATTTATCCTATCCAAAGTCCTATTATCTATGACTTAAAATTTGACACCACTTTGAGTTTGACCCTTCCAACAATATAGATCAAATGCTTCTGATACTAGGGAGCTGATGAGACATGAGTGTGGCAGGGATTCATGAATTGTTGAGCATTATATTTATTTGATATTTCTGACTTTCTGTATCCATATCTAATTTATGAGTCAATTGTGTCTTGAAAATTATAATGTTAAATTGGACTTTGCTAAATGTTTAGCTATCAAACAATTTTGGCTCGATTTATTTAATTTTTTTTATTAGAGGCCAGACCGTCAGAAGCGTATCTGTGTTTTGAGCGAATTTATTTAAAATGTCATATCCATAGTTGGAAAAACAAATTTTATTTTCATTGGAAACCAGTTTGTCAATCGTGGAGAATAGTTGCGTGTTCAAATTCTGCTATCTACAATGCTATAGCGCTGCTATAGACGCGATTTGACAATACTTTGTAATAAATAGAGTATCGTAGAACAATAGCGATTTGTTTGAATTGTGCTACACTAGTGCCACTATATGATGACTCTGTTGGAAACTTCTTATAACTTTAGGGACCCTAAATATGTCAAATCATGGAGTGTATTGAAAATTCATATGCAAAGCAGTACCATGGTCGAAGGAACTTGAGTAATTAGTAATTTAGTAAAATGTTTAGCTGGAATCATTTGAAAAAGGTTTGAGCATTTGCTTGTACTTGACCCATTTTGTTACTTCCTTTCATTTTTTATGTTGCTAAATAAAAATTTTCGGCTTCTTGGATCCATTATCCATTAGTTATCTATTAGTTATCTACTTCTTGGATCTCAGCTTCTAATTTTATTTCTCATACCTTTACGGTTTATTTTTTCCCTATAAAATTTCTTAAATTTAAAATGATGTTTTGTTTTGGCATCTGTTTTTTTTACTCCAAAAGTACTTTGTTCTCATGTTTGACATCTGATCAATTGGATTCTTTGTTCTATTCCTTATTTTTTCATCTGCAATGCAATGTTTTTTATTTTCAATTAACACGATTATGTTGTGTGCTTTGTGTAGCGGAAAGCAATGGATGAGAAAATCAAACAGAAGCAAGAACAGGAGGACTTTAAGGTGACTTGAACTTACTTGTCTGGCTGTACTAGTTTCTGAATCCTAATAGCTTCACACATGACTGCAGGCTGAACTTAAAGTCATGCGAGAGGCTGCACTGTGGAGAAGATCCCAAGGTGAGCTTCTGCAATGTAGATGGTTCCTGTTAAGGTTGTGATATAATGACATAAAAAGTATTCATATGTCCTCACCTGACAACCTAAGCTTTTGAGCCTTTGTGCTATCTGCATGCTTCATGCCCAAAGGGTGTGAGGGGTGTGTGTTAGAAATATGATATTAAAGTCATTCATGTGTTTTTATCCAACAGTATAAGTTTTTGGGACAATAGGATCATGCAAAGGTTGTTCACGTCACTTGCTTAATGTGCTCAATATAACAATGAGTGATTGTAACTTTTGTAGAGGAAAAAATTGGATTAGGATGGGAAAACATGAAGGTACTTTTATATATTTTCACATGTCAGTAATCTGTCACATGAAAATTCTCCTGATAATTTGGTGATAGTGTTTAATTTGTCTTATTTGTAATGATATTGACATGTTCATTGCCCACTTCCTGGTGCCTGAGTAATTGTCTTGTTACAATTCAAGGCTGGTGAAATGGTCTGGAACGAACAAACATGCCCCTTTGTATGCATGCAAGCATGCTCTCTTGAAAGGGGAGAGTGTGTTATCGGGTGCTATTACTTGTTAACTTTGCTATCTCATTAATAGGAACCTATGGCAGGTATATCCATGGAGGGTGATGATGAGCTTCTGGCACAGACAGAGGTTAAAGTGGAACCCAAAAGAGATGAATGGATGACAACACTGCCTCCGGAGAGGAGAGTAAGTACTGTCAATCATTTATTTTTTGGCGTTTAGGCATGCTACGTAAATGCGGTAGGACACGAGAATTTTTAGAAAACGTGACCCTTGTATATGATTTAATATAGAGTAGTATCAAAATATGGTTTAATTATGAATTTATAATACACAATATAGAGTCACTATAACAATTATATGATTGGTCTATATAATTGGTCTTTGACAGATTTTGGTTGATTTGTAGTTTGCAGACACCATTTAGAAGTTGTAAACTTGCTTTTGGGTTTATATTGGGGCTTAGTATTTATCTTTGGTTTTCTTCTTGGGTTGAGATTCTGGTAGTGCAATTCTAAATCCTCAAAAGGAATACACTTAAATATGGATTTGGACCCTATAATATACTCATTTTTTCTTTTTTGTTCCAATTTTTTCCCTCAAAATGGTCCATATAATATATATATTTTATTTTTTATTTTAGTCATTATAATAATAATATATGTTTTTCTTTATTTTAGTCCTCTTTTTTGGTTTGAGCCCCTAATCTGCAAGGACTAATTGGACATAAACTAAGTATTACATATAGACAGAAACAAAAGAAAGTCTATTACAGGGACTAAAACAAATCGAGGACTAAATGAAGAAGTAATATATATAGACACTTGGGTCAAAATTTGGTCAACGAAAATTGATGTATCTGGTTATATATATAGACCAGATACATCAACTTTTATTGACCAAATTTTAATCCAACTGTCTCTTATACAATGGATCAGAGGGAGTACTATATTACATGGACCAAAAGCACATTTACGCCAAAGGAATATGAATGGGTGTTTCTTTTTGCCTTTAGCTTTGTTTGACTTACTGGTCAGTAGTGTTTGTCTTTCTTCATTAAATTTGATATACTTTACTATACTCTGACGACTAAGTTATTGTATAGAAATATTAGTCTTTTTGTTCAGACCAAAAAATTTGAATTCTCACGGATAATATAGAGCATTTTTTATTATACTTATTTGGTTATACAAATTGTGAGAAGCTGACTCTGTTTCTTAGTGCATGCTGTCATGACTTTTCAATGATGCAAATGTTAGTAGAATATGATTTTGCTTGGAACTTAGAAGTTACATTTACTTATACATATATCATCATTTCATGTATCTATGTATTACAGCCTGGTGGTGTGAGTATGCAATCAACCCAATTTAGTCGGGGCTCAAAGGAAGGTAGAGGAGACACTAGTATTTGGACTGACACCCCTACTGACAGAGCCCAGAAAGCAAAGATGAAGTATGTATCATCTCACATTTAGAATGCTTTGATTAGTGATTTTTCATTCCCTTCAACCAGTATAGTCTACTCCGTGATTTCAAAAGCTTAATGGAAAAAAAATGATATTTCCATGGCAGTTATTTGGAAGCATATAACGAGGCCACTGCACTAGCCTCAAACGAAGAAGATAAGAAAAGGGCTAGTGCGGATGCAGATTTAGTGGACAAATACAACAAAGCAAAACGATCAAAAACATTGGTTCAAAAACATCAAGAAGAGGTTGCTAGCAAATCCAAGAAAAAGTCCAAGCAACAGACGGATAAGGGAGAATGGGTGGGTCAACATCCATGGAAGCCATGGGATCGTGAAAAGGATCTGACAGCTGGGAGGATGAAAGTAAAACTTGATGCAGAAGGCATGTCTGAGGGCTTAACTTCAAGGTTTTCTTCTGGTAACTTTCAAAGGAACTTCCTTTGATTCGATCAAGAGTGAGTTTGCTTGCCTGAACAAAGATCTGTTTAATGAGCTTCTAATAGAAATTGGATTATTCATTTTCTAAATGGTTAGTTTCTCTTATTCATGTATTTTATTTTTATTTTATCTTCTTGATTAACTCTATCATTGGCTGATTCCCTTTTCTACACATGTATGTATGCAATAGGTGCTGAATACAGTCATGTGCTCCAAATACGACGGAGAGTTCTGATTACACAATTGCGTGACTGGCCTGATTCCAATTCTCATAAATTATATACAGATGTATATCTTTCAAGCATGTTTATGTGTAGTATTTGTCTGTTGCATGTGGTTATAGCTAGAAAAACAAGTGAAGATAGTATGACATATACTGTAAAGTCTATATTTGATTGGGCTAGGCGTATGTTTATCGTTGCTCATAAAAAATGTCACTTATCAGTTATCACTGCAGTCAATTGGCGCAGGACTATATAAGATGATCCATTTCACGTTTTTCAATGTCTTGTTAAAAGAATCCTTATTTTACAAATTTAGGTGCATTTCCTTATATACTTTTCGTATGATTTTTAATTTAATCAATCATGATTTTATCAAATTTATAATTTTCTCAAAGTTTGTTATAATTATAAAATGTGTTTTATGTTAAGAGCCATACGAAAAACACTTCAGGAAATATACTTAAGTTTTTTTTACATGCGGCGGCATTTGAAATATGAAAAAGTAAACTCGATTAGTTAAATTTAATTTTACGCCGAAAAACATAGCATTCAAACCACACTATTAAACAACCGTGCCTATATAGTATGAGTTGGGTATTGTGGCATTATTGTTTAAGTGACAACTTGCACAATACTAAATTTGTCAGCTATTTATTCCAAGAACGAACAAAAATTTGGTTTAACAAAAACATTCAACGCAATCTTGTTGGTTAAAACAGCGCCATTAGAATTTTGTAGTAAAGTAGGCTGATTGGAATTTCTATGCTGTCTTATTTACAAACTAAAAATCAAGTACTCACAAGTTGTTTACATTCAATACTATGCAAATAACCAGAGTTAACAATCTTTCTAATATGAAATCTCAATGGTCAATTAAGGTTAGCATTTAAGAAAAGCATGACGATAGATAGTAAGATTGTTAGTTAAATCAATGATTAAAAATGAACAATTGAGTTTGATGATACACAACCCTTTATTTGGGTTTACATTATAGATTTGTTAATTACTTGTGTTACAATAATCGATCAAACAATCAATTGAGATTATATCAAGGTTGGTAAAGTCCTAACATGATAGTCAAAATAATTTGGTGAAATTTAATGTTAGAAAAATATCATTAACGAGAATAGCTTCATTTGTATAATTTACATATGAAAAAATAAAATGTAATTTTTTACTATTGAAAGAAAATTCTCATATATATTTCTCTTTATTTATATAGTATAAATTACATGAGATGATTCATCTGAGTTTAACACTCATCCAATGATTTAGATAAATTCACTTGGATAAATAAAACATAAAACCAACTAACTATCAAAACATGGACGCCATTTTTTGTCTTATATAAAAGACAATGTGATATAATTTCATAAAACCAAAAAAGTTAATATAATTGTGCGACTACTATGCAATGAAGTGACATGCCATTACAAAAGTAAAAACATCGATTAAGTATACAATTGATGCGGTCATGATTTCCAACCTTGGAGTTTGAAGACACTTGATGGCGAGTTATTTATTTATTTATTTATTTATTTATTTATTATTATTATTATTATTATTATTATTATTATTATTATTATTATTATTATTATTATTATTATTATTATTATTATTATTATTATCTGTTCCTTCACATTTTTTTCTTTTTCTTATGTCGGTAATAGTTAATGACTATATTAATATATTTCTGTAAATGTAAAAATATTATACATAAGAATAAGCCCATACACGACATCTCAGTATCTCATTCAATGTTGCTGGTAAATGATATATAATTTTAATTAAGAAATTCATATATATCTCACAAAAAGAAAATAGCACGCAATGTTTGGTCACCATAGAAGAACACAAAACAAAAATTATATTTGTTCAAAGCTAATGAGCTATAAAAAAATAATATAATATATAGCTATAGATAGGAACCATAACAGACAAAAGGAATAATCATTACCAATAATCATCAATTCATCTATGGCATACATTCTTAGGATTAAATTTTAAAAGGGAGACAAGATGGGTTGTGACACAAGGCATGTCATTATCAAAGTTGGGTTTAGCTTAACATTTTATTTCTAGAAGGCATCTTGTTAAAATATGCACGTAATGTACCCCAGAATAAAAAATTTAAACATAATATCCACTCAAAAAATATTAAAATTATTATTTTTATTGATAACAGAATTATTTCATATGTTTATTATCTCTTTTAAAATATAATTTATTTAGTTTAAAATTTAAATTAAATATATCAAATTTTTAATTTATTTTTATTTATATTTTGAGACAGAGCACATGTATCTTATCTATAAATAAAAAATAGTCCAAATCAATAATTTAACAAGAATCACTTAAAACTCACCAAATTAATAGTAACAAAAGATATATTAAAAAAGTGCAACAAAATGTTTTGTTACACCATTTCTTATCCATACATATGTCATATATATAATGAGGAGGGTTGAAAATGTATGCTTTATAAATACACATAATGTTAATGTGGGTCACTCAATAGCTCAACCTCTTGCAGTCCCACAAACCGCCCCAAAAAAAAGGGTATACTTGCTTGATATGCACTATTTCTTTGTTTGATGAAGCAACCCCACCACCCTCATCAAAATGATGAGTAATGTATTTTAATATTAATGTGGGGTCCCAAATTCACACCTTCCAATACTTTCTTTTCTGCGGCTACTTTCCTAACAATCTAATTGGTTATCCATTCCTCTTGCTCAGCTTCAATGAAAGAGACTTCAAATAGTTACTCTACAAGGTTTGGTTCCCCACAAACATTCTATTACTAGAGAAGAAGATAAAGAAAGAGATTCTTTTTGCTCTGTTTAAAAGGACATGAGAAAAAGTATTGTTTCTTAGCTTTATATTTGTCTTTTGCTTAGAAATTTGGTGGAAATTTTTAGCTTTACATGTCAGGGGTCACACAAATACTGTAAATTTCAAATCTCATATTTCAATCACACAGTTGACAAGTAGCTATAACTAGTTTGTATGAAATTTAATGAAATAGTAGAATTGGATTTAGATTCATTAAATAAGATTTCGAGTTTGAATCTTATAGTTAGAAAAAATGAGGTTGAGAGATAAAATTTTATTAAAGAGGATTAGTCAATTTTTTCGATTGAGATTAGTCATAAATACTTAACACTAATAATATAGCAAAAAAAATAAAGTTTAATTATGTCATATAAAATATGTGTTTTATACACCCTAAAAAAGACATATTAAATTTTAGTGTTGTCTTTTCTTTTTCAATTTTATTTTATTTTTTATTTAAATTATTTAATTTACAAATTTTTTACCTAATTAACATCCAATTTGTATTAAGTAACTACATAAAAAATTTTAGCTTCCATTATTTTGTTTGACAAATTGTAACTATCAATATTTACCACTTTGAAAAAGAAAGATCAATGACATTAGAAGATTAGTCTATTACCAAGTCATATTCTACGAAGAGAGAAACAAATAATTAAAAAACTGACTAGAAAAAAATTAACAAATGAACATATTAGTATTGTCACTCTTTACGTTAGTTATGATAATAAAACTGTTTATTTCTTTTAAGAAATAGAAAATATCATTATTCGTGACTTGTTATTATTAAGAAATAGAAACATTTTTTGTTATACTCATGTGTGATAGCTAGTTGTGAATTATCCTCATACGATTAATATTTGTCGGTCCAGTCTAGCAACCGAAAGCACACAAGATGAGTAGTCTCCTCCCAACCAGTTTTTCTTAACATTTTATGAATGTTTATGCTAATTAATGCTAATCCCATATTAGAGAGATATAATCATACCAAACATCATTGCCAAAATTATGTATTTTTTACCCAAAATAAGCAATTATAAGCATTGAAGTCAAATAGAGTTGAAGGCAGGATTATATTGCAAGTTCCTATTAAGACCACTCTGGTGGAATATCACTGGACCCTGTTACCATTGACACAAGTTGGTTACCGGCCATGACAATGACAAAATTGATTATCAATCTCACTTGCTACTGATTTTGACTTTAATTTCACTTGTTCACTATCTTAAGTTGACTACATTTCAACACTAATGTGTTTTCAATTATTCCACCCATTTAAATTAAGGTTAGAATTTTAATGCTTACTTAGATAAAAATTGATGTTTCAGCTACTTTAATTTAATTGAAACTAGTAGTAATATAGGGCTAACAGCTAGCTACTTCAAAATAGTGTGAATGGTTGTTGCATGTTATTGAGAGAGAATCCTTATGTGTATGAAAAAGTATAAGAAAGCAAAGAAAAATAAATATATATAACAAAGGATAAAATGTGAGACCCTTTTTATGTTGTTACATTATATATTGAATAAAAGTTATATATCACAATGATGATCTTTTCTTCCTTATTTTGCATGCTAAAATAATAATGTGCCTTTTTTCTTTCAGCCAATTGTGTATCTTGTTCACACACAATGCTTGCACTGAAACCTATATTCCTGATTTTCTTTTTTCCAATTGTGAAATTATAGCAATACTCATTAAACGAAAATATCTAGTGGTGGTCCTAGTAGTTACACCTTAGGTAGGCCATTTTGCTAATAATGGTTTTGCAAAATAGCCTTAGCATATGAGAATACAATCATACAAAAGAGAAAGTAATTTCCAAAATTAAAAAATATGGTCCTGCATTATAATTTTATAGACAAAGCTAGCCTATAAACATTTGATGTACAAAACATTACACTACATAAAATTATGCACAACATTAATAAATTGATTAATTGTTGCTAAATGTGAATTTTAATTCCACAAATTTGAATTATATATGCATGTGTACATCAAAGAACATGTTTGTAACATTATAGTCTAGCACATGCAATGTTTGCATCATAGTGTATTTGAACAAGGTTTGTATAACAAGCTTCATTTGGAAGTTGAAATGTTTACATACAGAGTAGTGATTATCACACCTCAATTCTACACTCTGTAATTGAAATAGTAGCAATTTATATGGTGTGATCAATTTGAAAAATTGGCTAGGGTCACTTTCAGAAAGTTTGAGTTCAACAACAACAGTATCTAACATAAGATCTTTAGTTATTAATTAAACTCAATTGGTCACGCGCCCATAATAATAATGACACTTCTTTTCTTCTTAATTAATTACATATAAATACTGATAATTGGTTCTATCCTAGCCTATCTGAAATAATTAAAGACATAATTAGAATTTCAAACCGATTTAGCATTTCTTAATCAAAATTGATAGCGAACTATAGCCAGTTAGAAGTGGAAAATCTAAATTAGACAATAATTACAACATTAAAATATCATTCTAAATTGTAAAGTCGGTAGATCATATCTGATGGTGATGATTTTATTAGATTGGGTTCATGATTTTTTTGTGATCTATGAGAATTTGACACGGGACCCACTTTTTATTTTTATCTTTTTTTGTTTGTTTGTTTTATTTTTTATCTACGGTTAGCTAGTTTTTAATTTCTTTTTTATTTGGAAAGATTAGAAATAAATTAAGGATATATATGTTCGGTCCAAGATAGGATTATTAACAAAACCGCTTTAAATCTTTATAGAAATAAAAATTTTATTTAATAAAAATGTCTCAAAATTTGTATACTTAATAATAAGACTTCATATTCTAATATTTTTAAAATTAAAATTAATAAAATTTTATATAAATTTAATATTATCTCAATAAATATTAAATTAATTGATTTTATTATTAATTAAAAAAATAATTATATAACATCAATAATATTAATTTAATAAATAATTTTATATTATAAATTTTAAAATGTCTTATATTAAAAATTGTTGTAAGCCTTGTCGAGTTAGCTACGAGATATATATGATAGGTAGTTAAAGAAATATTACACCTTTATGGTGAAAAAAGTAGTAAAAGATTGATAAGGTAGTAAAATTAAACTTTTGTGAACATCAAAATCAGGCTATGCTTTTGTTTGTTGAAAAATGTAGTGTTACGCACCGACTACACAAGAAGGTGTGGATAGCTTAATCTTAAAAAGAAAAAAGACAATCACATTTTTGAAGATACTGATTTGACAATTATGGAACTTATAGAGTTATTAATTATTATATGGCTATATAGCTTTCAATTCCATTCTGTTTAATGAAATTTGGTCTTTGTACGATTAACATATTTTTAACTTTATTTCTATTGCTGATTAACATGTTGTTTACGTCATGTTTAGCGAATGAATGGCTTTTTTTGGTGACATTTTTTGAAAATAATTACTAGAGAGACAATGTCAAAACAATATTCTGAATATGTAACTTCATTTGGAGAAATCCATGCTTCCGGTTAATAATAAATTAAGGTTAAATATTTTCTAATTTTTTTAAAATTTAAAATTTTAGTTTTAGTACATATAATTTTTTTTTTTTTTACTATTAATCTCTACAATATTTTTCATCAATAGTCTTAATTCATATAAAATCAAAATAAATAGATTCGTAAAAGTTAATTTTACTGACAAATGTCAATATTATTAGATTGAATATTATGTCTCAGATTCGATTTGAGACTTCGCAATTGTGTGTGAATTTTTTTATTATTTTGTCTACAGATAAAAAAAAATCAAAATAAATAAAAACTTTTATCGGAATATCACCAAATTTTACAAATACATTTTATGCATTACAATAGAATTAAGTCTGTGCAAAAAAAATTAACCCAAAATTCAAATATTAGGTACAAAATTTTGTTATTTTGGTTTCTTGGAATTTTTTACACTTAAAACATCGTATTCAATTCGTCAATAAATTATAAATTTTTGTGGAAAAAATATTAATAATGTTCTAAATATGTATGTAAAAAATCATTCAAAATTTTAACGCAAAATATTGTAAAGATGAAAAGTGAAGGAATTTTTTACAAAAACTAAAAAGTAAAATTTAAAATTTGTAGTTCAGTTACAAATAAATGACAAGTTCAGAGACTCAATTATAAGTATTTTTAGTTCAGATACTTCATTTAAAATTTGTAAATAATTTAGGGAATTCAGTTGAACCTAATATATTATTTGGTAAAAATTGTTGTATGTTGAAAAAGGTATGAAACACTACAGAGTCCTCTTTTTTGAGAAAATATGAAACATAATCTTGACCAACATGAAACACAGAATACATTTCTTGGTCAAATTTTCCCACTTATAAAGGTGTTTGAGATTATTTATATATAAAAAAAAAGAAACAATTACTACTTTTATTTGAAAATAATGATTTCACACTCATATTTCTTTTTTATATTCTGCTAATTAAAAACTTATTTTCAGTATTTTTAAAACTACTATTAAGAATAATTTATGTAGTAAAAAATAATCTCTGCACGATATTAAAGTGAAAGTAAAGTATTTTTATTGACTATACAGGTACACACAAAAGAATTTTTGCTTTATATGATATTTCTAAAAAGTAGATTACCTTTTAACAGAACTTCAAAACTCAATTTTTGACTTTACCAAAAATCCACAATTATATAATTTAAAAATCGTAAACATTGGCAATAAACATGTATTAAAATTATCTCAATAATAATTAAGTGAAAAGAAGTTGATAAAACTCCGACATCAATAAAAAATTAAAGTATATAGAAAAATTACGATAAATAATCAAAACCTTATATGTACTCATATGATACTACAAATACTACTACATTGAGAAACCTTCATCCCTCAAACAAACTATTTGAACTTTGTTCCACCCTTCTTTCTTCTTCACCAATTTGATCATTGGTTGAAGGTGGGGTTGGAAATAGGAACTTTTGGGCCCCAATGTAGGCCCTCTAAAAGTTCACAAGTTAGACCTAAACAATCATTAATTCTATATATTTTATTTTATCATATATAGTACATTTTTTTCCCTATGCTTCATCTTCTTAAAATAAACGGTGGAAGTTATTGAAAACAAAATAAGATGCATTGATTCTAGACCCGTTCTGTTTGATTCCAGGCTTTAAAGCCTAATTTCTGTCTTTGCAGTTGTTTGTAAGTTAATAAACCAATTCACAAAATTTCAGGGCTCATACACAAGCAACCTCTTCAACACCACAACATAAAATATACATGAAATATATTTACAAGCAAAGTATACTTTCCATATTTAATTATTTAACTTCTTAGTCCTTAGTGATGCATATTTTTTTGTATCCATTATTGATATAAAATATTTATCGTTGTTTAACAATGCGTAATTTTTGTTGAAAAATTTACTAAACACACAATATGAATGTTTTTCTACGTATTCAATGAAAACATATCCTCATAATTCCAAGTTCAGTTATGAAGTGAGTAAAATATAGTAAAAAAGAATTGTTATTGTAGAACTATAAATATCACAAATGAGTATATTTTAATATTTCTTTCACATTATGTATGGTTCAATTTTCAAACTTTTTTTCCTTGGAGAGCTAGGCATTAAATAATACTACTATAAGCAAGGTTTATTGTAGTCCTGATATAAAGCATCAACGCCAAATTAATTACATTTAGAGTTAGACACAATAATTTGGTCTAATTTTGTAACATTATTTTCCTAACACTAGGTCAAAGTAAAATAACATTGTATATGTCACAAAACAATGATTGAACCGCTAAAAGAATTATATTATAAACGATAAACACTTATATTTCGGTGGCTCATGTAATTTCAAATCCTATTAGTACGAGCATGCTCATCAACCAATAGAAAACAAGTTAAAGTTATTTTTTAAGAAATATACTAAAATATTGATTTTCACTTAAGGTGCTTAGAGCAGTAATTGATACTTGATTTTCACATATGATAGTTAAAGACTTTATCATATAAATTTTACTATAATATATATATATATATATATATATATATATATATATATATATATATATATATATATCAGTTAATATGTTGGTCGATGATTATTAAATTCAAATCTCATAAATATTAAAGTTCTATGATAATTTATAAAGAGTAATATTTTTCATCTAACAAATCAATTTTGTAAAGATGAATTAAGTTAAATATAAAATTTAAAATGATTAATAACGATCGTCATTTCATTATTGTGGTTAATTATATGATGGTAATTATTCTGTTACTAATAGTTTCTAATCATTAACTTTCTTTATAAAAAAATTACAATCATATCCATATAATAGTATAAACTAATATAGACCAACAAAAAAAATTACCATAAACTAATTACTTTTAATAGAAAATAAACTAATTAATTATAAAAAAAATTGTGAAGGATAATAACATCTCATTCTGTATGAATACCAGGATATGTCTGTATACAAATTACATAGTGATAATTTAAATCAAGTATAGTCTTTCACAGTGTGACTAAATAGTGTTCAAATCTCTGTTAAAAGTGATGTTCATATTTAGTATTTGAATGTGTTTCAAACATGATTACTTCCAACGTAAGAAACCTGAGAAAAAAATTGTAAAACATTATTTATTTTACTGTATAAGCTTTTTTTTTTAAATTATTTGATTCATTAAGTTAAAATGTTTGATATGGCTTTTATAATTTAAATGAATCAATGTTTTGTTATATATATAATTTAAGTTAATTTATAAAAAAAAGAAGGAGAATTTTTTATCACTCAAAGTGACACCAATAGCTAAGTTTCTGACGAAATTTAAATTTAATATTTTAAAGTTACAAAACTAAACTTTTAACTCTAAGTTAATACTTATGATTACTAATATTATTATTGTATTGAAGTGTATTATTTAGTCATTTATTATATTAACAATTAAGTGTAAATAATGATGATAACATAATAATTACGGGAGTCTTAGATAAATAAGAATACTTTTAAATAACATTTCAAAAGTAAAAAATAAATAGAAGTAATACAAAAAGATTGACAAATAAGAAATTGTCGTACACCAAACATCACTAACCAATTTAATATAAGCCGTAGCTATCTTAAAAACTGTTTTTTTTTGTTTTTTCCACTCAAGCTTTAAAACCTAGATAGACGTCACTAGTCACAACTCACAAGAAAACCAACAAAAAAAAAGAGAAGAAAGTAGTACATGTAAGCAAGGGTTGGGACAAAATGACGTCAGCATTTTATTAAAACTAGTATACTTTTGTAAAGAATTTATTAATGTATTTGGAATTTGAATAAGAATATTATACTAAGAAAAAGTGAAATGTAGTTAGTTTATAAATAATACGTTGCTGTTATTGTGTCCATAGAGTCCTTGTATTTAGTAGTGTAAAGGCCACTCTCGGGGTATACTAAACTTTCTATACAAGCTTTCGGCCACTCACTACTCAAATAAATATAAATGTCACTAGATTTTCAGCTTATTTATTTTTGCATTAAATTAATGAACCCAATCTGAATGAGACAACAAACCATTGAAATGAAAAGTACAATTGTTGCTAATCTAACTTATCTAGGCTTTATGTGACGTTTATATAAAAACAAACAAAATAATTAACTTAATCCTTTTATGTATTTATAATATATACCCACTTCACACAAATCCCAAAATGGCCTTTTTGATCCTAGTATAATATACTTATACTAGTACTCTGCCTTTACTATTATAATATAAGAAAAGGGTGCATTGTTCTCAAAGAAACCTGTATCAGTTATATTATTACTTTACCAAAGGATAATATATCAAAATGTGTATTCTTTCTCAATAATCAAGTCATGTAGCTGGAACTTTGTTCACAGAAAGCAGGTTGTCCAGTAACTCGAACTGTCAAATTTCTTTCATATGTTTGTTCTAGCAATTCCATTAAATTAATTTATTACATTAATATATATGGTTTTGTGTTTAGTATGACTCATTTTTACTAATAATATTGTAAAGTGAATCGTAGTATTTAAATACAAATTATAATTTATAACACTGTATTTGAACAATGAAAAGGTAACGTAGTCACTATATGTAGTCTCAGAGACATAAAAACAATTGACGAGTTTCAGGATTAAAACTTGTGTGTTTTCTTTTGGACTAGGTTGTAACAATTTGATATTACATTATGCCATGGTTTGAGTCTAACAGCAAGTGATTAATGAGAAATTAAAAGATGAATTATACGAATGAAGATATGAAACAAGAAGAGCAGAAAGAAAGAGGATATAGACTATGGTGGTAAGCATATGAAAAGAGTACTAGTAATGCAATTAATGATGATAAACATGTAGAGTTTGATTTAGACAGCATGACATATATAAAAAAAAGAGCAATGTTGGCAAATGGGACGGCGCACCAAACAGAGAATTATATTGTGAAATTAAACCTGAAATGAATTTGGAGAGAATGAGGAAGAGAAGAATGAATTATGTGACATTTAATTAGAGTATATTAATTAAAAAATAAAGAGAGGATAGGATGAAGAATTATAAAAGGTAATAATGGAATTAATAGAAAAGGGTTAAATTTAAGGTGGAAGAGAAGTGGCGTGAAAACTGTATATGAGGCCGTCCAAAGAATGAAAGAAACACTTTTACATCTATCTGCCACCCCACGCGCAATCATCTTTATATATATTAATCTTCTCCTCTGCTTCTTTTTTATACAACATTCATTCTCTCTGATACAACATATATATATCTCATTTGCTAATACAATATATATATATATATATATATATATACACATACACCTCTCCTCTCTTTAATCAAACATTCACCACCTCTCTCTCTTCCATTCCTTCTTTCAACAACAATATCATCACATCAACCCAAATTTCTCTCAGTGAGTACTCTACTATTCATTCATATATATATATATATATGTGCATTGCATGCTTTTCTCAATCTTCTCATGTGCTAATCCATGTCTATTATTTATAGCCTGAAAGTGTTTTATAAACTCATGAATATAGCTTATTGTTTTCTTTCACATTTCTGAATTATAGTCTTAAATGTTTTGGTTTTTTGTCAACTGAGATGTAGTATTAGTATATCATCATCTCCTCAACAGTGATATATATATAATCAATTTCAAAATCTTCAAAATTATCAATTAAATCAGTATTATGGATCAAAGATAGATATAAGATTAAGAACCATGAGTAGTGATTATGTGTTTGGAAAATTAGTGTGAAAAAGATCTTAAGATATTGAGTGGAACAAACTTTATCTAGCATGCTATGTGTTGTGGTGGTGAATTTGTGATCAACAAAGGAAGGTATATCTCCACCACCAAGAAGCTTAGTTTTGAGAGTGCAATGCACTGCACTCAAAGTGACAGCAAAGTCAAGCTTTTCGGCTAACTTTGTGTTCAAAATACTTTTTTCATCTCATGCAACTAAAGCCATATAGTTTCTTAGGCTTAATTATAACAATAATTATAGGCTTGTTTGTTTTATTTATTCATTAATGGTGGGATCCACACATGGTCTGCCAATTTTGTCATTGCACATGCCAAACAAATTGTTGGGTTGGGTCCAATTACAAAGTTGCATCATCATCATGGCTATATTTCTCAGCCCTAGCTAGCTATTGAGACATTTTTTAGAGCTATGAGGTAGTAATTCATTCTAAACTAGTATCATCACATTTGTTAATTTTCTTACTATTGGAGTATCTTCTAATGCTGCCTAATTACCATTAGGCCTTAATTGGCCAAAAAATAAATATGTTTGATGTATATGAATGAAATTATAAAACCAAAACATATAATATATAAATGGTAATTAAAATTGATCGATCCTAATGAATTGTTGGTTAATTAATTATTTCAGGAGAGATCATCAATGGATATGGAATCATGTGTACCACCAGGATTTAGATTTCATCCAACAGAAGAGGAACTTGTGGGGTATTATCTGAACAGGAAGATTAACTCACTCAAAATTGATCTAGATGTTATTGTTGAGGTTGATCTATACAAAATTGAACCATGGGACATACAAGGTATAACATATTGTTTTCACACATTCAAAATCAATAGTTGACTTTGGAATATAATATAATATAATGATGTGGTTGTTGAAATATGCAGATAAATGCAAGCTAGGATATGAGCAACAGAATGAGTGGTATTTTTTCAGCCACAAAGATAAAAAGTATCCAACAGGAACAAGAACTAACAGAGCAACTGCTGCTGGATTTTGGAAAGCAACTGGAAGGGATAAAGCTGTTACTTCAAAAAACAGAATCATTGGAATGAGGAAGACTCTTGTTTTTTACAAAGGACGTGCCCCTAATGGAAGGAAAACTGACTGGATTATGCATGAATATAGGCATCAAACCTCTGAACATGCCCCTCCACAGGCAAGTCATTTCATTTCTTCTTATATAATTTCTTCATCAACCAAGACTATTTTGGTGCAAATATACACATCAATTAAACTATTAATCATATCAAATGGAAGGAGTATTATATATGAAAAAGCTTATCCTTTTTTTTAAAAAAAAAGAAGCTTAACCTTTTTAATAATTGTTTAATGAGTATAAAGAGAAATCAAAATGTCATTTTAATAAAATGGTGTTGTCAAAACCACTCATAGGATCATTGTTCTAAATTGCACACTCTCTTTTATTATACTCTAAAGCTTCTCTTTCATTCTTCAGTGTAATAACTTGAACTTGTTAATCACTGCAGGAAGAAGGATGGGTTGTGTGCAGAGCATTTAGAAAGCCTAGTCCAAGCCAAAGGCCAGGTTTTGAACCATGGTGTAGTAGTAGTAGTAGTAGTCAACATCAACATCAACAACCACACTATTTCAGAGATGAAACCTATTCAACAACAAGACCCTTATCAATAACAGATATTTTTCATGAAGGTACAAGTTATAGTCACCCCTTTAGCACAGAACAGCAACAGTTTCTATCAAACCAAACACTTATTATGGACAAAAACCTCATTGAACTTCCACAACTAGAAGAATGTAACCAATTACAACATCACAATAATGAAGATTGCAATGAAGAAAGGAGCAATAACAATATAGTAGATTGGAAAAGCTTGGACAACTTGTTCACTTCACAATTTACAGATACAACAACAGCTAATTACTTTTCACATCAAAATTTGCCATTGATGATACCTCATAGTCATCATGAGCTACAATCTTCAAATCAAGCTAATCATATCTTAGGATGCTTTCCTGATTCATAACTGGAGTGTCATTATATAATCCATATTATATAGCCAATAAATAAAATTAAAGTCTCTAAGTATATGATGATATGGATTCATTATATCTTAGTTTTCCATTTCATCTTAATTACAAGCTAATTTAGAAGTTGCTGCTGATATTATATTATTATTATTATTTTTGTGATGATGGAGATTAATTCACTTGAAGAGTGATTAATCTCCTTTTGTTTAGAGTTCATAAGATAAGACATTTTCTTTTATTTTTTTCTTTCTTTTTGGTATCAATATAAGTTTAACTTTGTAATGTGTCCTTGGCTATATGTCACTCATAAATGTACATTCTCTTTTTTTGCATGCATAGTGTGGCTTTATTTTGCTTTAAGCTATTTTACATCATTATCTGAGATTTATGAGAGTTATGTCAATGCATACTTCCACTTTATCATATATCATCTTTTTTTTTCCTTCTTGTCATAAGAAGAGGCTACCATTACATTATTAATTACCTCTCAAGGACATAATGTGTGAAGTATTAATTAGCTTGAATTTATTTTTTTATAATGTGAACATGTTCCAAGGTCCATGTTGGCTAAACAAATGTCTGATTCAATTATGTTTTTGAAAAATTATAGCTCCATTCAAAAATATATATCCAGAAGGTAAACAAACAGTATTTTTGTCTAAAATACATATTCAGGGAGTAAAAAATAATGTATTTTTTTAAATATATTTTGAATAAATAAATAATCTCACGTAAAAATATAAAATTCAAAAAAATACTGTAAAAATTATTTTACACTGACGATAAACTATAATGTGTCTAATTCATGAAATATATGTATAATTTTTCTTTTTAATTTTTATTTATTGTAATCCTCAATATATGAAGTATATTTTTAATCTCTAGCAATATTGTCATTTTGGGTAAAGTCTCAAGGTTGAGGACCACATACTTGGGCACACCCCACCAAAAATGGATTGGTGACACATGTGTGGTGGTGGAGAAAGAAACAAAAAGAAAAGGCTAATTGTGTCATTGGCATTGACTTGAGCATGGTCAATTCAGACATAAGACACCAATCACTAATATTTTGAAATTACCTTTCATATTTTGTGAACAATCTAGATGCTAAATAAAAAGTAAAAGTGGAGCGGAGAGGAGTCCAATTATTAGGGGCCTAATTTGAAGGTAGCATTAGAATGCTCTGTCACCCGTTACAAGATAGCTATGTGGCTTTACATGTGGAAATAGTCACATCCACTTATAGAAGCTTATACTTCACTCCACATTACACTTATATTATTCTTAATATATTATTTAGATTTCATTTTTGATGGAAATCATGGAATATTTCGGCTAGCCATCACTATCCAAAAACCTTCAAAGTTAGAGATGATTTTCATTTTCTTCATTTTAGTGATGAAATAAAATATAAATAAAAAATTTGAATTGAGCTCAATGTATCTGGAACCAATGGTATTATGTTTATCTATGTGTGTTGGGTTTTTTGAAAAGTTAAGAGTGAAAAATGTTTTCAGAATATTAACTCGTATAAGTGCTCTCTTTCGGTTCTTTACAGTAAATAATGTTAATAATATATTTTATAACGAACATTTTTTAATATAATTTTTTTAATTAGTTAAAATTTACATTAGTTTCAACAAATTTATATGAATTCTATATAATTTAGTGCAATCTATGTAAATTTTAACTATAAGAATGTATGAATCACTTTTGACTTGTAAAAAATATATCCAAAATTTCATCATTTATATTAATGGCCATGTTCTTGTTTTGCTTGAAAAGCCTACAACCGTATCTACAGTGTGTAAATTAATTTTGCATAAATAGAACCAATGCAATTTTAACATAGAATTAGGATAAACAAGGGTTGGAGTTTGAAGGAAATTGAAAAATTTCATATTTGTGAATTTAAGGGGTAAAAATCCACTCCCAAGACTGCAAGGTGAAGTTAGGACTTCGCAAAGAAAAGAGAGATTATAACTAAAAAACTAACAGAAAATGAAGAGGAGTGTGCAAAATGCCTCCCAATTAATCTCCATATTAAGAGTGGTAGTAGAAGATACTAGATGAAAAAGTACAAGGATATTATTATCATAGATTTGTTTAGTTTGAGATTTGTGATGAAAACATGGTTCTATTTACTATTTTTTAACCTTCCAATATAATAGCGGGAGAAAATAAATGTATTTTATTAAAAATTGAAACTCAAATACTTTCAATTAATTAGTCTTTAATTTACTAAAATTTGTTAATAAACTTAAATTCAAGCACTTAATTTAATTTAGAGTATCTTTGATCGAGTATTTTGATGAGAGAATGAATTTTTTAGAGAAATTAAAATGATTTGTAATAAATATTTGTTCTATAAATTTACTTTTTAACGAGTTATTTTACCAAAAAAAGGAAAAGAAAAATTAACCGTCATAAAGGATACTAAGGAAAATATTTGTGTAAAGTGTTCTTATCATAATCATAATTTAAATATATCAAATTATGAACACATTTTTAAGTATGGCTTTTGTTAATAATTTATTTGATTAAATTGATACACCAAAAGAGTTATTATATGAATGTGATTCAGGGTTCAATCTATGTTACCAACATTTTTTCCCTTAACATATATACTTACCGTTAACACTTGCCTTTTATAAAAAAAAACATTTTAGAATTTTGATACATTTCAGGGCTACTGTGAAGGTGTCGTTTACCTTTGAAACTAAAATGATTATTTAAATTTTATTTGGTAAGATTAAGTCGTTAGATTATAATAATAAGATCAAAGTAGATATCTTCGAAAGTAATTTTCTCTTATAAATTTATATATTTTTTAAGATACAATTCCATTTAATATTTAAACCTATAATATATCGTATTTTCTCTTCTATTCAACATTATTATCTTAATTAAAAATATTTAAATATTAATTAAAATTATATTTTTATGTTATTTTATATTTATAAATTAGTTTGACCATTAAATTTATAAAATATTTCAAATTCAATTTCTATATTTATATGTTATCAACTGTTCACTATTTAAACAATAATAAAATTAAAAAATATTTTTTATATAGATAAGATTATAATTTTTAATATTTAAAAAATATTAAATATATTCAATATATAGATGTATAAAAAATTTAAAAAATATTACTTGTGGGGTGGATATCATCTCCAAAATCTGTTCATGCCCCTAAAATTTAGTTTCAAAAAAAATTTGCATATTCAATCAAACAGATTTTCTCCGTTTAAATCAAGTAGGTTGGAGTAGATATATGTAGATGCTGATTTTGTTTGTTATAAGTTCTACCTGAAAGTTTATTTACTTTCAATTGTAAATAAAAAAATGTTATTCTATATTTTTTTATTCAAACTACTCTGCTCTATTTTATTGTTTTCGGTGATATACTCTAACTTTGGCATAATTTGTACGGGTTCAATTATTAATATTATTATTGTTATTATTTTTGAAAAACAAATGAAAGTGAGAGAATTGTGGTTTAATCCAAAGAAGTAAAGATAAATTTAATTATTTTAATAATTAAAAAATCATAAATATATTTTACCTAAATAGTAAATAAAGATAATGATATATGGAACCGAAAAAGAAATTGTCTATTTTTCTGTTAAAAAAAAAAAGAAATTGTCTATTACTATGTAAAGTAAAAATAAAATGGTGTTATTGAAATATCCATAAATTCCCGTCAAAAAAGAAAATATCCATAAATATTTTGCATTCTAGTTTGTTTATACGTTCTTCAAAACTCAAAAAAGATCCTTCCTTTTCACTCTCTGTCTCTGACATTGCAGCTAAATTTCGCAGAACCATCTCTCTTCGCTCACCCAAATCTAATCAAATCAAAATTAATTCAAAACAAAAATTTCAGTTCAGCTCATCCTAAATTTCGACTCAATTGTCACACGCCGTTATGGGATCCCGGTGATTGAATCCGATCGGATCAAATCAGATCCACCGTGCCGTCGATGGCGGCGCCGAGAAACTTAACGGCGTTAAAAGACGAAGAAAGCGGCATGGAGCTTGAAGACGATTCCCCCACCTCCAAGAAACCTAAATCAGAAAGGTTCCCTCTCAACACATGGGAATTCGCCGTCGCCGTCGCAGTTTTCTTCGTCTTCTCCACCGGTCTCTTCTGCATTTACCTCACCATGCCCGCCTCAACCTCCGCCAATCTCAAATTGCCTCGTACTCTCTCCGATCTTCGCACACTCAAGTACTTTTTTCCCTTTCGTTTTCATTTTCATAAAAACTCGTTCTTTTTAGGTTTTTCTTTCAGCAGCAATAAATTTCGGCTCTTTTTTTCGATTTATGTGTTTACAGTGTTTTTCCTTTTCTTGGTTTTTTTTGGTTGTTGCAGAGATCAATTTTCAACGTATGCGAAAGAGCACCCGGCACAGTTCATTGTTGGGTATTGTTCCACGTATATCTTTATGCAGACATTTATGATTCCAGGAACAATTTTCATGTCATTGTTAGCTGGTGCTCTTTTTGGAGTTGTAAGAGGAATAATGTTGGTTGTTTTCAATGCAACGGCTGGAGCATCTTCGTGCTTCTTTTTGTCTAAGTTAATTGGAAGGCCTATTGTTACATGGTTGTGGCCTGAAAGGTTAAGGTTTTTCCAAGCTGAGGTTTGTGCCTTCTTTTCTGATGTTTGACATCATATATTAAAGACATATATGATGTTTGACACATGTCGGTCACAGACACTACACTTACACATAGTTATATTCAATCACTTTTGTTTTTTTTCAAATTATTATTGATGTCTGTGTGTCAGTATCGTGTCTTTGTCATGATTTTTTGCCCCTCTTTGATGTTTGTCTTGAAATTATAGCATTGACTGTGTTTAGTGCTAACCTGTTTTCTTTTTCTTGTTTATTTTTTGGGTTGATTCAGATAGCAAAGCGTCGGGATAAGCTGCTGAATTACATGCTTTTTCTGAGGATAACCCCGACATTGCCAAATCTTTTCATCAATTTGGCATCTCCAATTGTTGATGTACCATTTCATATATTCTTTTTCGCAACTTTGATCGGTCTTATTCCAGCCGCTTATATTACTGTCAGAGTAAGCTTTTCTGCTTATCTTACTGTTATTTTACTATATTCCTACTGTTTCCCTTGTTCTATGAACTCGACATTTGCTAATCCCCGTGTTTATGTGGTATGCTTTAGTTTTTGTGTTGTCACCTTGTTTTAATTAGTCTCTTATCACACGCCTTAGTTATTTTTGCTTATGTGCCTCTGTGCTTCTACTTTTGGAACAATCTTTGAAGTATAATATGAGTGTCTTCTTACTTAAGGAGAAACAATGCAGAAATAGCGGTGAATGTTTTACCACATTTATTGGATGATCATCAACTTAAGTTGACCAACATTGGTCCTCAAATGACTTGGGACTTAAGATAATGTCCTAGTTCATCAGCTTTACAAATGACAACCTAGCAGGTTTTCCCCCTAATGTTAGGAACTCTGAGTTCAATCTGTTTATTTTGGAATATGTTTCTTTTAAAGGAAATAGTTCTATTATTTAAATTGAAGTAATTTATATTTAAGTATGAAAATATTTGAGAAGACACAGATGATGTGTTCATATTTACTTATCTGAAGTTCTGAACAAGAAGGGTAAAACAAAATTAAGCAAACTGTAAAATCATGGAAAGTATGAGTTCTCAAAGAGAGTATGGGGTTGTCCTTCTTGGTTTCAAGCCCTGTTGCAAACAATTTTCAGGGTATTATTACAATTTTGTCGATGATCTTGAAGAATATTGAGGATTTGAATGGCTATGCTGGTAAAGTTTAATTTGAAACGGCACAGGTCAAGTTGTAGGAATATGTTAGAGGAGACATTCTTTCTGGGATTGAAGAGTAGTACTTAGTGGGTTGAGGATTCCTCTAGTACCTCTATTGCAGAGTTTCCTATGAGTGAACAGCATCTAAGCCTTTTTTTCAGTATCCGCTTAGAATGCTCTTCATGTTGATCTTTTGTTTTTAGTGATTTGGCTGGTTTGATTATTGAACGATAAGAATGGTTCCATTGTTTATTGCTCATATATTTTGTTTCTTTGATTATTTTGTGCCGGATTGATGTTGATCATATATTAGTATGCTTTTCGCATTTATCCCTTGTATGTCATATTTTATTTAGTATGGTTCCATAGCTTAAGCCATATGGTTTACGCCAAGGGTCAAGTCAACTGCAAGCCTTATTTTTCTCTTAGTTCTAGATGTGCTTACTAAGTATATTCAAAAGATGGTGCCATGGTGCATACCGTTTGGAGACGGTGTCGTCAGATAGTTGAGAGAAGAAATAAATGGACAGTTAAAGATATGGAGACACCTTGGAAGCACGACTTTCACTCAAGCTGATGTAAAATATAGTATGTGACGGGAGATAGGGGTAGATACCAACCATAGCATCCAAGAAGGGTGATAGAAAAGTATTTCATGGTTATAAGACTTGCAATGTTGAATAAAACTAAATGCTTTGCAATAAAAAGCCATCATGATCAATGCTATAGAGCTAAATATATTATGATAGGTTAGTGGATGTACTAGACAATATATAATTAGGAATGAAGTCATTGGCATAAACCCCATTGTAGAAAAACATTGGTAGAGGGTCTTCTCTGATGATTTGGACATGTGTATATAATATAAGACCCATAAAAACTGGTAAGGAGGGTAAAATTTTATGGAGGATAGTTCAAATGCGAGAGGTTGAAGGGGACCGAGGAAAACTTTAGTCCAAATTATTTATAGAGAGCTAGATTTAAATGGTCTTTCAGAAGATATGGTCCCGTGACAATATATAACATCGTTCGGTTTATGTTGCTCATCTGGCTCTCTGGGAAAGTATTTTGTTGTGTTTTTTTTTTATTCATCATGGAGTTTCCTTTTTTATAATTCCAAACTCTTGGAGGAATAGACTAAGTATCTTCTATTGTGGTTTGTCAAACTTTTGTGGTAGCTGAATTATTTCTTTTTATCATACTCTTAATGCTTCCGTTGTTATTTAACCAGGCTGGCCTTGCTCTTGGGGATCTAAAGTCAGTCAAGGATCTTTATGATTTTAAGACATTATCGGTGCTTTTCCTTATTGGTTTTGTTTCTATACTTCCAACGCTTTTAAAGAGGAAGCGGGTATATGAATGAAGTCGTGCTGGCACAGCTAAGCTTGCTCAATCCATTTGTTAAAGGGCACGTTACAGCGGATCAGAGTGGATATTAATTAACAAGATAAAGAAAGTATTAATTATTAATTAAAACAGTAGCAAATGCTCCTATTATTTTCTATGTTGGAGCCTCTCTTTTTTCCCTCCTTTTTGATCGTGTGGAGAGAGTTAGAGTAGACTAAGCTAGTGATGATCAATATACTCAGCTATGGCTACAAGGTTTTGGTGGAGAACTTAAATTACTCCTAATCTGGCTTTTGGTTCCATCAGGAACGATGTGGTGAATGTTTATCGATGTTGTTGGCATATCTGCCTTGTACTACATAGGAACATATATTTACTTTGTACTATTGATTGTTTATCCATTACAAGATATAATAGAGAATTTCAACTATTAGTTATTACTCATCTTGTCATTACATTGAATTCTAATATTGTCCAACTTGATTGCATCTACTGATTCATATTCATGAGGGACTGGGATGTCTGTGGATGTACACAACTCAAATCCCTGCTTTGTATGCAGCTGTGAATACTGTCAGCAACAATGCAATCTGCCTTTAAGTTGGTATTGGTTGCAAAATACATACATGTTTGAATAAATCAAATTTTGGTTCTATCTAGATCACGTTATAATACATTTGTTTAGATAGAGCCTACTCTATGCATGGTTGATTTACTGAGGTTAAAGGACATTGGTTAAAAGATGGCTGAAGCTGCAATAAATTATTACTAAAATATGAAGGTTGCAGGGGGGATCTGGTTGATATGCTGGATGGCATCAAGCTGCTGGCAATTGACATGTCCCTCGATTAAGAGGAAGAAGAAAGTGCCAAGACATACCACGTCAAATTTGAAAATTGAACAGCATTGTTTGAACTAATTCAATTGAGATCCCAAAAAGAAAAATGGATAATGATAATACTCCGATGATGAATGATACTCTTGTTAACTTCTTTTTTTTTGTGTACAAATAAAAATATACTTAATCTTAGATCTTAGTAAATCAATATCACAACGTATTTTTAAGTACAGAGTAAATATTAATGCCTTTTCTTAAGAGATGTTTAAATTACACTATCCTCCCCTCTTATGTTAAAATACACATTTCTCTCCCCTTTTATTTGATTCATATTTAAGAAAATTACAGCACTCCTCTCCTCTGAGGGATGAGGGAATTGCATTTCCCTCTTCTCTTATGTTAAAATCTACACTCCTCCTTTGATAAAATACTTTAGTCCATTTTAATATAATCAAACTTTTAATGCATATTTTTTTTCACCAAATCCTTAAAATATAATTTTAAACTCTTTTATAAACTATGATGCAATAGAAGATAAAATAAGAAATGTTGTTGACAAATTACTAAAACCGATAAAAAAAAAAAAACATTCAAAACTGAATTTTATATTTTAAAATCATAAAATAAATAATAAAATGTTCAAAGTCAATTATCATTATTTATGTTAGAATAGAATAAAGTGTAATACATTTAATTCTTAAGGGAAAATAGTGTAATTTAAAAATATCTTTTAGGGGGAGGGAAGTGTAAATTTTTCTATATATTTATATATTTATTTCTCAAGGGAGGGGAGTGTATATTTTAACATAAGAGAGAAGGGGAGTGTAACAAGCCTTTTTCAAAAGGAGGGGAGAGTAATTTGCTCTTAAATTAAAGATGAAACATCATTTTTTTATTTTTGAGTGAAAAATGAAAACAAAATTGCTTGTACACTTAAGAAACAAAATACTTTCAAATAGATTTTTACTTGCTCCAATTATAAAAAGGATAAGTAGAACTTAACATTGTGAAATTAAATCTATTCCAGCACATCTTTCTATGCAAGGTAAAGAGAACTGAATGTAACAACCCCAAGCAAACAAATACTTCATAGTAGAAGTTGGAAATTGGCAGGTAAAAATTGGAGACAGGAATATAGCAATGCATTTGGAAACAAAAGATTACAATATGCCATACAATAGTTAACAACTTACATAAACATTCAAATAAATCCATTCCTGATACAAGCCAAACTAACCATGGTAAAATGATTGCTAATAATTATAGATGAAAGAAGATACAATACTAGCATAGTGCACTAAATGTTCATGATTCCAAATTGATGTCGTCCATAGTAACTTTTGGGTAGTCCTCATAGCCCATAATGCTATTTATCCGGATGCGTGTGTTTGGCTGTCAGAGTCGTAAACCAAATAAAACATCAAATTCTGATAAATTATTTAATTAAGTTAATTTGCATAACATTAGGCACAGTAATATCTTGCACATGCAGTCAAATAGGTAAAACATCTGAGATGCGATTATAGGCACCTTAGAAAGGAAAAAATTGAAGATGACCAAATTTTTCTATTTTGCTTCTATATGTTCCTTGGAAGTTGGAACACATGCATTTAAAATTTTCATGTATGCATTACTGCTCAAGAACACATGAACACAGGCAAACATTCATATACACGACATGGATTCACATATTTCTAAGCTCCTTTCAGAAATTAGAGGGTACAAAAATTCGTGCCTGTGAATAAATTCCCTAGTGACATATAGACATGTTAATCGCAATAGATTTTGATAAATAATTGGATTGCAAAGTAAAAGGACAACACCTGTCTGTGTCCAATAGTTCTGCGATAGTGTTTCTTTCTTTTGTACTTGAATACAATTACTTTGTCATCTAAACCCTGCATTAAAAACATAACGGTTAAGGTGGAAGAGGTATTTTTCATTTAGCTTCCTACCAGGAGAACAGAACAAGAGAGAAATAAGTGTACCTGCTCTTCCACCGTTGCATATACCACAGCATTTGTTACTACTGGTTTCCCAATGTAGCAGGATGTATCTGTGCCAACTAGTAAAACCTTATGCAGCGCAATCTACAGTTCACAAGAGCTAAAATTAATGTAAAATGAAAAAAGCTTTGAAAGTAACGGAAAATATTCAACTTAACAAATACACTCTCCACCTCAAAAACATTTTGTATCAATGTTTCTGGGAGAGATAAAAGTTTGATATAATAAACTAACAGATAACTGTTGCAAATATGTTTTCTTGTGACAACCAATTACACCATAAAATGGAATACTGTATTTTTCCCACGAAAAGATTACACACTCGAAGTTGTGTGCTTGTTCACACTTACATAAACACCGTACTGGTACTTCATTAATTATAACTCTAAGCCTCCATCACATTCAAATGGTAGCCATTTTAGAGGCATGTTTAGGGAGAAAATGGTGATAATAAGTTAGTGACAATAACAATCACATATAAATAAAAATATTTAATAAATGGTGGACAGCTATGGCTAAAAGACTGAAAATGAATAAGAACAGCAACATGTCAAATTGCAGAAATTAAGAACAAACAAGATGTGTACCTTGTCATTAACATTAGCACCTTTGAGCCTCTGAACAACAAGCCAGCGCCCGGGGTGAACAATATATTGACGTCCACCAATCTAAACAAAGAAACAAAAGAAAATGTTAAAAAGCACAAGAACAGAAGACACAAATTTGCAGAGACCCCAGAATAACAAGTACCTATTTACCGACCCAACAAATTGCGAGGGTAAGATATAGCCCAACAACAGTTAAAATTATCCAGATTAACCGTTTTCATCAAGCATTGCTAGTTTTTGTAATTTGCTCCTCTAAAGTGAACAATATATTAAGAGTGTAAACTAAATAATTTCAATTTTTCATGAAAAGTCAATGACTAACCTTACATTCACATACATAACATATCATAAATGTATTGAACCGTCAATTTTCTTATCAACTGTTGAAATTACTTATTTTACACAATATAAAGCAAATTGTTCATGTGCAATCATACAATCACTAAGAAAAGGCATGTGGTTCACCCTTAAAATAATCATAATCAGCAAACAAACAAATTACTCAAACCTTGCATTACTACTTAACAATAGCAAAAACACAAACAACAGTTTCAGATAATTTGTAAACAGATTAAATCAAATGGGTAACCACAAATATGCAAACTCATCATTATACACAAAGACTACAACTTTTCAACAATTAAAACAAAAGGGTGACCCTATCGACGGCCAACATTGGAAAAAGCTACAGAAAACTGACCATTACAACTGCAAAAAGACCCTTCTCCCACGTAGGAGATTGGACAATTTGAGCGGGTTCAGAGTCGGTCTGCACTTCAGACTCAGACTCAGGTGCTGCCACTGCAGAGTCAGTGGATTTGGGTAGAAGAGGTAAGCGCGGTGAGAAAGTGGATTGAAAAGAGAGGTTGTAAGATGATTTATGAGAAGGAAAAGGAAAAGAAGAGGAGAAAGGTTGAGAAACAGAGAATTGGGTTTTGGAGGTTAGGGAAATTGAGCAATGGGTTCCGAAAGAAGCGCATAGAGTGGAAAGAGTTGCAGTTGAAGAAGCCATTTTCGAATTTGGAGATAGGAGAGAACTTCCTCTCTCTCTCTCTCTCTGCTTTATCTTCTCTTTCTTTTCTCCTTCTTCCTATCCATTTATTTACTCTTACAAACCCACATTTTTTTTTTTTTTTTTTTCAAATAAAATATTATTAGTATTGTTATGCTCGTTTTATTTAATTTTTATCAAATAGAAATGGATTCTCTTCGTTCGAATATAGACTATTGATATCATTACAACTATTAATTGAATTATATTTATAATTTATTTTATTTTACTACTTTGATCCATCGAGACATTTTATGATTTCAATTAATGTCCATGAAAATTCAAGAGAGATTAATGTTGATGTAATATGACAATATGAGTGGTAAAAATGTGTCTAGACAATTGAAGAGTGTGTACATTAACGGCGATTTTTAAGTAATGCGAAATTTTTTGATATAATGGAATAAACGTTAGATTCTATGCATAAAAAAATATATATTTTATTTTTAAAAAAATTTAAGATTTTTTAAACCAAGCTATGTGTGTGTGTGCAATTTCGAAAACTTAAGGACTCAATCACTTACCAATTATGTCACACCATACACCATGTTGATAACTTTCTATAGTTTATATCAATAAAAATTAAAAATTAATTTTGATTTAAAGTGGAATTATTTGTGTGGAGTTAGAGTATGGACTTTCTCACCATCCACACACCTTTACTTCATTTTTTACAGCCATAGCCATCAAAGCTAACCAACTACAGTATATATGAGCTGAATATATTAAACTTCTGTGGACATTTCTGAATAATGTAAATAAATTAAAACATTGCTCAAGAACATAAACAAAGTTCCAATATAAAAAACATATCATAATCATGTGGCTATGAAAGTTAGACTATGATATTTCTTCTACCAATATTCCTTCTTCCTAACTGTACAAAAGATTTCAGTTAGCATATCAAGAGGAGTCTTTCATTCCAAATGCATCTGCAATACTGAAATTCAAATTGCCTTTCATGGTTCTGCTCCTACTAACAATATCTGCATCGCCTTTTTTCATCATCGCCACAAACTCCGCATAATCAATTCTCCCATCCTGATGAAAAAAAAAATATTATTAGAGAAGAATTAGGACCATAATAGATTATCCCAATTGTCCCATGCAGACAGCTCAGTTGATGAGCAAAAGAATATCAAATGAGTACTAATCAAGAGATCCCGTTCAAACCCTGAAAACTAACATAATATTCTCGTGATTGAGCATAGGCATTCCAAGGAACTTACATTATCTTGATCAATCTCTTTGATGATGTCATCAAGATGTACTTCACCAAGACCAAAGTCTTTACAAGCTTGTTGAAGCTCGTCAATGGTGATGTAACCACTACCGTCTTTATCAAAATAGGCAAAAGCTGCAACCAAATTCTCTTCTCTTTCCATCTTATTCAAGTGCAGTGTAGCCGCAAGAAATTCACCGTAGTCTATTGTTCCATTATTGTCTATATCAGCCTACAAAAGTTCACAAGAGAATGAGAATTTATTTGAAATAACTTAAAAGACCTTCTTATCTTTTATAATCGATGATAATGATATTCCACCTACCGCGTCCATAAGGGATTTAATTTCGGATTCCATGAGATTAGAGCCAACTCTTTTTAGACCATCTTTGAGTTCCTCATAAGTGATTGTCCCGCTGTTGTCAGTGTCAATCATTTTGAATAACTCTTTTAACCCGCCTATTTCTTCCTCCGAAAGTCTTTCTGCTATCACCTGAAAATAATTTTTAGATGTAAAAAATATAAGTGCATGAGTTAGATGAAAACTAGAAATGGATAGAGTATACAAAGTTATGACATTTTCTCATTCAACAATATCAAATAATGAAATCAAAGAGAAGTATAAGCAGTATAATGAGAACTAAACATACTCGTAGTGCCATCTTCTTAAGTTTATTCATCGCTGAGAAATGCTTTAGGCGTGTCAAAACAGCAGAATCCAAAGGTTGATCAGGTGCAACTGTATCATCAACAATCCAAGGGTGACCTGATTATACATAAACCATTGTCGTTAGATATTCTACAAAGCTGCGATACTATAAAGCCATGGCAAACACTAGTAGTGCGTAAAAATAAAAATTTGATTACTATTAGTACACAAGGAACACACATAAGACTTCATGAGCAGAGATTCTTTTCCTAGGGTCCCTATCCAACATCTGTTTTACCAAATCTTTAGCGCTTTCTGAGATACTTGGCCATGGTTCCGACACAAAATCAAGATCTCCGTGTAAAATCTGTCTGAAAATTCCCGCTTCGGTTTCTGAAGGTTATAGAAAAAGTGATTGAAACATTTGCACAAAAATATATAAGTAGATCTCTAAATAATATATGGACAAGAAAAGCTTAACGATTGCACAAATCCAAGAGAATTATAACAGAAACTACGATCGTTACCGGCCCAAAAAGGTGGGACACCACTCAGTAATATGTATAGGATAACACCAGCACTCCAAACATCAACTTCTGGTCCATATTGCTTACACAATACCTCAGGGGCAACATAGTAGGGACTTCCAACTACGTCGTGAAAGGTTTGTCCTGAAAACAAACAAAGAAAAGTTGATGATACATTCATGCTGAGTAGATACTCATAGTATCCAAATATGTTGGATGAAACATAGGAATGTTTCTGGTGTGTTATGTGACAAAAATATTGTTCAAGCCTAAAGGAAAATTTTACTGGACACATAAAGCTTGGAATTAAATATATCACAGAACACAACACAAAGCAATCAATTCAAAGAAATCTAACTCGCAACAACAGAAGTGTGTAGTTTATTTTTGGAAATCAAATTCTTACGGTCAAGTGCATATTCATCAGCTAGCTAGCTTCAGAAAATTCAAGATTAAAAACAAATGCAGAAAGAAACTGCACATAGAGAAGATACCATGTGGTGCTTTTGACAACAACAAAGAAAACACCAATATGGTGAAATCAACAAAGAATCGCCCTTTTGAAAGAAATGCTGGCACGTAGCGGAATTACAACAATTTCATCATTCATTTCAAATAAACAACCTACAAAGATTGAATCTTCTGAAAGCATTAAAATGAAACACGGAATTAGTTTATTGAGAACCTCAAAACTGACACAAAAAACAAGCATCAATGTCGTGAAATCAATAATGAATAACCGCTTTGATAGCAATGCTAACAAAGGTTTCAAAATAAGCTTTGTGACCTCAATTTAAAACCTTAATGCTAACATGTAAAATAATTACAATAATTTCACAGTTCAAAGCAATCTTAACCAAGCTTTTAAAAAAGGTCTGGTGTCGGGATTAAAACCTTGATGCTAACACATAAAATAATTACAATAATTTAATAATTCAAAGCAATGTTAACCAAGCTTTTAAAAAATGGGTCCAGGGCCACGATTTAAAACCTTGATGCTAACGCATAAGAGAATTACAATAATTTCTTAATTCAAAACAATGTGAACCAAGCTTTTAAAAAACCTTGATGCTAACACATAAAACAATTACAATAATTTCATAAATCAAAGCAATCTTAAAACCTTGATGCTAACACAAAAAAATAATTACAACAACTTCATAATTCATTTCAACAATAACAACCTACAAAGATTGAGTCTTCTAAAAGCACTAAACCAAAAGATATCACAAAGCATTTTTTTAATTAAAGACCCTAAAACTGAAATAAAAAATGAATAAATAAATAAATAAATAAAACAAGAAATCAACCTGGCTTGTAGAACACAGAGAGACCAAAATCTGTAGCCTTCATTTGAGCATCTTCACCAGGAGTATCAAACAAGAAATTTTCAGGCTTAAGATCCCTATGCATGACACCAAGAGAATGACAAGCCTCAACCACACTAACAATAGTCTTAATCAACTTTGCAGCCTCTCTCTCACTATAATGACCCTTTTGAATGATCCTATCAAAAAGCTCTCCACCAGCACACAACTCCATCACCAAGTGCACAAACACAGAATCCTCATAAGTCCCTTGAATCTGAACCACATTTGGGTGTTCAGATAAATGGTGCATGATCTGAATCTCTCTCCACACATCATCATAATCATCTTGACACAAAAGCTTCCTCTTTGGAATTGATTTGCATGCATACAATTTCCCTGATGATTTGTGTGTGCAAAGATATGTTGTCCCAAATTGTCCTTGCCCAAGTTTCTTCCCAAGAAGGTAATGATCCCTTAATCTTGGGGTTTGATAGGGTAACACAGCAGTGCATTTTGATGATGGTTTTGATCCAAAACTATGTTTCTGCATCTCAAATTCAAATGGGTTTGATCTAAAGAGGTTGAAGATTGTTTCTTTTGCACTTTTTTTGTTTCTCTTTTTCTTCTCTCTCTCAACAAGATTGTGTTTTTTTTTTTGTTTGGTTGGTTTTATGATATGCTATATTAGTATATAAATTTTGCTTTTTTGAGTGTTGGGGTAACAATTGTCAATACAACAATGATTCTTGTTTGGATTGGAATTGGAAGCTGAATTCATTGGTGGAGAAGCAACTTCTTTATAGGTGAGGGGTGATCTTAGCCTTCTACAATATCTTCCTCTACAAATTTATTTAAGATAATAATTTTTAAAAAAGTAAATATGTAGAGTTATATTTTAATTTAATATATTGTTTTATATTCATTTTCAAACTTGATTTTTTTTATTTATTATTAATGATACAATTTTTACAAATGAAAAACATTCTTTATATATTATGTCATTATATGGCATAAATGTTTAAGGCAAAATGTAATTAATTTATAAAT
>JBBPBQ010020324.1:10792268-10814921 GCA_037974755.1 Cicer yamashitae
GGGGGGGGGGGGGGGGGGGGGAATGAATAGAGGGAGTGAGATAGAAAGAGATGAAAGTGGATATAGTGGGTTTGTGTTATTTATTTATTATTATTATTAATTATTTTTTTTTTAAAAATGAAACGGGACGTTTTATAGTTAATATAAAAAGTTCTACATAATCGATAATGCGTGATTTTAGAAAAATATGACAAAAATAAAATAATATTTAATGTTTCAAAGTACAATATAATTGATTGAAATTGTAAAAATAAATTAATGTATTTAAATTAATTTTTGAATAAATAAATATATTTTTTTAAAGATAAAAATAAGAATAAAAAGCATTCGGTCAAATAAAATCTGCAAAACTCAATAATCATTAAAAGAAGAAAAAATGCAAAGAAACTTTAGCAAAATACATTGAAATTGGAAGATTCTCCTTTGAACATTCTTTCTTTCTTCCTCCTTGGAGGAAAAAAAAAAAAATCAAACACAGTGACTCAGATCTAAAATCAACGAAACCAGGACGCCTCTTCTCTCTTCAATTCCCATTCACAGGCGAAGCAGAGAAGAGTTCAACAAATGTCGAGCGACAGCGACGAAGACGAACTCCTTCAGATGGCGTTGAAGGAGCAATCTCAGCGAGATCTCAACTATGGCAAATCCTCCTCCAATCCCCGCAAGCCCGTCGCTAACTACGTTCAACCTCCATCCTCTCAACCTAAGAGGTCAGCGCCTCCCACCACCGCTAAACAACCGCAAACCAAAGGTAGTGTGGTTGATGAAGACGATGATTCCGAAGTGGAGATGCTTAGCATATCCAGCGGTGATGAGGATAACGTTAAAGATCAGGTTACGGCGTCTAGGAGTCGCGGTAGTGGAAGAGCACCGGCGCGGGATGATGATCGGACCTGGGACGGTGAAGAGCCTAGTCGCTGGAAGCATGTTGACGAAGCTGAGGTATGTCGTAATTGCTGCTGATTAGGGTTCATGATCATATACGCCACACTTTTTTTTTTTTAATCTATTATCTGTTTTCTTTGTTTAATTGTTGAAATTACTAGTGAATAGAATGTTCAATTGAAATAATAGTTAGTTTATTTAGGGTTTTTCATTTCACTGATATTCTGCTGAGTCTGTTAGAATATATTTGATTATCTATGTAGTATCTTAGAATATCTTGTATTGTAGATTCTAAATGCTGTTTCGCAATGAATTTCGATAAATTGGATGTTGATGTGTATCATGTACGATTGCTTGCATCTTCCACTCTGTACCTCTTCGGCAATGTCACTTCCTCCACTGCAGTACAACCTGCCAACAGCCTCTTATGAGCTTAAGGCTCAGTTTGGTAAAAAGTAATTGATGATAGATAAGCTAACTGATAGAAGATAATAGCTAAGTTAGATGATAGCCGGTAGACTTGCAGATTGAATTATAAGTGTTTGGTAAAATTAACGGATGAACTAATTGATAAATATAAAACGGACTTAAAAAAATATTTTCATTAATATTTATTTATTTTTTATTAAGAAAATGAGAGGGAAAATATGATCATACAAGTTTATACGCTATAAATTCGTGAGAGAAGGCCATTACCAAACAACTCTACTTTGATCATACACAAGTCTATATGCTATAAGCTAGTGGTTTGACCTTGCCAAATAGAGCCTAAAGCTTAGTAAGCTTTAGCTTGAGGGGAAATATTAAAGTATATTTTAATGTTTTGAAATATCTTGTACTTTTGTAGAATCAATTGGTTCTCTCCACATGTTTCCCAACTCCATTATGATTTTGCATTTGTTTCCTTGTTCAATTAGCAGTATAAGTAGTCGTATTGTTTTGAGAAGGGTCGACTTGTTGCAGCAATTGAAATTGTTATGAGGTAACCTTGGACTGCAGGTTTGAATCATGAAATAAGCCTTTTGCAAATGTAAGATAATGTTGCCTACTATGTGGGTCTAACTTTGCAACGAACCCTGCACATAGCCGGGATTTATAGCACCATTTTTTAAAAGGTCTTGTTGTGAATGTGAGCTTGGGCTTGTACTAGTAGTTCCGTAGTACTACACAAGTATTATTGATCTAATTCTTAGTATAAATAGGTGTTAGTGCACTGCATTTAGACACACCAAATCAATCGAATCTTTATATTATTCATCAATACTCTTATTTATTTTTATTCCTGTCAGACCTAAACCCTATAAGTTCAATAGGATTTAGTGCTATGTTCTGGAAGTATTGACCTTTATATTTCTCTAAATATTATTTTTTGAAAATTATTTAAAAATTTATTCCAAATGCACGCCATGCTTATAGATCTTCACTCTTGGATCATTCAGTAACCATAATGTGATAAATTCTAAAACTATGTTGAAGAACAATTACATTGGAGAAGTATTACAGTTTTACTTTCCGTTGTTTTTCTTTTTTGTGTTTGGCAACTTGCACATTTCAATATTGTTTCCTAAGGCAAATAGTATACTTGAAATTAAGGAACTAGTCTTTCTTTATCAATTCCATTTTTTCTTGTTCTTTAACGACTGTTGTATTTCTTTGCCTTTTGCCACCTTCCATTCATTCAAATAAAAGTTAACTGTTTTTAACTTTTATACTTGTAATAATCCAGTAGGAAAAAGAAAAACCTTTTTAGTAATTAAGACCTTGGGCGGATTAATTAGAAGGCATCTTAGATGAGATCCTGATACTATCCTCATTGTAACTAGGGTGAAATTTTACTTAGTAAGTTCTGGAGTGCTGTCTGCATTGTTAAGTGGAAAGCAATTCAACTTATTGGCATATCATGTTTCTGCTCCATATGTGGCTTGCAATTTCTGTTTGTCATTCCTTTTTCCTTTTTTTCCTTGTTTGTTCTTATTTTGTTAATATACTATGAGCACTTTTGGAAAGTTATTCATCATGGACTTGGAGGATGGATATGTAACATTGTCAACTAGGAAGGGAATGGATCTTGAACATCTCTTGTTTCATAAGGTACATTAGGCATGCTCTTACAATTTGGATTAGGCCTATCTCAACCACAAAAACTAGTACTAGAGGTGAGCATTGTCCTAGCCTTTTAAGTACTACTTTGACTGTATCTATAGTCAATGTGGGATCTCAACACACCCCCTCACATCCGGATAAGTGTGGGTGGCAACAACAACACCCCCTCATGCCTAGGACTTAGAGTGTGGACAAATGCGTGTGGTCTGGTAATAGATCTAGATACCATCTTAAAATTTGGGTTTAGTCTAATTAAAAGCTACTTCCAGAGGTGAGGATTGCCCAAAGCCTTGTAAGGAGGACTACTTTGGCCAAATCTCTAGTCGATGTGGGATCTGAACTCATGCTATTTATGTTTTTCAGTTTTTTTGTCAGTACTTGCTTTTAAGGGTTCTTTAGCTTGAAGGATTGAAAGTACTTATGAAATTCTTTTAATTTAATGTAGTTGGGCTTCTTTGACAGCTTGCTCGTAGGGTTCGTGAAATGAGGGAAACAAGGACAGCGCCTGTGGCTCAAAAGTTTGTGGCTCCAAAATTTGAAAGGAAAGGTTCCGCATTGGCTAGAAAGGGGCTTAACTACCTACAGTCATTCCCTCGTGGCATGGAATGTGTTGACCCACTGGGTTTGGGGTAAAGTTTATTTTGATGCTAATCTTGCTACCTTGCATTGCATTTGCTTCATTCCTCTTGTTTCTTTTGGATCTGTAGCTGGCATTATTTCCATGTTTTTTCAGTTTTCGGAGGGATTGATCCCGGTTGTTTATTGGCTTTTGACAGGATAATAGACAACAGAACACTAAAGTTGATTACTGCGTCTTCAGATTGTTCTCCTAAGACTGACAAGGATCTGGATAGCAGCCTACGTGGTAATAATTTTTTGTGATTAGATATTTTGTAGCATATTTACACGATTAATGTTAGTTTCTTTATGGTTTTTGTATTTTACAATGCATAATAATATAGTTTTTGCAAATCATGTCTTTTGTGACAAGAAAACAAATTCCTAGGAAGCACTCTTACAATCAACCATGTCAGAAGGGGTATTTTTCTGCATTTAATATAATGCAGATTCTTTGTACCTCAGTGTTTGTGAAATTGAGCAAGTTATATTTTAGAAAGGTAAACAGTATGGAAGAATTTATTGGTAACTGGCTTAGCCTGTACCAAGTTTAGTATTATAAATAGGATGATTAATTGTTAGAAATCAGAGTTAAAAAGATGAAGAAAGTGTGGAGGCAAAAACCTATAGGCTTCACACCTAGGGTTCTCAGGCTCAGGCATTATGGCTGAAAGTGGAATAAAAAGCTTTGACGATTAGGGTCTCTAACATCTTCTGTTTTTTTTAATTACTGATTATTTCACTCAAATAAGAGTGCATGTGTCCACGACTCAGGACCCAATCTAACAATCAGCCTACAAAAAAGATGGGCAAAACCCAACATCTTGGATAAATTAAGGAAATGGTCATAAATTCATAGATTTGAATAATCCCTATCCCTAATAACAATTTCATGGAATAAAATTATGTTTATGGATTCTCTTTGGTGTTCAGCTCATGGCTATTTCAAGAGAGTTCTATTTTTGTGTGTGGAAAATTTGGTTAATGCAGCAAATAAACTATTAGCTAGTATTTCCTAGATTGGTTGGAAAATAAGTGTCACCTTTATTATTATTATTATTATTATTATTATTATTATTATTATTATCATTATCATCATCATTATTATGAGTACTACTATTAATATTATTTAAGTTCTCCTTCTGGTTTGCATGTATATGCTTCTTCTTACGTGTTGATGATGAGAGTGATAGTGTCTTTGATGCAACTATACAGAGAAATTGCTCTATTTTTCGGAGAACTTCGATGCAAAATTGTTCTTATCACGGATACACTGTAATACAAGTGCTGCTGACCTGGAGGCTGGTGCGCTGGCTTTGAAAACTGATTATAAAAGTCGTACTGAGCAAAGAAAGCAATTGGTTAAGGACAACTTTGACTGCTTTGTCTCTTGCAAAACCACAATCGACGGTATGAACTTGATTTTTGCATGCATTAAACCATAGTTTGGCCATATAGATGTAGTCTTTTATTCTCGGCTGACTGTTGTTAAGTGTCATGCCCAAGTTCACACTCTTTCTTTCTCATTAATTTTCCCTGCATGTAGGCAAAAAATAATTAAAGTTCAAGAGCGTCATCGCCTCCTTTATTCTAATGTGAATCCCTTCTTTTTAATTTACAGATATTGAGTCAAAGTTAAGACGGATTGAGGATGACCCTGAAGGGTCTGGGACTTCCCATTTGTATAATATTATTCAAGGAGTTAGCTCGCAGGCTAATCGTGCTTTGAAGCCTTTATTCGAGCGACAGGTAGGTGAAGTCTAAAGTCTAGATTTTCTTGTGATTGCTATTCCAGATTTTGGAATATGTTAATTATTCATGACTTCTATGAGTTGTGTAGGCTCAAGCAGAAAAAATTAGGACTGTTCAAGGAATGCTACAGAGGTTTCGTACGATTTTCAACCTTCCAAGTACTATCCGTGGTAGCATTAGCAAGGGTGAATATGATTTGGCTGTCAGGGAGTACAAGAAGGCCAAATCAATTGCTCTGCCCTCTCATGTATAAAACTATTGTATTGATTTTGACCTTTCTGTAGTTTTCTATTGTATCATTGTTAAAACAAGTTTATCTTAGAGGTTTTCTGAAATTCTAGTATACATGCTCCTGAATTTTTGTACTCAAGATTCACACATACTAGAATGACATAATTTAAGCATATATTAGGATATATCATGTTTGTGAATTTTCTCTGGTTATTGTACCAATTTACTTTGTAATGTTCTTTTACTTATTAAAGTTAATTCTTCTTGTGGTCTTCCTTTAGATTCAGGTAGGGATCCTGAAACGTGTTCTTGAAGAGGTAGAAAAAGTAATGAATGACTTCAAGTCTATGCTGTTTAAGTCTATGGAAGATCCACACATAGAGCTAACAAATGTGAGTTATCAATCTCTTCAGTTTGCATTGTCATGCAAACAAAGTTGCATTTCATTTTGTAGTATCTTTGCTTGTTGTGACCAGTGATGTCATGATTGTTTCCCATCTTCCTCTGCAGCTGCTATTTACTAAAGCATAATAATGTATGAGAACGGTCAGTTGTGCTGTAAGCAGGTTTACTTTAAAAATGAAATTTTTTCAACTGTATGGGTTGAAAAGAAAGGCACAAAGAGTTGCTCATGGACACCATATATCTACATCTATATAAAAACCATTTATCATACCAGTTTTTATAACCAATCCATATAATTGGATTTGATTTTACAAAACCAGTTATATCCACAACCAATATCTTTTTCAAAATTTTTTCTTGAAAAAAATAGTACAAAAAATCTCGATTTTTTTTATACAAATTTTGTTTGGTAAAAAAAATATAAAATTTTTTCGAAAAATTTTTGTTTGGTTAAAAACCATAGTCTAAATATCCGGTTTTTAAAAATCGATTATGGATATGGATGTGGTTTGATGGGAAAACTGGTTATTTTGTGCAACCCTAGGCACAAATGAGGGGAACTGATGTGGTTGAAGTTTGTTTTTGCTTAAAGATTTACCATTTTATCTCCCTCACTCTGTTTTAGCATGGTGTTTAAACAGTTCATTGTAGTAGATGATCTAGACACACCACTGTCCGCTGGTAGTGGGCTAGTGGTGTGGGCTTTGGGTGGTTTGTGGGGAGATACTAGGTTCAAATCTTGTGTTTGTGCATGAGACCGGTATAGTTTGTTGAATTAAATCTTGAAAAGAAAACGTTACTTAAGCTTTTGCAATAATATTAGCTAAATCAAATTGCGTTTGTGAGCAAATACTGATGCTACTTGTGTTTTAAATTGCTCTTTGTTGTTTTTGCTTATGGCTGTTCCAGGGTAGCTCCAATCTCCAATCTGCAAAGAGATTGGATAGCCTTGCTGTGTTCTAGTTTTCTCATTCTTTTGTTTTGTTTTGTTTTATTTCATTTATCTTTTCAGGCTACCTTATCCTTGGGATCATTGCACTTTTTAACATTTTTCATTAAATTGAATTTCCTTTCTAACAACAAACTATTGACTTTAGCTGGAACTGTAGACGGTTTGTCAAAATAAGGCCCTTAGCAAATCACAATGTCATCAGAATGTGCTAATGACAAGGACTTCAGAATAACATCATTAAATAGATAGTTTTCAAAATCAAATCATAAGCTTTGGCGTGAATAAATATCTATGATATGAATAAATTTTGAAAGCTATGTATTATGCTGGTTCTTATAATATTAATATGACATTGTGGTGTTCTGGAACAATAGAAGAGAGATAATTTGTGCAATACCTATATTCTTGTTGTTTGCATGGTTACACGTAAAACTTACTGACAGCAACGTGAACAGGTTATATTATTTTATATGTTGATAATATGGTGACCAAGTTAGATATTGATTGCACTGGCCTTGCTGTTTTTCTGCATGCAAGTTGATTCTAACACTTGTTTGTTCTTCATGTAGCTTGAGAATACAGTGAGGTTATTGTTGGATTTGGAACCAGAGTCAGATCCAGTATGGCATTATTTGAATATACAGGTTGGAAAATCCTATGCATACCATGTTTTGAAGTACTTGTAGTTTCGTTTTCATATTTACTTCTAGAGTTGCTTGACTGTTTAGTGTATGCCAAAAATGTATAAAGAGTAAGGAAAAATGGCAATCGCTGGGATGTTGCTGTTGGTACTATCATAGACCTGTTGTAAAGATCAAGTATCATGTTAATTTGTTCCCTCTTCCTCATTAATTATTTCTTCACTTTTTAGTTATTTTCCTCTTAATCTTCAAATTTTTAAAGCTTGTCATTTTTGCATTCTACGGGATGGCCAAATTGTTGAGTCCATTGGCTGTTGTTTCCTTCACAGAACCGGAGAATACGTGGTTTACTTGAGCAGTGTACTTTAGATCATGAGGCCAGAATGGAAAATTTGCGCAACGAGTTGCACGAAAGGGCCCTTTCTGATGCCAGATGGAAGCAGATTCAAGAAGAACTGAGTGAATCTGTAAGTGCAAAATGTTACTATGCTATTAGAAATGGTTTAACTTTCTCTTTTTAATATTCCTTCTATAACTATTGTCAGTCAGATGTCAACAACTCTCCTATTCTTGGTAATACCTATCCTGCGGTTCAGTCTCATCAAGTAGATCTAACTGGTGAAGAGGTGGATGGTTTAAGAGGAAGGTATATCCGTAGATTAACTGCTGTAATCATCCATCATATACCAGCCTTCTGGAAGGTTGCACTCTCTGTTTTCAGTGGAAAATTTGCTAAGGTATTATGAACAATTTTAATTTGGTGTATATATATATGCATTACTCATTTATAACCTTTTATTTTGATTCTGATTTAAGGCATGTTTTCAAGTTTTCAATTTCTCTTCCTTTGTAATCTTGACTCAATTGGATTCTTCTGGAAACATATATAGTATATTGTTTTTATATTTTACCATTCTATATTTCTTATTTCAACATTGTTTATTTTTTAAAGTTTGTAATACATAATTACATGTTCTGTATTTTTGTGGAATCTTTTTCTTTCCAGTCTTCTCAAGTTCCAACAGATTCAAATTCCAATAATTCTACAAATAAAATTGAAGAAAAAGCTGGAGATGGGAAATACTCAAGTCATTCGCTTGATGAAGTTGCCGCAATGATATGCAGCACAATATCACTGTATGGAGTCAAGGTAATTGTGTTCACTTGATCCATTTTTCCTACCTTGCAATCTCTTTATAGTGTTGCACTGTTTCTCTATTTTTTATATTGGCTTTTTTTGGGTTTAATATGTTTTAAATCTCTCAAATGACTTTTTTGTATTTATTCCTAATTTAAATTTCTTCATCTTTAGCTCTTAAAAGTTCAAATTTCATGTGCTTTTAGTTATTGAAAAGGACAAAAAGCACACTATTTTTGTTAAATGGAGAGACGAAAAATGAATAAAATTTAATTAGGGACTAAAAAAACAAAATTATATTTTCAGGGATTATATTTAATCCTTTTGGATATCATGTGACTTTGGAGATAATTTTTGGGCCTGAAATGTTTGTGAAGCTTTTCGGTCGATTTATCTGAACTTGAATCTGACTATTGAATGAGTACTATGTTTGACTTGACATTAAAATGGAACAAACAAAGCAACTTTGCATAAAAAAGATTGTTCAGCGCGTATTGGAAGAGATGTAGCAGTGTGTTGTACTTTGCTTTTCTGTTCTGACTAATCATTCCTGTGACCATGTCATTCCTGTGGTATTTTTGGAGTAACAAATTTTTCTGTTAGTGCTATCAGTCTTGTTAGCTTTCTGAATTTAACCGAGATAACTAGTATATTCATGCTAGTTTATCCAGCTTTAACTCCCCCCACCCCCTGGTCTCACTCTCTCCCTCCTAGTATATTTGGAAGCCTATTTTCATAAACATAAGGTCACGAGGATGCCTACATGGCTATATACCAAATCCTAATCCAGTTATCAAGAAAAGTATTTATTGCAAAATGGTTGATTTGACAAATAGAAAGGAGTCCATGATTTTCTCATTTTCCTAATGGTTTTGCATACATTGCAAAATTGCCAAATCCAAATTCAGTAATTTAGAAAAGTATTTATTGCAACTTGGTTGATTTGATAAATAGAAAGGAGTTGATGGTTTTGCATTCAAATCCTGATAATCCGCCATCGGTGCAGGTTACTAACATATTTCATGATCTAGAGGAATCAAATGTCCACCGATCCTACATGAGTGATGCCATTGAAGATATATCTAAAGCATGTGCAGCTTTGGAATTGAAGGAAGCAGCTCCTCCAGTTGCGGGTATCAATTATCTGAATTTAAAAGTTATTTTAATCTGTAAATCTTCTGAGTGCTTGTGTTTCTTTTTATTCTAGTTGGTGCTCTGCGAACACTGCAACCAGAGATTATAAGGATTTATGTTTTAAGGCTTTGCTCTTGGATGCGAGCGTCAGTTGAAGAGGTGTCAAAGGATGTGTCATGGGTTATTGTTTCAATTCTTGAAAGGAACAAATCCCCATATGCAATCTCTTACCTACCTTTAACATTCCGTTCAGCTGTAGCTTCAGCAATGGATCAGATCAATTTGTAAGTCTAAATATTATCCTATAGGATTTGATATGGTTTTTGCTCAATGAAAATTAAATGAATTTTATAATTTTATTTACCAATTATGTAATCATATTCAAAACCTGGCTCATGATCATTTCACCTCTTAATTTGTTAATTCTCCGCATGTCTGGTCATTAATTATTAGTTAATATAGTTTGTATTTGGGGAATATGAAAAAGTCATAGTGTTTCCTCTGACTTCAAATTTCAGATATTCATGATTTTGGGTTGAGGAATCTTAGATTTAGTCATTTAGATTTATAAAAGATCATATTTTCTAAAAGCCGAGTGTTTGGGATGTGGGCCAATAACGGTTTTATGCCTCTAACAAGTTGTTTCATACAACAACATCCTATACAGTGTCTATGCTTTAAGTTGACTATATTATGAAGAATTGGGTGGCAATAGCTGAAATCTTAACTGCTTTCGCATGGAGGTTTTGGAAGCATACCAAAGACCACATTGCCCAGCAATGATTTTAAATCTCTGACAGCGTTCATGTCTGTAAGATTTTAGGAAATTATTTTGAGGGAACACATTAGAATGCAGTTACAGAGACTCTAAACCTTTTACCGGTGGGATTTAGGTTGTAATTTATTTTCAAGAATTACATGACATAGTGCAGTCTGCAGTAACGATTAAACCAGAGAGAAAATAATTGCAAGACTATGCAATGAACCCTGTTTGGAATGATGCATTCAGTAACTGTGTTTTAACTGTGAATCTATGGCCACCTAACTGTATTTTCAAGAATTATGATTAATATTCGGAATCATTGCCCAAGATATGATAACTTTCTGGCAGAGTTAGGCATCATTCGGCTGACACCTGAAACAGAAAATAAGATGCTGTAAAAACTTGGCAATCAGATAATGAATTAAGTGATCAATTTCATTTTCCCTTCTTTTACACATGCAATGCCAACTTATAACATAACAATTGTATGCATCAAAAGTGAGTGCGTTGTAAGGTGGCTTGTCCAACAACTCCCAAGCTTATCTCATTAGATGGCACCATCTACATGAATTGGTGCCACTGGGCTTTAGCAAATTTCAAAACACAAATTTAGTAAAATAATTTTCAGAGAAGTCTTTTATTTATTTATTCGAAATATTCGAAATTTTCAGAGTAAAATAATCTTTTCTTATGTTTTTTTTCCTAATCCATTTATTCGAAATATTTTGGATTTGCGTAACATTTTGTAATGGTATCTCTATTGATTTTCTTCTAATATAATTATAACCAAACCATCCCTACATGAGTTTTGTTTGGTAGTCTTTTCATAAATAGTTGCCTTTCAAACGTTCTCCTGGATAGAATTGGCTCCTAATCTATCTTTTCTGTAAGGTGGCTGTAAGCATGGGGAAAATTCCTCTCAGAAAATTTTCAGCAAAATGATCTTCCAAGGAAATAGCTTGATACAAAAGTTATAATAAATGTTTGCATCAAAACTGTTTAGTTTTTAAGAAATCCTTTTCAGTACATATTTGGCAACATACTTCAAATTTTATTCGTAGTTTACCTCATACTGTCTGATCTTTATTGTCTAGTATTCTATCTTCGCAGTGAAATTTAAAATTTCTCTCTATTTATCACTGGGAATGATCCCCTTGTGTCCAATAAGAAAAAAAAGCCAAAACCCCGTCCTCTGCTTTACACTTGTCTTGGTATGTATTATATCTAAAAGTTGGTGTTAATATTTTAATAATGATCCCTTCAGGATGCTTCAGTCCTTAAAGAATGAGGCAACGAAATCCGAGGATACATTTATTCAACTTCAAGAAATTCAAGAATCTGTCAGACTTGCATTTTTAAACTGTTTCTTGGATTTTGCTGGTATGTTGAATTAGTTGGCTTAATATTTCATCTGATACATACTTTTCTAGGTAAAGAAATAAAGTGAAATGAAAGCAAGATGGTGAAAGAACAACATAGTGTTGGAGCACTTGAATTTTTAGTTACAAATTTGTTTTCTGTGGTTGATTGTCAGGTAATTTAGAGCGTATTGGGATTGAACTTGGCCAACATAACTCACACAATGAAGGTTCCCATTTACCTAATGGATATACACATGAAGTAGAAGAAAGTGAACCTTCTGATCTTCGAGGCATTACTGATCCCCATCAACAGTTATTGATTGTGCTAAGCAATATTGGATATTGCAAAGATGAACTTTCTTATGAGTTGTATGACAAATACAGACATATCTGGCAGCATTCCAGGTACATTGTTATTGTTGTTAGAATATGTATGTAAAATATCTTAAGAGTAATTTAGAACATCTTAGATTTTTTCTCAGGCTTTGTTTGGTTCAAGAGAGAAAGACGTGAGAATGAGAGTCAGAAGAAAGCAGGAGGTGAGAAAGAGGGTTTTTTATATTGTTTGGTATGAGAAAAAAGAGTAAGAAGTGTACGTTATTTTTCAAAAGATAAAATTACTCTTAGACTAAACAGTTGTGTACAACTCATATTTTAATAGATTTTATTTTCTATTAAAATTAGTTTGATTATAAAAACCTCCTAAATAATTTTTATGATAAGCTTATAAATTCACTTCTCATTTATTAAGCATTGAATAAATTTGTATAACTATAAACTCATTTTTTTGATTAATTTTTAATCCTAATAGCTTAAATGCATGTTGTCAAACTAGTGGGTCATAAAGGGAAGAGTTTACGTGGTATTTAGCTGGATGGATCAAGGCTTGTGATTTTTTTATATGTTGGATAGATGATTGACTTGCAGTTGCAGAGAGTTTACATAATAATTTTTGCTATGTAGATGGATAAAGGGTTATTAAAGAAATAAAAAAGATCTGAGATCTCTCACTCTCCTTTATTCGCTGTGAGAGAGATTTCAAAAACCAGCGTGTCCCACTCCTTTTTTATATCTTCACTATTTCTCTTCAAACCAAACAGTAGATGTTTGGTTTTTATTTGCAATATTAGAGATTGCAAAATGAAGTGGGTCCCACAATTTTGTTTTCTGTCTTTGCTATTTCTCTTCAAACCAAACAAGAGAAGTTTGGTTGTTCTCTGCAATTTCGCTCACCTCTATTTCACCCCCACCAAACACATTCTTAAGATTGGTTTTCATTTTCTCTATATTCCATGATTTGTTTCCTTGTTTAATTAGGATTAGAGTTTTGTACTAGTTTTATGCTTGGGAGGTCAACCAATGAAGCAACTTGCTACAAAGATTAATGGAATGATATTAGAGGGATCAAATTAAAAAAGACTTACACATGGCTTTCGTTAATTTGGAGAAGACTTATGCTAGATTGCCAAGAGAGGTCTTGTGGAAAGACTTATGCTAGGATTTTATTAATTTGTATGACACGAGTTGCCCCTACACTCATAACCACTAGTTAAGTTATATGATCCAATGGGGTCTCCCAACAGTTATCATCAAAGGATTTGGTTGTACATAGTGAGACTCAATTTCTCAAGTCACCTAGAACCAATTTAAAATCGTCTCTTTTAATTCAAATTAGTACCAGTCTATTCTAGATATATTATAAGGACAAGATCTCTGTTATTTCACCCACATTTGTCCATGCTCTAGATGTCTGGGTCTGAGGATGTTCGTTGAGATCTTTGTTATTCCATTCGCCTATGCTTCAAGTGTCAAATTATCAGTGCTAGGGCGTGTGTTGAGTGTCTTGCATCAACTAGAGATATGTCATAGATAGTGGTCATAAGACTTCGGCTGTCCTCACCTCACCATTTGCTTTTGTGAGGTTGAGTTATTCCCTGAGACCAAACTCTAAGATGATATGAGATCTCTAGCAAGTATTAACTTGAGGGGGAGTTTTTAAATATATGGAAAACCTTTCATAGTATTTGTGTTGTATCTATGCGTTATTTAGAATATCTTAAATTTTTGGTGAAGATAGGTTTTAATATTTCTTTATATTTCATTATTTGTTTCTTCATCAAATTAGGGCTAGTAGGAGGGGTCTAGTAATTATCATGATTAGTTTCCTTGTGTTAACATAAATAAGGGTAATGTTCAGTCTTTTGTATATTTGGCAATGTTTTATCTCTAAAGTTGACTGCTGAGAGTGTTTCTCTCAAGCAATCCAAATAATTCAATTGCAGCAACTTTTTAATTGATTAAATTTATCCTCTTGTCTTGTTGCCTATGTGACTGACAATATCAAAGTATTGTAGCCTACAAGTATGCTAAAATATTTCAACAAAACATACTAGCACACTATATATGTTTTATTAAAACACTTTAGCCTATTTTGTATTTACTAGTACATTCTGATTCTTGGTTTCCCTTGTTTTCAGGGGGAAGGACGAAGGAAACAGTGATGTACAAGATCTTGTGATTTGTTTCTCAGGGCTTGAAGAGAAGGTCCTTGAACAATATACTTTTGCAAAGGTAATGAGAAAAATATATGTTCACATCCTAATAACTGGGAAGACAAAAAATGAATATATAAGCAATAAGAATAATAGGAGCATCTTATTACTTTTTGTTATGAATATCATTGCAGTCATTGATTTTTCAGAAAGAAGCTTTTCAGAGTTGCATCTAATGACTGCTATAGTTAAACAGTTCTCATGATCAGTTTATGGAAAAACTACCAGTTGGAATAATTAGGCATTGCCTTTTGCTTCTTAAATATCAAGGTGTTGTCATATTCTACATAAAGTAATTTCAAGGTTTTGTTAGTGATGGATCGTAGCTGCAAGCTTCTCTACCTCCAGGCCTATTAGAATGTATTTTGTGCTGCCTAAGTATCAGCCATTGATTATCAATAATGATATATATGAATAAATTAATTTAACTTCTGCTTAATATGTGCAAACTGCAAAGTTCTGAATATCATGTCCGCTAATACCAAATGGTCAGTTATTAATCTCCAGTTAAACATTTGAATTCAGACTAATAGTGGTCCAGAATAAAAAAGACTTATTTTGAAGCAGGAATGACGATAGTAGTAAATTAGTAAAAATAAGTATACCCTTTCTGGTTCAAAAAGGCTTACACTCTAGTCCTGCTTTCACTTTCAATACCATGACACTTTCTTGTGTTCCATCAGGCAAACTTGATCAGATCTGCTGCGACGAGTTATCTGTTGAGTTCTGGCATTCAATGGGGTGCAGCACCTGCAGTCAAAGTGAGGAATTAGTATAAATATGACAGTTCTCATTGGTTGTTTTTGTTTCTGTCTGAAATGATTTTTGCTTATATTTGGGAAAATGTTGTTTTAATGTGAAATTCCATTTATCCTGGTTTCTTTCAGGGTGTCCGCGATGCAGCAGTTGAGTTGCTGCACACATTGGTAGCGGTGCACGCAGAGGTAATTATTGCATGCGATAAGGGTTCAAATCCCACATTTGTTTTAAGAGGCAAAAGATAAGTTTTATTTGAAGGAAATACATAAAACATCAGACTTGGAGGATAAGATATCATCCTTAGAAATGTAACAAAATCTAGCAAAAGATCTCTTTATATCTACCAAGAGATTTTTTAAGATATACATCACGTGCAGAACTTCACAAAGCCATGAAAGTACTGGCGTGTTAAAAGCAAATCTTTGTGATTGGATGTTTCTATTAAAGGCCTGACCCCTGAACATTCTTTTCCAACCAAGGACACCAAAATACTAGCATCAGATAACACTGCCTTATTAGGTTTCTTACTTTGGACAAGACCTGTGAAAATTCTAAAAAGGAAATGCTCCAACTTGACTACCTACCTGAGTTTTACTTGATTTACCAAAAACTTTCTTCCAGTTACAGCTAGATGATAATCAATGTAGAAATAAATATTTCTATTTTGTAATATAATTATTGGATCTACGCATCAGGACAGTGTCCAGATGAAGGACATGATGTTGGAATATGTCAAATGGATTTTGGAGAAGGAACATTGTATTCAGATTAGCTTTATCGTCTTCATATATTTTTTTGCAGACCTTGTGTTAATGGTATTATACTTCTGTTGACATTGGTACCGAGGCCATGTGCACATCAATCTTACAAGTGAATAATCTGAATGTTATGTTGAGCAATTTAGTCACAAGACCCTTGCTAAATTTAGTTCTTTAAGCTGTGCTTAAATAAGTTTAAGCAATATCTGGTTGGCACTAAATAATTGCTTCACTAAATAGTATGCTGAGGTGAACTGTTTTTTGTCATAGGTTTTTGCTGGTGCTAAACCTCTCTTGGATAAAACACTTGGTATTCTCGTGGAAGGCTTGATTGACACATTCATTAGCATTTTTCACGAAAATGAAAATACGGATCTTAGATCACTTGATACAAATGGATTCTGTCAACTCATGCTTGAGGTAAATTCTATAACTGGCATATTAAGGCTGATACGATAATTCATATGCCACATTAAGCCCTATCTGAAGCTCAATTTGTAGCTCTCGTGTTGATTAACTAATATGTATCTCTGCAGCTTGAGTACTACGAGACTGTATTAAACCCATATTTCACATCCGATGCAAGAGATTCCTTGAAGTCCTTACAAGGACTGCTTTTGGAAAAAGCCACCGAGAGTGTGACTGACGCTGTCGACAATCCAGGACATAATCGTCGGGCTACTCGCGGCAGTGAAGATGCACTTGCAGATGATAAACAAGGAACAACTGTATCACCGGATGAACTCATTGTAAGTAACTGATTAATGTAGTATGCATTTCACGTGTCTGAATACCAAGAATGCTGATTAAATTAGTGATTATAGTGTTCCTTTGATTTGTGCTGGAGGTGATGCAAGTGTTGTGATTTGAGACAAGTATTACATTATTATGAAAATGAGGTTTATTTTGATATGGTTCTGTATCGTGAATTTTTTTAATTGCTTGGAAAAGATTTATATTGGCATCTAGTAAAAGACTTCTATGTTGAATTCTGCTGCTAAATATACTGTCTAAAGGTGTATATTGTGCATTTCAGTCTCTTGCACAGCAGTACAGCTCTGAGTTCCTTCAATCAGAACTTGAGCGGACACGCATTAATACGGCATGCTTTGCAGAATCTATTCCTTTGGACTCTGTGCCAGAACCTGCCAAATCTGCCTACTCTCCCTACAGGAACTCCATGGATTCTCCTAGCAAATCTCACAGAGGTACATATAATACTGGATCCTCAAGTTTCTCACAGCATAGATATTGATGAGCATAAACTAGCACCCTTATTCTTTTAGTTTGTTTGCCTATTTTGTATTTAATGTTGTATATTTTTGTTTTTGTAGTTAATGAAAAGTTGTATTCTTTGAATTGTTGTCATTTCTTCTCTTTGTTTGTAAAGGTGGATGACGATTACCACATTTTAGTAAGTTTTGGACTGTATGTCTGCATTTCTGTATGCCACAATAAACCGTAACTGCACTCAATTTTGTCATTTTATCTTTAAATGTGGATAATTTGTTAGCTTAATTCCTGGAGCATTTGGATGCGTGCACAGTAAATGAAGGACATCAATTCTATATGGAGAGAGATTAATGATCCTACGTGAGAATTGTCGTGAACAAAACAAACACCCGCCAAAAAAAGACGACGACGCCAGATATAGAACAATAATAACAAACTTGGGGGGAAAAATATGGAATGAAAGAGTATAAAACTGTTTCACACTGATATCTAATAAGAATTTATTACTGTCATATTAATACACCTTTTTATTGTTATTCTGAATCTAATCATGTGATATGGAGATATAATGATCTTTCATTGGATGTTAGTTTAAATAATTTTACACTAACCATTAATGGTCATTGTACTCAAAAAATAAATAATAAGAAAAGACAACATAAGAGGAAATAAAAATGTAACAATTGCAGTTTTTCACTTGTTCAAATTTCGAAGTTTTAGGTTCTCTCCAAAGTTGTATGTCATGGCATAATCTCATATTTGCTCCTTTTTGTTAAATAAACATGAAAAGTATTCCATGATGACTAATAATCCCTTGAGACATACAATTTGACTAATAATCCATCATGACTTAATTATAAATTAAAATAGTTAGGCATGGCAAGAGGGCGAGGGTGGATTTTGCTTCCTCCACTCCCGCACTCGACTAATTGGAAAAAATCTGCATCCGCCTTCGTTGTATAGCAGGTGTAAAATTTAAGCTCCATTCCTGACCGTAGGAGTTTCTCCGCTCACATCTGCACTTGCTCATATATATAAAGTTATAAATTTAAAAATCATATCTATTATAATTAATATAATAAAATAATTATTATTAGATAATAACAAAATTAAAAAATATTTTTTTATAGATATAAAATTATAATTTTTAATATTTTGAAAAAACATTAAGTATATTCAATATGTATATGTATATAAAATTTAAAAATTATATAATATTACTTGCGGGGTGCGTTCGGATGCGGGGTGGATATCACCACCCCATACCCGTTCCCATCCCCGAATTTTAATTTCGGAGAAAATCCGCACTCGCACCCATTCAAAGCTGGTATTCTACTATTCTCCGCCTAAATCAAGCAGGTTCGATTGGGTACCGGCGAGTGCGGATTATGTTATCATCCCTACTAATCTTTTTTTTTTTAAAAATAAAAAATAATTAATTGTACATAGATTAATTAAGAATGATAGTCATCTTTATTTAATTTTCTTGATGTGAACAAAATACAAATTATATTTCTTAAACTAATTATTTTCATTTAATTTTATATATGAGAAATTTTACTTATATTTTGTCTAGTAATTATAACTATAACTATTATTTAATTATATTTGAGTCTTGAATCATAACTCAATAGTTTGATGTTGACTGAGTCAATGAATGGGTTGAATTTATTGATAGTGTAAGAAAGTATAAAGATGAAGAGAAAAGGAAAATGTGATGCTAGGTTATCATCCACATTTTATGAATTGTTCACCTTGATTTTAAATGAATAACTCCAAAAAAACTTCAGTGAATAACTAAAAAAAAGTTAAATGAATAATTCAGCAATACGTTAAAAACATTCTAGAATTGTTATAATCTTATAATTTTAATGAATTATTAATAGATTTTATAGAAATGAGGTCTTTAAATGTTTTTTTTTTAAAAAATTAAGTAGGTCATTAGCAGTTTTTTTAGGCAGATTGATAAAAAAAAAACTCACGTACAATTGTAAGGTTATAAATTTGAATTCGGAACATTATATTCAGTCTAATAATATTGACATTTATCAATTGAACTAGATCTTATAGATATCACTACTTGCTAATAATATAGTTAAATTTTGTTAAATTCAAATATATATAAAGATTAAGTGTTGATGTATCAATTGTGTGAGTATATTCTAAATTTTCAGATAAATTTATAAATTCTTACAACTTTATAAATTATGAACGGATAAAGACTTATTTAAAAATTTAAGAAATATAAGGATTCAATTAGAAGCTTTTAAACCGGTATGGATCTATTTGAAACTTTAGTGATAATATAAGACTAATATAGTTTAGTGTGCTAAAGTCTGGGGTTAAGAAATTAATTTTGAAAAAATGATTTTAGTTAAAATTGAAATGAATGTAAAATAATTTTTATTTAAATATATTAACGTAAAAGTGAATTAAATATTACATTTATCTTATAAAATACAAATACTCTAAATAGTATTTGTTAACGAGAAACTAAAAAGAGAAAATTTCAACACAAACAAACGCACAACCAAATATATAATAGGTAAAAAGTTACAAACACAATGATCAAAGACTAGAAGAAAATTTGACTCTGTACCTCCACTTTTATCTCTAAATCCCACAATTTTTTTAAAATGCCAAAAATACCTTCAAATTTTCTTTTTTTTTACAAAATTCATTTTCACTTCCGAAAAACTATTTTCAAGAATTCCGGTACACAGAGTTTTACCGAAAAACTTGTAAAAAGTTTTCCGGTACAATGTTTCCGAAAAACTAAAAAAAAATTTCCGGCACAGAAGGAAAAAATGTGTGTACCGGAAAATTTTCTTCAATTTTTCCGGTACGTGTTTCCGAAAAACTTTTTCCGATACTTCTTTCTCTTTCACACTTTTCAAATGAAAAGTAAGATTGGATGAGTAGCCATTTTAACTCATCATTTGTTTTGAGATAAATATATACATTTTCCACGGGGTATATGATACAAATCAAACACAATGGGCATATTATGTTTTAAAAACTCTTTTTATTGAATTTTTTTTTTCTTTTAAATTCTATATGAATAAAAGATACAACTCTACAATAATTTATAAAAACTGCAAGTTACACTTTATAAATCAATTTTGTAAAGATAAATTAATCATAATATAAAATTTAAGACTTTTATTGATTAAGCATATTTCTTTTTATTTAAATTGTTTAGTTTTTACATTTAAAATACACATTTATTCGCTTGTAAACAGAAGAACCTCACACTCGCGTTTAACTTTTACATTTAAAATACACACTCATTCCTTTGTAAACAAAAGAACCTCCCACTCCCTCTTCATTTTTATTTGTACATTTTTTAGATTTACAACCACGTTAAAAATATTTTTTTATTTATGTAAAATGTCAACAATTTTAGCTTTGATCACAAGTATTTTTTTTATAAATTGTGGCCAATAGTATTATATATTAATAATAAACTATTAATACCTATTTTCTTATAAAGTATACCATATCTATATAACTTTTTAATTAAATTTCATTAATGTTTATAAACCATGTCATACCTTAAATTTCAAAATAGTTCTATATCCGTATTGTATCGTACCGGTATTCAATTTAATTGTATTTCAGGTTATAAATCAAGTTGTGGATATAGATTTGCTGCACAAATCCCGCAATCACCTAAAATCAGACCCTTCAATTCATCCAAAGTTCCATATTTTAACACATCATTTCTAAAACAACGCACAATTTGCTATTCAAATTTTTCTCAGTATATACAATTTCATCATCGTCGCCCAAATTTGAAGCTTGTCCATCAAAATTGTACGTTGTTTTGGAAATGACGTGTTAAAATATGGAGCTTTGAATGAATTGAACGGTCCGATTTTGGGTGACTGGAGCAGCTTAAGATTTGAAAGCTTTGAGCGACTGCAGCAAATCCATATCCCAATTTTAGTGGACAAACTTCAAATTAAAATCATTCTAAACATAAAATCGATCTTTTGCAGCACCTATAGGGCTATATCAATACATGTAAAATATATTTTTCTCTGCTTCATAGTCAGTCTTAAAATAATTGATGTATTTATAAAAAAAATTATCTTAAAATAAGTAATTCTTTCAGTTTTTAAAACACATTTTTTTTGTTATACCCTTTAATTAACTATAGTTACATCATCTTTATTATAATATTTTTTACTATACATTTATGATATTAATAATGCATTAATATTTAATAAAGGTAATTTGATAAAAAAAATATTATTTTTGTTTTATTTGTACATTTTTTAATATATATAAAATATTTAATTAAATGAATTATTTTGAGACGAAATAATAAATTTTATCTCTTTTAAAGATGAAACCGAACATAAAAGTTTTTGGTGTGCTTTGAGTTGAGGGTGTTTCCTTTTTTCACAGAAATGACAGACAGTATATATGTTCAATGAACTAAACTACTAAAGGGTCCCATACGCAGAGAAGCACTCCTCGGCAAAAACAGCATATATGATAATATCACATTTCACACTTGCTATGTCTACAATTTTACAAACACTCACTTTTCACACTCAATGCACTTATCTTTTCTCTCTCCTTTTGGTTTTCTATCTTTAATGTTTCTTTTAATTCTTTTCGTTTTCTTTTTTTGTTCTTTTATTCATTGAACCAGTTTTTTTCCATCGGCACCGATCTTTTATTTAATTTTGAACAATTTTTTATCCGGCTACCACCGGGATTTTCCATGATATTCTTTCAAGTTCTTTATTTTACAATATGTAATATACAATAAATAAAAGATTTAAATGTAATTTTACTCTTCATATTTTAACTCAATTACAAATATAGTCTTTCATTTTAAATTTCAAAAATCTAGTCCATCTGTTTTACAAATTTTTGAATTTTTTTCCACCACCCACATATAGGCTTAATTTTGCTAACATGTTCTCTTAATTAATGACATGACATTATACTTTTTTTGTTACAATTGAATTAAATTTTATGATTCTAAATCAAACATTGACATGTCATAAAATATAATTTCACGTAGTTAGTTAATTAATAGAATACGGCAACCAAATTGATTCTAAATATGAATAGTAGGAAACAACCTTGAAAAATTGTTAAATAAGAGTACTCAATTCTTAAATTTTAAAATGGAGAGACTAAAGTCATGATATAGTTAAAAAAAGAAGACAAAAAATATCTCAGTACAATATAAAATATTTTTAGTTTCATGCTATATATCCCATCAAAAATGACCTACCACTATATATATATAACTTTTATTTGTTTATTTGAGAGTTAAAATAAATAACTTTAGAGTTTAATTTGCATTAATTGTGGTTGAAAATAGTTTTACATAATTTTTTTAATT
>JBBPBQ010020324.1:10820214-10902229 GCA_037974755.1 Cicer yamashitae
TTTAAAAAATTAACAACAAAATAGAACACCTGAAATTTATTAAAAAAATGAAGTGACAATATTAATAACGCAGTTGGAAGCTTTTTAAAGAATTATAAAAAATGAGTTGGCGATTTTAAAAAAATTAAATGAGTTGGAAATTTAAAAAAAAAATAAAAAAAAATGAGCTTATATTCCACATAATCATAAAAATAAATAACGTCACTTTAGTGTTTGTCCGAGTAAAAATTAAAAAAAAAAGCTAAATATTTACAAAAGGACTAAAATTGCAATTTTTAAAGTAAGGAACTAAAATCATCGGATTTTAAAACTTGGAAGGTCAAAAGTGCACTCTAATCTAAATTATATTCTAATATGATTTTTAAAATATTTATATTAAATTATCAATATTATATATTTTTGTAATAACATAATAACTAAATATAAAGTATTTTTTTTTGTTCTATAATAACTATCTTATTTTTTAAATAAAAAAATCCTAAAAGAATGCCATGATTTTTAAGGTAATTTTAATTGATTTTAGTTGTAACTTCTAATTGATATTATGTACATCACTCTTAAATTATAATTGTTCACTTTACATTTATAATAATGTGAATACAATAATCATAAAATATAAATCTCTATTCTAATTTATTCATTCCAAAATTTTGAGTGGCCTTAGCAACCATACTTTTATAAAAAAAATGATGTAAAATATGAAATTCATAATGGACCTGAGCAAAAAATGCAAAATCGGGTCATTAAAAGTGGAAGGCGCACAAAAAAAAAAAAATGGACGAATGCATTAAAATTAATTTTTCTGGTTACTACAAAATAATACACTTTCCAACTCAGGCAGACGACAATGCATTTGTAGTGGTCAATTTGAGTGTACACTTTAAAAATTCCACCCCACTTTATAAACACTAACATTGAGTAAAATCTTTTCATGTAGGACTTTCAAAATCTTTTCGGTTCACACAATATTTACTCTAAATGTGTAACACTTAGTGCTAAAGTTTGAACAAGAATTTTTATGTGTCGAAATCTAGAGATTTTGGTAATTTGTTTAGAGTGTCTCTACAAAGATTTAGGATTCATTTGATGTCTTGTACTTCCTCTATAGAGTAACTTTTTTTTTTTTGACTGATTGTAGTAGAGTAACTTGGAATTTGATTTTAATGTAATGAAGGATTTTGAATTTTATCTACCTCTAGCTTTTACAATGTTTAATGAAGGTTAAATAAATCTTTGGGGTTTAGAATATGATAATGTATTTTTTGTGGATTATAGGTGATTTTTATAGATTTATAAGAAAAATTTGTAGTGGAAATAGATAAAGCGAAGAGTTAGACTTTGTCAAATTTGAATTTAATCTATCAAAAATTTTAAATTTAAGTCTAGCATGTGTGTTATAGATATTTTTTTTATCAGTTTGATTTTTATGAAAGTCTGAGACGATTTATTAGTTTATTTAAAAATATTTTATATTAATATTTTTAAATAAATAATCTGACATATTTTAATTAAATTAACAATCTAATAGGTGAAAAACAAGTTAATAGGTCAACGAAAATAAGTATTTTTTTAGATTTAACATGACATATATTTTAAAGAATTTGAATTTATATAAACTATATTTTAATTTTATTTTATAATATATTTAATTATGTCAAAAACTAATATAATGGTCAAATTATTAAAATGTTAGTAAATTTATAATTTAATATCAAATTCAAAATCTAATACAAATAATAATAATAATAATAATAATAATAATAATAATAATAATAATAATAATAATAATAATAATATCTACTTAAATAGATCGGTCTAATATGACTAAAAGATATTTTTTATGAAATGTAGATTTAATATTTTTAACTAAATAAACCTCTAATAAAATTTTAAATTTGTCGATTTAAAAAAAAAAAATTACCTGATATATCGTAGGCTAAATAACAAACCTTATTAGATGGTATGACCTCTTCCCATTATTAGTGGAGACAACCCTAAGTTCTATCTAATTTTGGAAGAAAAACAGTAGTCAATCATCTAACTCAACATGCTAAGTGTGTTCTTTATTTGGGCTCAACAACAATATATGAATGAGTGTTTGATTCAATTTTTTAATGATAAGATTAGGGACCAAATATAAATGTGTTTGATTTTAAAGATAAAAAAGCAAATTAAAAATTGACTAAAAAGTCAAATTAAAAATAATTTAAAGTAACAAGCGTTAAGATGGACACTAACAATTTTTTCCCTATACAGCACAATTTCGCAGAATGGATCCTTTGCAGTAAAATATTTATGCAATGGATTCTCAGCCATTCGTTTATCATACTTCCATGTTCTCAAAATACTAAAAAAATTGAATTGTGAATATTTTTTCCTCGAGTGAAAATCCCACTAAAGAGAATCTCCTCCCACAATTATACTATATACCCCTTACCCTGTCTCACAATTTTTCAAAAATCCAAATTTGTCCATCATTTTTTCTTTTTTAAAAAACAAACTTATATTTCCACAAAATTTCAAATGTGTTTTGAAAAATTCAAAGTTATTTTTCAGAACACAAATGAGTCGAAAAATATTAAATTTGTTGATCTTTTCTTAAAATGTTTGAACTGTTTTTGTTAATGTTTTCGGTAATTAAATTTTAGAAATCAAGTCCCGAAATTCTTAAATTCTCCTAGTTTATTCAAAATGTTCTCAAATTGAATATAATAAGTTTTTTTACACACAAAAATTCATTGATCAAAATATTAAGTTTTACTTAAAAATAAGTAATTTCCAATTTTTTTACCTTTTCAAATATAATCTCATATCTTTTATAAAAACTATTTATAAGGATAAAAAACACGTAAAAATAAAATTAAAGAAAATATAAAATAAACCAAAATTTGATAAAATTTGAAAAAAGATATCCCATAGCTACTGCAATAATAATTCAATGTGCTGGTTTATCTTTTAAAAATCAGAGCATGCAAATGTTCAGGTGACATACACCACGTTCAAGATAAACATTAGAGGAATTTAAATTGCTACATTTAATTTTGTTGTGATAAAATATACTCTGCTATTGACGTGAGCTGTTAGCAGTTCTACAGTTGAATTTAAAATTGCACAGGAACTTCGTTATTCGATATTGATTAAACTTTTTCATAAAGAAGATATATATTTGATTGAGTATATAATAATATTCAATTTTTTTTAAAAAAATAATAATAATAATAATATTCAAATAATGAAAACCTTGACCTTGTGTGGATCGAACCATCAATTCTCTGCGAACACCGCTAAGTCATTCAATTTAATCCTCCTGCGAATTCTGCGAACACCATGTGAACATCGCAGTATCGTCACATTGCTTTGCAATCATCCTTAGAATTAAATTAATCAAATTAGATTTATGATTTAGCTTATTTAAACTAATGGATTTAGTAATTAAATTAATTTACTTTTTTTAAAAACATAATAAATATCACTATAAATAATTTATAGTATTTTATTCTCTCATAAATTAGTGGTTAAATTAAAACTAGTTATTGCAATAGAGGGGATGTCCTCGACTGATTAGGAAAACTCACACTCGTTTTTATATTTTATTGGAATTAAAATTTAGGCCACAATTTTGCTTTATGTGGTTTAGAAGATATTTAATTAATAAAATATTAAAATTATATTTTTTTAGGAAAAATATTAAAATTTATAATATATAAAAAATATTAAATAAAATTAATAAGTAGATGTTTGATCTTATACTGGGAATATGCTGCAAATCTTTAACATGAAGAAGACGAAGACAGTTAAAATGGTGGTGAACAAATAAATTTTAAACATGTGTATCACACTAAACTTTAGATTCGACTCCACCAATCTATGTATATTGAATGCAAACGAGTATACCGACGAATCTCTTTAAGATACTTTGAAAACCTTGAAGTGAATTGCACATTCTCATCAAGTGTATCAATAAATAATATTTTACATAATAAAATTCATTTATTTACTCTCGTGCATTAGAAGAAAAAAAAAGTGATGTAGAAATAAATTTAACAGAAATTTGACTCATGTAATGCATGAAATTTGGATATGCATTGTGCAACAAGAGGCCTTTATTTATAGAAAAATTCATAGCATTTGGTGAAATGTAACAACTCTTAAAAAAAAATTATGCAATGTTAAATCTGAACTGGTATGGTTCAAATAAAATAATTTAAAAGTGCATTTAATAAAATGTTTAATTTCTTAATCAAATTAAAATTAAATAAACAAATTTTGGAAATAAATAAATTTAAAACATATATAAAAATGTGTTTATTTTTCAATCAATGTTTTATTATTAAAAGTAATAACATCGTGTGCTTTATACAACCAAAAAATGAGAGTAAAGCACTAATATTTCTTGCTATATCTAAATGATAAATAACTTCCAACAGAAAATATTAACTAAACAAAATATTTATAATGAAACAGATATTATTATTAACTATTGAATTTGATCTCGAATGAAATATAAACATATTTCATTATTTTCCCTCCATTTTATTCCTAAAATATCTTTACATTAGTATAATTTTATTGCTCAATAACTCTTTTATTTTTATAGAATAAATTTTATGAATAAATAATTACAAATAATTTTAATAAAACAAACAGTAATACTACTTTAAATTTTAAAAATGTCAAACAAAATAAACATAAATTTTCCTAGAAAACGACACAAAAAGAAATGGAGGGAGTAATATACAAAAAATTTACTCTATTAATTCCCACATGTTTGTCACTTTTCTCTCACTCTTCCTAACCTTTTTTATCTCTTTTTAATTTTCTCACAACCAAACAAAGCATATGTACATATCTTTTGCACCACCGTCTCCAACCTCACCGGCTTCAAGAGAAACCCAAGAAGAAAGAAAAAGCATGCAAAATGAAGATTTTGTCGTATCATCATGTATTTATGGTTTTTTCGATTTCTCCTCGAACACTAATTTCAAAATTATGTGCACATAAAAAAAGTACTAAAATAATTAATGAAACATACATCTCTCATGTTCAACGTTATTGAACTTGATGTATTGTGTATAAATAGTAGATGACTTGACTTGTAAAATCAAAATGTATCACTATTTATAAATTTCTTTTTAGTTCTATATATTTTCTATGTGGGACTTGAGTTTATACAAACTACTAAGTTAGGACTTGAAATTGTGAAAGTAAAGCAATTTGGACCCCAAATTTACAAATTAGCAAAAGTCTCATTAAATTAAACCATGTTAGTCAAATTGTTTTCTTCGATAAGTAATTTTGTTAAGCATGTTGAGGAGTCATATTAAGCGACTCTATGACTTGACCATAATTAAACCATGCCGTATGGAGTATTTTGACGTCAAACGAATATTTTTGTATATGTTACTTGATGCGCCTCCCTATCCTGTCTTTTCTACTCGCGTGCTCGATCATCTCCCTTGTTCATGTTCTTGTTTGTTGCAATTTGAATTAAAAAAATTTAGGTTGAAGATGGGCTACTTCTCACAATACTATGACAAGAGTATAATAAAAAATAAGAAATTCATATACGAATTTAAACTGCGTTGATTGATACCTCTTACATCTGATAACTAGAATCAATATATATATAGTTCTAACTCCTACAATATAGCACTTAAGTATAAAGTCTTTTCTAGCTATAACTTTTTTAAAACAACAATTTCATAGTATCACTTTTATTTATGATATGAAAGATAAAAAAATGCTCCAACCATAGTATATTAAAAATTTAATATCCCACTAAAACTAGAGTTGTTGTTATGAAAAACAACATCATGAAAAGAAGAATGTGAGATACAAACTTTAAATATTTTTAATTGATTTATCTTACAAGGAGGAATTAACAAAGATCAATATATTTGAGTTACACGACTATAGCCCACACCACACCTATTTGAAACCATATATGAGTGAGCGAAAAACTAAGATAAAAACTATTAATAGGTCAAGCATGTGTTTATTTTTACATTGGAAAACTCGAGACACATGGTGATAGTCAAATGCAGATACAAAAATACCACAATCCGTCAAGTTCTTGATTCGAAAAAAGAAGGATAATGATATAAAGTTATTTCTCAAATTATTTTTAAGGTTGTCAAGTCACCCTTATAAACATATGATTTTTAGTACAAATTTGACAAACACAAAGAATGAATGATCTAAAAAACTAAAGTATATACGGTTTGAAACTTAAAAGATGAATTTTTATAAATAAAAAAATTAATTATATTTTTAATCTCTCTATTGTTATTAATTCAAAAAATTGATTTCATAATTTTAAAATTTAATAGTTTTGGTCTTTCATTTTTTATTTTTATCTAAAAAATAGCGATGTGTCATGTTTTAAATAACATAACATATGATATGATTCTGTAGAATGATTAACACAATAAAATCGTCTAAAAAGTTAACTTTTAACTTCAATTTTTTTTTCATTTCTATAATATAATTAATGACATATAAATTTATTAATACATCTAGATGGTTTTATATCACGAAATCGTATGTTACATTATTTAAAATATGTTAAATTGTCATATTTTAGTTCAAAAATATGAAGAAATGATCAAAACTATCGATTTTTAAAATAAGAAAACTAATTTCGTGAATTGATGAAAATTAAAAGACAAAAACAGTAAACCAAAAAATTAACGAACCAAATAATTATTTAGGACTCTTTTGTTTTGTGGTTTGGAGAATTGGAGTGACAAAAATATCAGTTTCAACTCCTTTATCTAACAAAATTAAAATCTAATTACTAATTTTAATCATTTAGAGAATACTAATAAACCAAAGTCAAACAAAATCAAGGGACTAGAGTTTATCATTTTAAAACAGAGACCATACTTTATCCTTAATTTATCTTGATACAAGGTCAAACTGTGCATCTAAATATCACAGACTTGATTGCTCTTCATACTATATACTAGTATATAGTATATACGTATACTATGTTTTGTTGTAAACAAATAGATAGTGTTGATTACAAGGTCATCTATGAAGTCATATTCCAGCAAGAGAATGGGTTGACATCCGTTCCAGCGTTAAAGGGTCACTGTCAGTTCAAAAGTAAATATAACTATTATATTTGACCACTTAGTTTTTTTACAACACCTCATTTTCTTTTATCTCTCTTTCTATAAAATTATATTATTATTTATATTTTTTTCTCTTATGGTTTTAATAGATGTTTTGATGTCCATCAAACCTTTTCTAAATAAATAAATGGATAGAGAGAGTATGTGTCCTCCATTTGCCAAATATTATATCAAGAATGGAATCTAAACAAAATTTAATTAATCATATTATATTACGTATACTGAAAGACAACTATTCTATTTAATATTCAACAACAACTAAATCTATATTTTTTTGAGTAACAATTTATGTGATTAATAAATTTATTATTTAAAATAAATAAAACCTAAATTAATTGAAAGATAATTTTAAAATAGTTAACATATTTTTTTATATTAAATAAAAAAAATAGATAAATTTTGTTAATAATTCATTCCCGATGGAGTAAACGTTGACTTTACATATTTTGTTAATAATACTTGTATAGTCTTAAATATAGGTAAAAGTTAATTAATTATATAATATTTGATGTTATTATTCCTACAATATAATTTCATAAATTTAAACTTATGTTTTTAATAATTTTTTTATTCTCATAGAACAAGTTTGTATGAAGGGTAATTTAGATAATACAATTAATTTTTTTTGATTATTTTAAATAAATTAAATGTGATCAATTATTTTTCTTATATGGTGATTATTTTCTTCTTCTTAGACATATGAGACCATTGGGAGTAAACAACAACAACAAAAGTCTACTTTTGTGATCTTACATATAAGAAAAAACTAACTAACTTTACTACATTTCATACTATTCTATTTACAATACCTTTTCGCTAATTTAGATTTAACTTTTTCAATAACTCTTTTTTCCCATGAAAAAAGTTCCCATGATGGACAATTTAGAGAGTACAATTAACTTTTTTTTATTACTTTGAATAAATTAAATGAGACTAACTAAAGGGTATGAGGTCATTTTTGTGCTTATATATGAAACTATAGTGGTTACTTGATAAAGGTAATTTGATAAAAATATTATTATTTCTCTTTCATTTATATTTATTTTTTAATATGTATAAAATGATCATATGAAGTACTCATTGCAGGACACAAGTAATTGTTACCGTCCTATAAAATTATATAGTCAATGATGCTTAAAACTTTTAACAAATAGATTTTTATTGATAGGTCTAAAGCCAGGGTTTTGACAATCTTACTCTTGGACCGCACTCTCTATAAGTTGAGTTTCGATGAATATGGGCTAAAATATGCTAGCCTAAGCTAGGTTTGATATGACATATTATTTATTATAGATTAATTTTTAAGGTATGGTATGGCCTTTTTCTAAACATGTCAAGGTTTGAAAGCATGTCTAAAAGTCTGCACCACTAAAGTAGTGAGTAGTGTAAAGTTAAGAAAATAGACTAACTAGTTAATATGTTAATGAACTTAAATGCTATTTTGATATCTAACTTGACCTTTTAGAGAATCTAACATTATATCACATCATATTTCAATTATATTTTAGAATTTAGAGTTCTAATAGTTATTGATTTGTCTAATAAAATTGGAAATAAAGTTTGGGTTGAAAGAGAAGATTATGTTTTTCTTGTTAATGTTGAATATGAGAGTGCAGACTCTTTTCTATTCACACTATTGTGGCATTGGCCATAGTTTTTCCACTTGTAAGCTTGTTAAAGTGGATAAAGAAAAAGTGGTACCTCAATAAACGCATAAACATATGGTAAGTAAATATATTCATGTCCAGAACGAGGGTTTTGCTAAAGAAAAATAGACTCGAGGGGTAGTGTTTAATGTGTTTTTACGTTAGATGTGAGGAATAAATTATACATCTGATAATAATTTTCTTTTGAGATTTGTGAACTCCATTACATTAAAAACCATTGTTGATGAGGAGATTGTTACTATCGATATCTTACAACAAGAAGACAGGGGTGCTCAATTGGATGAATATACAAACATTGAAGAGGAAGGAAATCACGAGTCAAAGTAGAATTTGAGTTTATTTGATGTTGAGAGTTTTAAAATTGCAATTTAGTAGTTCTTTGAAACCATCTCGTCTCATCTCATTTCATTCAAAGGTTATGGTGACTAGTATGACATATGAAAATATTTTTGTCACCCATGATGATTTGAATAATCGGATTGTTCATGACTTAGAGATATTGCAACATTTTTGAAAGATAGGGATGCTAACGCAAAAAATGATAGGAGATATACAGATGAAGAAGATAACACAACAACTATTAGATATTTGCGAAATTGTTCTTATGCTAATGAATAACCTTTTACAAAGCTGATTTCTAAAGCAACAAAAAAAAATATACAAAAAGAAGCCCAACTATATAATATATGCTCAAGGGTTTGCATACAAGTTAATTAGATGAACTTTTTTTTAAAATTTTGAATTTTTTGCTTTTCCTGAGTTATAAGTTTTTGTCTTTCAATTTTTTTTTTGATTTTTATTAATAAATTTACGAAACAAAAATTGGGGCAAATTGGACATTAACTTCGGGCAACTTCAAATATTAATCTCTTGAGTTTTGTAGAATTCAAATAGACAACAAACTCTTACCTCCAACATTGTGAGACTCAAATGATGACAAACTTTCCTTAAAATTTTTAATGTTGCTGTATGTCCAAACTCAAGTTCAAATCATGATCGTGGTTAAGTTAGAACTTTATCATCTTATATAAGCTTTTTTGAGATAAGAAAATTAACATAATAATAGTAGTAGTAAAAAAATATTTATAATTAATTAAATAAATTTATCTAGTGAATCTAAAAGATTTTATCAATAGTCTAAAATATAATATTTTTAATTAAATAAATTTTAATCTGATCTTTATAAAAAAACCTCTGATCAATTTAATCTTAACTAAACGATTTCATTTGACCTCATTTATTTTCACCTCTATGAAACAAACTACTTCATTTTTACCAATAAAAAAAAAAAAAAGAATCCAGCTTACATTTTCCATCACTTTTTAATTTGTATTTCTTATTTAAAAAATGATAAAAAGAAAGGGAAAGCAAAGAAAGAAGAGAAAGTGGATACTTTCCATGAACCATTTCACCAAGCGGCTAGATGCACATATATGATTGCCACGTAGCAATTCCCAAATTGGAAGTTCCACATTGACGTGGCAATGTTATGGGTCCTGATCCCTCCATAAATACCCCTTTGTATTCCTCTCCCTTGTTCTTCTCACTTCATTCATCCACTACTTCTCACACTTCCTCTTCCTTTTCTCTTTCCCCATAACCCTTTCATCATCATTTCTTCCATCCATCCTTGTCCCCTAACTTGAGAGTGAGAGAGAAAAACATAGAAAACAAACAAACTACGTAACAAAAGTAATAATGCCAACAACAACAACAGCAACGGCAGCGTTTGGTGCTGTAGAAAATTCAAATGGAAACTCATCTAATACTCATGCCCCTCCCAAACATAATTCCCGAGAATCACGTGAACTTCCTCCTTTACTTTCTTCTTCTTACCCAATCACTCTTAAGGTACACTATAAATTTCAATTTACAATTACAACTATTGCAACAAAAATAAAACGCATTAATCTTATATAAAAAAAAAAAAGAAGATTAATCTATGATTTCATTCCTTTTCATTGAGTCATGAATTTGACTCGTCATTATGGGACATGACTCGGTTGACCCCTCTACACTACATATGTCTTTTTCATTATTGTTTGAAACCATTAAATTAAATTAAATAATTAATAATTTAAATGAAGTGTGAAATTTATTTTTTATGTTCATGCAACGCAGTTCATGGACGTGGGATACCGATTGAAGATAGAGAGCCAAAAAGCACAAGGAGGGTGCATCAAGAAATTATTTACAACGCTCGAACCATCACCGTCTGATCAAAGATCAACGGCAGGAGCAACACAAGAGCGAATCATTCTTAACGGGGTAACTGGTGTAGCCTATCCAGGAGAGATCCTAGCCATCCTGGGCCCATCTGGGAGTGGAAAATCGACGCTCCTAAACGCACTCGCAGGGAGACTTCATGGAAACGGCCTCTCGGGAACAATCCTCGCTAACTCATCGAAACTCAATAGAACGATTCTCCGACGAACCGGTTTCGTAACTCAGGACGATATTCTGTACCCTCACCTAACGGTTCGCGAAACACTGATCTTCTGCTCCATGCTGCGCCTCCCGAGGGCGCTTCCACGCGAAGCGAAGGTGGCGGCGGCGGAGTCAGTAATCACAGAGCTAGGTTTAAGCAAGTGCGAGAATACTATAATTGGCAACAGTTTCATCCGTGGCGTTTCCGGTGGAGAGAGGAAGCGCGTGAGTATTGCTCACGAGATGTTGGTGGACCCGGCGCTTTTGATCTTGGATGAGCCTACCTCTGGATTGGACTCAACGGCGGCGCACCGCCTTTTGTCGACGCTGGGATCGTTGGCGAGGAAGGGTAAGACGGTGGTGACGTCGTTGCACCAGCCGTCAAGTCGTGTATACCAGATGTTTGACAGAGTGATTGTGTTGTCAGAAGGTCAGTGCCTGTACTACGGCAAAGGAACCGACGCCATGCGGTATTTTGAGTCGGTTGGATTCGCGCCATCCTTTCCGGTAAATCCGGCGGATTTTCTGCTCGATCTCGCTAACGGTACGTCAAATTCATTGTTCCTGTTTTTCTTTTCTTTTTACATATTATTTTTAAATATTATTTTATATATTGATGGATAAATACAGTTATAACGGGCAACGTAGAAAAATTGTTAAATCATATCTTTTTTTTTAGTGAATTGTTAAATCATATCTTATCATAGATGTTTGTTGAACTATATTAGAATTTTTCATAAAAAAACAAAACTCTTTTAGAATTTTTTTGGTCAACAAAAAGGGCCTTAAGCCAACTATATTCGAAATTAATACAGTAGAACTTGTACAACAGTGTAATATTAATCATTTGGACGAGTATATCCGTTAATTAAACTAGTCATGAATAGTTTCATTTTGAACCCAAGTTAGTGTGAATTATTAGCATTGTGAAGAAATGTTGTGGGAGGAGTTTGTTTTCTTGTGGCGAAAAATTGAGGTGAAATACAATTGACGATGACGTTGCTTGAAGATCTTTTTAAACTGTGATTGCTTGGGTTAGACTTTTTAGAATATGAGCATAGTGGGTTAAATTTTGATAGTGAAGTGGAACGTCATTAAAGACAATAAGTTAGGCAACACTGTGGCAGGCACTATTTAATGTAATTCTACGTTGCTATAATTGCCTCCCATGGATACGACACTCCATGATATTTATTACATGGTCCACAACTGCACTTGGTTTTTGCCACTATGATATTTCTTCCCATGGGTCCCTTGATAGAGATATCAAGTTTGATATTTAGACCCTAACTTAATAGGTTCTGATATAAAATTTGTTAAAATGCTTTTGGTCCCTATTTTTTTTTAATGGAAGAAAAAATAAAAATTAAGGCACGATAAAAAAGAATAAGTTCTCCTTAAGTCGGTATCAAATAGCAAATTAAGACTAATCTAAAATATGTAAAGAAAAATTAATATTATGGCAGTAAATATGAGTTACATGAATAGTTCAATCTAAGAGTCTGACGAGAGAAAACACCTCATTAAGGAATTTTAGTCTTATTTCACCTAAAACTAGATTTTAGTCCTCTTATTTTTAAATTTAGGGTTTTAGTTAAAGTCTATTTTTATAATGTGCCATATTCATGAATGATGTATAATTATATTTAATGATGTGACACCGTTGATTTTGACAAAAAATTATGGATTTCAAAAGAATAAACTTACATTTGATCGATTAAACTTTAAAAGGTTGTATCAAGTTTCTTGTACATTGTTTGTGGTCTAAGTCAGTAATATCATATAATTAAATATAATTTTTTATGATTAATGAATATGATACATCATAAAAAATAAAATAAAAAATTCTGAAATTTTTTAAATAGGAGGACTAATAAATATGATTAATAAATATGATTAATCCAACAAAATAATATGGTTATGTTTTGGTGTTTCTTGTCAGTGGTTGTCGATTCTTATTGTAATACTATGTACTATTGTGATAGTGGCGAGAGAAGTTGTGATTTTAGAATACTATTGAATTTAAGGAAAGTTTTACTTTAGGTATGAGCAAGGACAGAACAATAACGATTTATTGCATTGAGTGGAACACATCGATTAAAAACGTAATGGGTTTTGATTTTCGCATCAAATGGGATGCTTTTTATTTAAATAATTACATGATGATGCTCACCACGTGTCCATCTTTTTTGGAACAGTATTTACATAGCCGGTTAGAATTTCTTCTTCCGGAGCCAACATGATTTGACTCCTTATGCTTCCCCTCTTTCACTCAATTATTCCCACTACAGTTTATTCTTAGCCAATGCCTCCTCCGGTGAGGCATTATATTTTTTTCCTTGAAGCTAAGCAGCACTTTTGATATGAAAAATAAGTCCACATGATTTTAAATAGGATAGCTATGTTGTGAAACGGAGGGTGTTCAATTTTTGTTTTACTATTATATATACACACACACACATACCTAATGATTCATAGTGAGTACAATTTTAAATATAAATAATCGGTTTCGCGCACCAAATAATGCAGTTTCCAATTTTCCAATCAGATTGGGCTTGGTGCCAAATTTTGTTGTGTGGGTCCTGATATGTTCCAAAATTAGAAGAAACATAATTGAAAGGCGTATGGTGCACTAGCAGGCATGGCCCCTTCTTACTAGAACCATAAACTGTGTCCTTTTCCACTGGAATAGCTTAATTGATCTAAATGTCCTTTACAAAGGATAACATTCAGAATAAAAAACACTTTTGTTTTTACGTCCAAAATAGGTATTTGTATTGACTATCTTTTGTAGCAGGGGAATGGATAGATAAGCCAAGACAACACAAATTATTAGAAAGAAACCTGTTGCAGATTTTAGCACACATTGTTATCACAATTCATAAATAAACCACACTTTGTTTTCCATCTTATACTTTTGTATTGGTTTTCCTTTTTGACAAATGAATTTTTTAGCTACACGTTTTTCTTTCTCTGTTTTTAGGCAAGTTCAAACATGTTAAGTCAATAATGTTCAACAAGTGATGTGAGTTTAGTAGAGTTAATGTAATGAGATATTAGACTAGTGTAGCTATGTGGACCAAAGCTATATATTATATGGTCGAAGGAGAACGTGCATATGGTTATAAAGTTGGTAATGCTCGAGTAGTGGATTGAACTTTAGTTGTAGATAACTGGTTTCTCTTCTACATGTGTTAGGATTGGAATGTGCTTCTTTTGGTATAGATCATTGGTTGATTTCACTAACAAAATTCTAGCTAGGACCAGAGTTTATTAATTAATCCTTGATATTTAACTGGGCGGTAAGTGCTCTTTGACTAGGTATTTTTATCTTATATGGTGTTCAACATCTTTGGCACTGAAAGATTATGGTGGATGTGTGCTCTTTTAACTTTTTTTTCGTTGATTCTTGGGTCCATTTGAATATTATGTTGGTGGAGGGGATGACGACATTGATAACGTGAGAAACCATAAATTTGCTGTAAAAGAAAATAAAAGAGGAAAGAGCACCTAATAAAAGTGGGAATGGATATTTTTATATTAGATTTTGGCACGATGTTGTTATTTTTAAATTTTTTTTTTATTAAAAACTTACTATTATTTCATATATCAAAAAAGAGGGGTGCAAATAAAACTTCGTATGATAGTAAAATTATATAAACATTTGATTTTGTTGGGAAAGTGACACACAATCACTGGCTGGGGACTACTGTTATTTTCTATTTCTACGGGGCAGGTTAAGCTTTTAGATGTATTATTATAGAAGTAGTATTAAAGTTGAGTTTGGAGTCATAGCCAACGTGTTTATTTGTGTTTCCAACGTTGAATGTTTGGTGTGACCTGCAAAATTGGTTTACGTTGCTAAGTTTTCTTTAATAATATTACAATTACATTTCATTTTTATTTATATTCATTCATTATATAAAAGGGAAAGATAGAAAAGAATTGAATAATATTTTCTACAAAAATGATTGATCAACACGAGATCATGGTCATGGGGATTGTTCCTTATTCATCATTACACTTGGAAAAAACTTGACCATCACTTCTTTGACAATGATCTGGCCCTCTTTTCCCTCACTTTGTTTCCTTTTCTACTTTCCTCCAACTTTTTTAAGAATCTCTCTCCTTTTAGGTTCTGTTATAGAACTACACGTGTTGGGTTGCTTTTACATCCTTATAAACAATTCCTCCCGCAAAAGTTAAATATGATGGCATAAAGCTTATAATGAACATAAAATAAATGGATATATTGATATATTATTGTGCAAATGCAAATGAAAGTAGGAGCTGATGACCCAATCAGCAGTGCCAGCCACCAATATTAGTGCAGACTCACCAGTCACCATAACATCAACACATAAGTCAGCTTTTACAAGTTCCACTATCATATTTAAGCATGTTTATGCCCCTTTAGAATAATCAAATATTTGTTTGATTAGTTTAGATACATTTTGGTTTAGTTTTCTCCCTGTTTAGTCCTATATATCATGTACTTTCTATGTTTTTATGCAAACAGATTCGGCTATTTAAATGCTATATTTATCAAATATGTTGTTTCGTGGACCATTGCCATGATGCTACAGATATCACTTTCAATAGTTTATTTTGTTGCATATAATTGGTTTATTGATAAGGATTTTTCAAATAAAGCTTCAGTCTCACTTTTTTGTCGATAATCTTTCTCTTTCTTTCTACCTGACGTGGTTCCTTATCTCTTTTATGTCAATTTTGAAAGTTGATTATTAATCTCTAACTCTTGTGAAAATTGATTAAAAGTTAAATACGAAATATGAATTCCACTTATTTTGAAATTGAGTGTATGTTTGAGATCACGGTGAATTTTACAAAAGATACAGTTTTGTAACTTTTATAAAATTACAATAGATCTAGGTAATTATGTTTAATTTACCGTAAAACCAAATACAATAACAACTCTTAAATTAACCTTTGGATATTTTTCTTGTTACTTTTGTATCTTTTGCCACAGTTTAGTACTTTGACTCATTTACTGGACATCTTGTAATTTTATTCAAGTAAAAAATACAACTACATCACATAATTGAAGTACAACAATAGAATGAACATTTTGTTGTTTTATGGGGTGATGATACTAATCAAGCTTAATTAACCTTGAATTTTGTAGGTGTTTGCCATGTGGAAGGTGTAAGTGAAAAAGATAGACCAAACATAAAGCAAAATCTAGTTAATTCATACAACACAATATTGGGTCCACAGGTAAAAGCTGCATGCATGGACACATCCAATGTTTCAACAACAAAAGATACTCACCCTTTGAGAACCAGCTCTTCAAAAGAACGTAGATATAGTGACAGAGTTAGCATCTTTGATTGGTTTTACCAATTCAGTATTCTTCTCCAAAGAAGCCTCAAAGAAAGAAAGTTTGAATCTTTCAACACACTAAGAGTTTCTCAAGTTGTTGCTGCTGCACTACTAGCTGGTGTAATGTGGTGGCATTCAGACTATAAAAACATTCAAGATAGGCTTGGCCTACTCTTCTTCATTTCCATCTTTTGGGGTGTATTCCCATCTTTCAACTCTGTTTTCGCATTCCCTCAAGAACGTGCAATTTTTGTAAAAGAAAGGGCTTCTGGTATGTACACATTATCATCCTATTTCATGGCTAGAATTGTTGGAGACTTGCCAATGGAACTTATTCTTCCAACAGTTTTCCTCATCATTACATATTGGATGGGTGGATTGAAGCCTGATTTGGTGTCTTTTCTCTTGACACTGTTGGTTATTCTTGGAGTTGTGCTTGTTTCACAGGGTCTTGGCCTTGCTTTAGGTGCTGCAATAATGGATGCTAAACAAGCTTCCACTGTTGCAGCAGTGACAATGCTAGCATTTGTTTTAACAGGTGGATATTATGTCCATAAGGTACCATCTTGTGTGGCTTGGATCAAATATATATCCACAACATTCTACAGTTACAGGTTGCTAACAAGAATTCAATATGGTGATGGCAAGAAAATTGCATATCTATTGGGTTGCTATCATGGTAGTAGTACTAACGATGGGGCTAGCTGCAAATTTCTTGAAGAAGATGTTGTGGGTCAAATTGGCACAATGGGAAGCATTGGGGTGTTGTTTTTCATGTTTGTGTTCTACAGATTATTGGCCTACCTTGCATTGAGACGCATCAAGAATTGAAATGAAAGTACTTCTGCATTGAAAAGTTCTTCTGAAAATTACTATGAAAACTAAAAGGTCATGTTTTGAATTAAAAGGGATGAATCAATTTGCAGCAACTATAAACTTCTTAATTTTCACTAGACTGGCTAGTTGATTCGTGCTAACTGTAATTGAAGAATGAGAGAGTTTCTGTAAAGTTAGAAGATAGTTAACATCAAAGCTGAAGTGAAGAAAGATGGGTTTGAATTCAAATTCTCAAAGTTTCATTCTGTAATCAAAATATTCAGGGAAGAAATAAAGAAATTTCTTCTATATGCAATATGTTACTCTTACGCTTACTTTTACTGTTTTTCCTTTCTGCAATTTCTTTAATTCCTTGGAATAGATGACATTTACATACCATTTAATATTGTTTATTTGCAATCAGTAAATATTGGAAATTAGTTTGTATTCCAAAAATGAAAACCCGGGAAACACGCTGGTGTGGGCAACTGAGCATTTGTTTCCCGCTGGGTCACGAGAGAAACTTTAAAATATATATATACCTTTTCTCGATCCCTAAAATCCTATATGTTTATTTATTTATTTGCAAATGTTAATATTTATATTTAAATTAGTAAAATTTTCTTTTTCTAGAGTTTGAATCTCCCTTAAAATACTATGTAAGTTTTTTTTTTTTAACTGAAAGTTGATAACTATATAATGAATCTAATTGATATATAATGTCAGTATAAATATTTTTTACTATTAATCAGTCTTTTACATTATTAAACATATTTTATTTTACTCACAACTACCTCAATTTTAATTTTTTCTTGACAGGAATAATTAAGGCATTATGTCAACATGATAAAATACTTTGGCTAAACTAGGAGTAGTGTTATTTGCTTGTCTCCGAAAAGTCCATGCACTTTACTTCTCAATGTCCTTTTACCAATGATATCAATAATATCAAGTGTTTGAAATCGTTTCTTGAATGCATCTAGTTTGCATGATATGTCTAACTCTAATTCGGACACATCATTTTCTTGCTGATCCTCCTCTATGGATAATTTCCTCTGATAAATATGAACTAGATATATACTCACGCGTTGTATATATGTGAAATTAATTTTCTTCTTTTTTAATTGTATAGAGAGTTAAAAATGTTAATTTTGAGTGAAGAATCATCTTTTAAATTGATAAATTATAAAATATCAACATGTTAGAGGTTAACATGTTAGAGGTTGAGTTCGGAGATATAAAATTATTTTGACAATGTAGAATTAAGATTTAGTGAAAAAATTAATTATTTATCAATGTATATCACTAAGACATCCAAAAGTTCAAAAATGTAAAAATTGTCAACAAAAATGTAAATGGCAATTGATGCTCGAAAACATTAAAAGTTTAACAAAACATGACAATGAAATATATTCCATGTCTATGATTGTACAAATTGCATAAATTTTGTTTATATTGTTATATATTTAATAATATTACAGAAATTTTAAGTTTCAGTTCATTGTACTAAAATATACACAAGGAAATGGAAATAAAAATTAATATCCATAAAAATAAATTAGTAGAGTTATTTTGGTGTCATGAGTTTAACTCACTAGCGAAACTACGTTTAACATAGTAAATAATTTACACATATAATTTTTTTTCTGTGTTGGAGTAATACCATTTAACATTTGTGGTCTAACGAAGATGTCTTTGTGGTTTTGACCAGCATCAATGATTTGGATGTTGAATTCACCATTTTTTCAATTACTTAAACCACTTGGACATTCACACAACAACTAATTGATACAATAGAGTCATATAGAAAATATGTAGACCCATTAAACATGAAATGCAGAAGCACAATCAAATAGTAGCTATCCAATATTATTGGTCTTTTTTTACAATTGAAAATAACACCAATTTTTCTTCTTCAATTTAACATAAATCTTAAACGATTATGCAACATCAAAATCTAGAAAATATACTGATCTGAAAAAAAGAGTACAATGAGATTGGACAAACAAACAAATAAATAAATAAGAAAATAAATGGGAGAATAGAGACTTGAAATTGAAAATTGCAAATCTAAACTAAAATTTTTGATATATGCAAGAAATTACAATAAATATTAAATGCAAGCTCTCCTAAACTGTAACCATGATTGTATATAAAATTGATGCAATAATTTGTGTGATAATATGGTAAAATTGATGCAAACTGACAATTCAAATTGTGGTCATTGCAATATGGTAAAAATTGATGTTTATAATAAACAATAATTCAGTTACCAACTTACCAAATATCAAATAGGACGAATGAATTGATTATTTAAAATTTATGTTACAAATTGATTAAAAAATTAAAAGGAACATATTGATGATAATAGATTGATGTTAGCAAATTGATCGAGGAAGGATGAGTGGCTTAAAAGTTAATTAGTAGATAAGTTTAAGTTTAGAAGACAAAGAAGTTTAGTGAGGCTAAAAAGTTTTTTTTTTTTATAAAACAAATTAAAGAAGTTTGGTAACAGAAAAGGTGAAATCAATAATCACATGCATCGATGAATTAAGTAATTGAAAATGACGAAAATGAATTGTATTTAGAGATATGAATGATAAGGTATTAGAATAAAAAGAATAGAAAATATAATTTAGAAAAATGTGAGTAATTGTAAAGAGAGACACATTAAATTTTTCATGATGTAAAATAAATAAAAAGTTAAAATAATTTTAATATATTATAATAGATAGCGTCTAAAGAAATTAAATTATCATTAATGTTATAATATGTAAGTCACAAGCACATAATCATTTACGTATAAATGGATGCGTCCACATGTGATCCTCATATGTTGTCTAAATAATCGTCAACAATAGTCAATGCATCAAATCTATGTTGGTATTATGCAACTCTACCGGGCAATCCATGCTTACTAGTCCACCGCGGTGAACGAGAATGACCAAGAAGAACACTTTCAGCATTCCCTTATTACAGATTGGTGGAAATGCTCATAAATTCAGCACCCAAAAGAGTTGACTTGGAACACCAAAAAGAGTTTGAGAAGAAGGTACAAAATTTAAATTCTTACTACTAACATAACATATTATCAGTTCTTGTTAAAAAAAAAATAGCACACTCTAACAATTAATACTTACCTATAATAAAAAAAAGTGAAAAAAAACCTATTTACATAGACAATGAAGACAACTTTATTGAAAAATTACTACACTCTTTTTGTTGGTTCATGACGGGATCTTTAGATCTCATATTAGGCTAAGAGTAATCACACTGAACATCACATCTTCACCAAAAAATTTAAAATACTTAGTATATATATGGGTCATCTCCTTATATAGTATACAACATTCACTTTTCTATCAAATATAAAAAATTTACTCATATTTGTATGTGTCAATCTATTCATTTGAGTATGCTCTCTCTCAAGTAAAAATATTTTCATACTTGTACATTTGTCCTACTGTTAACACTATATCAACGAGACATATCACTTGACCTATATTGTTAATAAGACTTTTGATACAAGGAATCAATCATGTTATATCGTCGGCTTTAATACCACTCTAATGTTAGTGTTAATAGAGGCTCTTTGGTGTAAAGTGGGTTAGCACATCATGTTAGTCTAAAGGATCTATAAGGAGGTGACATAAATAGGGAAAGCCTTTTTTTTTTTTGTCAACTGATAGGGAAATCCTTAAAACCACATGGCTCATGGTAGGAAAAGTCTTAAGCCCCAAAGTCGAGGAAACAAGAGCCAAGAGTGTCCAAATATTCCTAAGCCCAAACATATTTAATTATTTAATTGTTAAATTTTAGTTTTGACCAAAAAAAAAGTTTTAGTTTTGACCAATTGTTTTTAGTTGGCCCTAATACTTATTTCTTGTGAATGAATAATTAACTTCAAATTTTGTATGTAAATTAAATTTTAAAATAAAAACAAAAAATTAATTTTGATAATCTAACTGTTTGAATATATAAAATAAGAGAAAGGATGTTTGAACATTAAAAATTTGGTGTCAAATTCTTTTGAAGATATATTTTTCAAATGTGTGTAAAATATAAAATTTAAAAAGTAAAAGAGAGTAAAAAATAAACACATTTACGTATCAGTAATAAAATAAATGCGCGATAAAGAATTAAATAATAGATTGCAGGTGACATATAGAAGTATATAGATATAAGGAGTCAGCACATGCCTCCATAATCCATTACCCAATGGCCACTCTGTTTTAATGATTAACGTCTTGTAATATTAAGCAACTTCATCATAACTATATTTCCTAGGTAGGAGGGGAGTACGACTTAGGCTGAGGAAGGTACCCTATTTTAGTCATCTGATTAAATCAAAAGAAATTTTAAGTAACCAAAACCTTGGGCAGGAAATTGAAAAATTACACTATTATGGATTTAACAATAAGTGCAACCAAATAAAATCAACACAACTAGTTGGCGCAAAATCACAACTAACCAAACAAAACTAGAAAACTAAACCAACTAACCTGCAACAATTAAAGAAGAGAGAATGAAGAATATCACATCAAAAAATGATCAAGCCAATGCCATGTAGTTTTATCTTCACCCCTTCAACATCTCTATTGAGCAATAGCTACAAGAATAATCTTTAAGCTTCTTTTTTCACACAATCATTTTTTATTTCTCAATCTATCTAATTTCTTTTTACTAATGTAGAGCGTTTATATGAAATATCTCATATTTCAATTTAAATGATCAATTATGACTATTGACCGATTATAACATCATATAACAATTCGTAAAATACTGTAAGACACTACAATATTAGGGTTTGTTTGGGATGAGTTTTTAGAGGAGAAACGAAGAGAGAATTTTTCTTTATTTGAAATTAAACAAATTATAAAATGTTTCTGATTAAAACATTATATGATTATAAATCTCAAATAAATATTAAAAATATAGATTTAGCTTTCTAAAATTTGATTCTCCAAAATCTTCATCTCAAAGAGACCTTAAAGTGTTATCTCAATGCTAATCATTTGGTTGTATGAGATTTTGAGACACTTCAACATCCACTCTATCAAATAAACTACTTTTAAGTATTTCAAATAAACATTTCAATATTTAAAAGTCCCAAACTTTTGACTTCAACTACGAGACAAGCTGAAATTTTACATAAGTGAAAAACTTGACCCTTGATATCTTCAAACATATACTACATTCATGGTTCGAAGTTATTATTTATTTAGGAAATTAATTACCTATTCTTCCAAACATGCATAGAGACAAGTCTCTTAGCACCAAAATCAATTAAATTTGGACTTGTACCTTCTTAATAATATTACTAGATGAGTTGCATTTCCTCGTGTTTGGATCCACCTCCATGTGATTGCATCCTAACTACACCTTAGAGTAACACCCTCTAATTAAAAAATGCTTTATCACCTCCATCATTATTCATTTTCTTTATATGTCCCCTTCTCCTCTCCTCCTCATGAATGCTATGGGGTCGTTTTTGTTACACAATAGTACTTTTTTACCTTTTGACCTCCTTTCCACTATTTCAATTTTATTTTTCTTCATAAAATTATCAACACAATTTTTGTTCTCATTTTTAAAAATATATATTCATTTTAATTTGTTGATGAAAAGAATAGAGTTTTTGAAATGAAAGATTGTGAGGAGAAGAGATGAAATACTATCTATAGATGCTACATTTTTAAAATAATAGAAACAATTTTTTAAAATAATAAAAACAATTTTTTAGCATTTCATTGTTTATGGAAATATAGACAATTGTTTTTTTGTTGAAAAAATACAGACAATTATTTATTTTGGACAATCTCTTATATTTTTGTTAACAATTATAATTAACATACCCCTAAAAAATGAAAATAGAAAATACTTTTATAAAATAAATGGACCCTATAAACATGTGGTGAGAAGTTAAATTTCATCCTCTTATGTATAAAAGATCACATGTTGAAAGATGATGACCATTAAATAGATCTCAATATTTTGAGTAATAATCTAATTCATGATATACTTAAATTCACTAAATAAAAATGTGTTTAGATCCTCTACAGTTCAGTATGATGTTTTAGCTGTATGAACAATTAAATTTAGATAAAAAAATATAATTTCTTTAAATTTAATAGTCTTTACATAAAATCATACTACAGCCGTAGAGGATTAAGAGGAAAAAATAGTGTACACTCTTGTCTTTCTCTATGTGCTTTTATATATATATATATATATATATTAAAATGTGTAAAGAGAGCTAGAGAATGGAAACCAAGTGATCTACCAACCAAACAAACACTAAAATTTTCTCTCTTCTTCACATTCTACAAAACAACAATGGATTCTTCAGAAAATCTCAGACACCACACTAAGGATGTTCCAAAACAATATGAAACCTTCCTTGCCGGAAAGTACCCGTCTTCTCGCCGGACGGCTTCTTTCTCCTCTTGTTCATCATCATTCTCACCTTCATCTTCTTCCCTTGAATCATTCTGTTTTCCTGATGATCCTCCTCTTAGTCCTGCCTCTCCACTTAGATTCTCAGGTGTTCCATTTTCTTGGGAACATTTACCTGGAATTCCCAAGAAACATTTTTCCAACAAGAATGTTAAATCATCCATGAAACTGTTACCATTGCCACCTCCTACTAGTACTACTTCTACCACACAATCTTCAAAAAAACTAACTAGTCATGAAGATAGCAAGATTTGGAAGAAGAATTCAATTGAAAGTAGCTTTCAAAGGGATCCATTCTTTGCTGCAATGGTTGAATGCTCAAAGGATGATCATAATGATGATAATGAAGAAACAAGTAGCAACAATTCATGGAATAATGGAGCTAAGGTTTCAAGAAGTATTAGTGATCGTTTTGGATTTATTAGTCTTTATGGTACTTGCAAGAGAACTTGTGCAGTTTCTGAATCTTTAGTTTACCTTCCAACTTCAACAAGAAGCACTTATCAAAAATTCAATGGCAGGTCCCTCTGAGAGGTTTTTGAAATCACTTATCACTTATCAAAATCTATTCGGTGTATGTTTGGTATTGTAGTAAAATCAACAAAATTAAGGTAAGTTATCGTGATTTTATAAAAATTATATTTTATAAAATTACGGTAGTTTATCGTAATTTTATTACTACTCTAAAACCAAATATATACTTATTGTGTTCATGTTGTTAATTACTAGAAGAAGAAAAAAACAGAAAGAGGTATTTAATTTGTTACTTTTAATTTTGGTTTTAACTTTTTAAACCTTGATCTCTGTTTCTAGTTCCTAAAATATGGCATGTGAAGACAAGTATGTCTTTGGAAACCTAAATTAAATATTATTATTATTGTAATATATATTAATACAAGTATATAGGAAGCAGTGTTTGTCTTCATTTCTAATTTTTAATCATTTTAGTTTTTTGGATTTTTGTGGCATTAGACACCTAAATCTCTGAATACAATATATGTTGATCTTTGCTGTATGTCATGAGATATATGACATTATTATGAGTGAAATTTACATGATCCCATGTGGGATTAATGTATAGGAGGACCATGGTGGAAAGAAGCTGCCAAATTATTATTGATTTGACTTTTTATTTTAATTTTCTATCCATTTTTATTTGCAAATGAATTATTAGATTCCCTAAGATTTTCAGTGATGGTTTTATTTTTGTACATGCTGATGTCGAAAACAACAAGTTGTTGAGCTACCACATCTCTCTCTGTCACAGCTATAGAAGTTTGTACTTTTAACCAAACAAAATCATAAGGCTTGAGATTGAGATTAACTAATTAAACCATTTTGATGAAGTGGCTGTAGAATTAGTAAATATTAATTTCACATTTTTCTGAAAGACTAGTAGTGGTGAACCAAATCATTGCCCTCAGATAATATCTCCCTATTTTCTGGTTCCTAGTAGAATATAAAATTTAATTTGTGTATCACTCAAATTGAATGTATGATTTCTTTTTGCTCCTACTTTTGCAGGGAGTTTAACTTTCTTTTTCCTTAAAATTTTCCTTTTTCTATTAAAGTATGATCTGTTTTCATGAACTTAAAAAGTTAGCATTACTTTAAAGGATTTTTACAATTTAGAGTTTCTAAGATATTTTTGCTGAATCAAGTGCTTTTTACCACACTTCTGCTCAAACAAAAAAAATTTACTGGACCAATATGCTTTGTACACATTACAGTAAAGTACTGTACAATTTAAGATTCAGATGTTACATTTATTGACATTTTTCCATACATTCTAAACCAGCAAAAGTGGAAAAAAGTTTTTCTATTGGATGGTTATAATGGTACTTGTAATATACATTTAATGCCTAAAATTACATGTGCAACTCCGGTATAAAAGTCATTACTCTTGACTATTAAGTGGAATTCAAGTAGTAGAAGAATAGTAATCTTGTATATAATAAAAAAAAATAATATACAAATTCAATTCTCAATAGAAATAATTTTTTATTATACTTTACTTATATCTACTCAACTCTATATTAGTCTAAACCTCTTTTCTCTATCAATTAAAAAACATATTTCATCTGATATATTTTTATTACATTAATACTCTAGTTCCCCTTTGTTAAGTGGGAAAAATACAATTTTAAATGACAAGTGAGGAGGCACCGAACTCAACTATCATCATAATTGATTTAGACAATCTTAGAACTCAAGTTATGTAAATGGGTCCTTCTTGTTTACCCCCACATGATTTCAATACACTCAATGCATTTCCAATAGCATATGTACTAACTAATAATATTAAATCTAAATCCATGGATATTGAGGGAAAGGGCCATTAATTTAATGTTTAAAGCCTCTCTATGTTCGTGTAAATTTAAAGTCCTAGCCAAAAAACCCCTTTTGATTTTTTTATCTTTGTTCACTTTGGCTGTGAAGCATGTAATGAAAGCTACATCACCTTATATTTTTTTGTTTTCATATATATTTTGGTAGTGGATGTGTTCAAAAGCATTATAAACTATATAATGAGCTAAGAGGCCCAGCTAGCTAGTCATATTGTTTTATTATATTTAGTGGCATCATAACCTATGCTCAAAGAGGCATCCACAAAAAGATCAAAAATTCAAGTCAATGAACATTGATGTGAGCTATAGTGTTACTAATGAAGATATTTAAATATAGACTAATATAATTGGAACAACTTTGTGTGCAAAAAGTGGCCAAAGTAAAAAGATGTTTTATAAAGAAGAACGGTACTGTGAATCGATAGGTTTAAATTGTGGTTGGTTCAATTGTTTTGTTTCAATTTTTTTAAAAAAAAATAAAAGATAAATGTTTTTAAGATATTTATTATAAATTTAAATTATATTTTTTAACTTATTGGTTATTTCGAAATTTAGAGCTCTCGTTAGTTTGATTCTAGTTAATTATAAATTTTAACATTATTTTACTTTCTTGACTTTATGGATTGGAGGGTATGGCATTTAGAGTAATTTTACTATTTTCATATAATAGAAAAAATAAATTTTAATAGAAAATAAAAAATTATTGTATACATTTTATTATTAATATATTATTATACATTTAATAGTTTAAATAAAATAAATCTATAAATAGTATATATTGATTGATAATCTACAAATTTGTAATTATACATACATAAATTTTGAATTTTTATCCAATAAGATACCGATACAATCTTGAGAGTGTACCTTTTTAATTAAAAGCTTAATTTCTTTTTCAGTCTTTAATATATTGATAATAAATTGAGAAAACTAAAAAGAAAAAACTTTTTTGAAAAAATAAATTAAAAAATGAAGTATTAAATCACATTTTTAGGAAGTTATTGGTTGAATAATTTTTTTTCATCAATAGAAGGTTGCACATGTACTTAAAAGCATTAACTATTTTTTTTTTCATTAAATATATTTTGTTTAATTTTATTAATATAATTTAATTTTTTTAATTATTAAATTAATAATTAATCATTTATTATTAAAAAAAATAACAACATACGGTCGCATCCTTACTTTACAACTTTCTAAAAAATTAAAAAAGTTGAATATTTTAATATATAAATTTAAATATAAAATATAATAAAAAAATTTAAATAAAAAGATGATATAAAACTGAAACATCCTTATTAATTGAATTTATCATTTTTTTTAAAGAAATAACTACATGAAAAGGAGCTAATTGAGGCGATTCAAAACCGCAAAATGACAATTGCATCGGTTAAACAATTGAATAAATAGCTCGTAGCTGCCAGCGGTTAAAAGACCTGCCAACATAACCGCCACAAAATTTTTATTAGACAAGGATTAGTATATATGAATAAGTTTTCAAGGTAGTTCAAAATTGTAATTTACGTTAGAATTTATGAGAAAATGAAAATGACAAATGTTAATATTGTTAAATTAGATATTTTATCTCAGATTTGAATTTCATATCTAATTAATTATAGTAAAATTTATCATCTCTTTTAAAATAAAAATTAATAATAATTCATCAGAAAATAATACTCATATCAGAAAAACATAACAATTTAACCTTTATCAAATTAAAAGCTCATTTGTCATAGTTTATTTATTTATTTAGTTGAATATCATTTTAAAGATTTTAATTGTGTTTGATTAAGATTTCTTTTTAATAATAGAATCTCAAAATAATACTAGTAAAAATGAAAAAAATTGTGGTAGCTTAGATATGATAAATAACTAAATTTTAATAAGAGCAGTAGATTTAAAAGTGAGACAAATAAAACAATAAAAGGTTGAATGGTAGTTTATTGAATCTCTCTTTAAAATTTTTGTCAAAAATCTCTTCTCTTCCAAGAAGATTTTTCCACTATTCAAACACTACATATAATCTTTATAAGTACTTCTTAATTGTCTCTTATACCTATACCTCACAACTTCTTAGCACGATACAACTTTGTGTCTGCTATTACCTTCATTTGACAATAATACAACTATTATAAAAAAATAATAATAATAAAAAACAAAAAAATATTAGTTTCGTAATCTACTTAAAATACTAAACATGAGTTATTCTTATACGATCAGAGAATTTATAATCTATCTGAGACAATAATACTCTTACTTATAATATTTTTATTTGTCCTGATTTTATTGATATTATCAATTGCCGAAAGCCCTTAAAAATGTAAAAATAAAATAAAAAATTACTGCGTCATTTTGTATTACTTGGCTGCTTGCACATAAATTTAGTTGAAAAGAGTGCAATATGATCGGTCAAAGTTTCAGTTCACGCAATAAAGAAGAAAACCAGAAGAAGGTTCGGATAAGATTTGTACTAATAAAAAAACACTTTGCGTATACTTCGCTTTTGTGTTGCAATCTCATAATTCATATACTGGTCGGGAACGTGACAAAGATAGACCACACGTAATATCTCAAACTTACTCTAATTTGTATAAATAAATGTGTCAAATTGAAACCTTCACTTTTGCTTCATGATATGCTGGTCAACAAGATGGGCCCCGCATATCGCTAAGCTATCCCAGTTCGTGTGACTCAGTGGATGGCCTATAACAGAGAGTTGAAATGTAATAATTAATGTGAAATTGTTTTCATTTTAATTTGGAAAAAGAAATAGTAATTTTTATTTTTTAATGTGATGATCATATCATAATATTAATATACAGTGAAGTAGATAGTTTACCGCGCCGACAGTTTTATATTTGGACATAAAAAAATATTAGCCATAGGCTCTTTTTGCTTGGTGCTAAAGACTCCTTAAGAATCGGGTCCTATTTTTTTCACCCTTTCTCAAATAGAACCCTCGAAATTAGGATCTAATTCTACCATACGCGTGCTCTGAGGGAGATCTCACAATTATATTTATAGTCACTCACCTTCTGCCTAATATACATTTCATCCAAATTATCGACAAAAATATTTTTAATTTAATATATAAATTCTGCCTTAAATTTTCACCATGTATATCTCTAACTATATACGTGAAATCCATGTATTTAACTTACTCTATTTATACATAGCTAACAAAATATATGTGCATTCACACGAGCACATCATGCGAGGTTGGTTATTGTATGAAAAAGACAATATAAAACAAAACATGTTTCATTACAGAATATGAAAAGAAAAAATATAGATGCCATTGATATAAATAATTGAAGTAATTTTCAAAATCATTAAATTAAGTAATTAAAAACATATAAATGAATAACTACTTTATCGATATATTATGTATTAAATGTTATTTGCTAGGAATTCAATTAGAATTCCAAATAATAATAAAATGATAATTCAAATTGTATTAATTTAATAAATGCATTTTAAGAGGTGGGCGAATATATTTAGATTATTGGAGTGATGACGTGAAAGTACTTGGAATTCTGAGACAATTAATATACTAAGTTTTATTCATAAATGAGAGTCATGTTATCTCCTATAACTACGTAGACTTGTAGAGATGTGAGACAATCCCAAATTTAAATAATCATGAGAAAAATTGAAGAATTTCAATGTGTGGGAAATCAAAAATTGTGTGAAATATGAGTTATTATTCCTTATAAGTCTTAGAATGAGAGACTATTGGAGGGTGATCATATTGATATGTTTCAGTGGATGAAGAGACTCTTATAACTCTCCCCAATGTTAAACAGATTACAGTTTCACTTTCATCTACACAATTTAGAGGTGTCAAAAAATGAACATGTTTTAATATGCTATAAATATTGCTATTAGGATTCATGAGGAGGTTGTTCCTCAGAGCCGTTTGGTCAGTTTGTAAACTACCTCTTTCCAGCACCACAAACATATATAAATATAAAAATCAACATTAAAGCTAAATTCCACAAAAAATTTGTACATTGTATTATTGACACTCATTGTAGCAGTTAGATGAATATAGGTAACTCCATAGTATCACATGATCTCATATTTCAATTGGAGAAACACATTAGACAGAATACAAACAACTCTTCTGACTTCAATCTGTCTATATAGTCCAACATTTCTCTTCTCTTGTTAGCAGCAGTTAACTATACTTTGATATCAAAACATCAATATTCAAAGTACAAAACAACACACACTGGTGACTACTGTACTCAAAGCTCACCAACCTGAAAGTGTAAGAACCTTAACCACCACATGTAAAGTAAAGAAAACTAACATCACAAAAATGTACACCGGATATGCCAACAAGGAAGTCGTTTGCCAGAGGAGAGACACGGAACGGAGGTAGGGAATGCCGAAGTGTTACATGGAAATAGACTGACAGTTGTCGTTTGGCCACTCTTTAGTTCAATGAGTTGGCAATCATCGGTTCAAATGAACAGACTTCACAATCATATGATAAAATCAAATTAAACAACTCAACATTCTGGAAGGGAGTTAGCAGACGCAAACGATGAGAAGCTTGCGGCTGACTCACTATAACGGAGTGGATGCTGATGATGACTGGATGAACCGATCATGAAACTTGCTGAAGCATTACTTGGACTTGGAATGTGTGAAGACAAGTACCTTGAGTTAAGAGATGACAAAGATGGATAACCCATGGAACGTGGTGAATTCATGTGTGAAGCTAGAGATCTTTGGGATGCATTTCTAAGATCTACGGAGCTACGGCTGACACTTAGGGAGGGGGATTGACGGTAAGACCTTAGAGATGGCTGAATGAAAGGGGTACTGCTAGCTAAAGAGTGGTTTTGAGAAACAGACGGCGACTGCGAAATGATTTGTATTGCAGAAGATGAAGCATATGATGACCTCATAGAAGACAGGACAGATGATGCCACGGATGACGGGGTCGATGACAGTAGAGGCGTGGATTCTGAAGGTGGTGGATCAGACAAACCCGTTCTTGCATCACGCTTGCAAACTGGGCAAAAGGTTCTCCACGAAGTAAGCCAAGAATCCACACAGGCAGCATGAAACTCTGTAAATAAGTCATCGGAAAAAAAAATGAATTAAAATAATTTGTAACAAAGTCATAATTTAATATATATGCACAATATTCGCAATATATTAGAACTCCGAAACGGGCTGCATAGACTAATCTTCCTTTGAAACAACAGAGCAATAGCCAGGAAGCGAGTAGCAAAGTTCAAAACATAGAAAAATACAAAGAAACTATGAAGGCCTCATCTCAACCTTGAGGAGGCTCGAACCAATACAGCATTTAATCAAAAAATAAAATAGAATACAAAGAATGGTAGTAAAGTTGGCAATGTAATTTAATTTATTCTTTCTTTCTGGGTATGATTTATGAATAAAAATAGCTTTTTCATCTAAAGCATTTTACCATTCACTTTGCAGTTTTAGTATTTACAATGCCCCACAAGCAGCTTTTACACACGTGATTCATGTAGTTCTAGGAATTTTCATAATTTTTTACAAAAACCTTATGACAGAGTTCTAGATCTTAGAAATCAGGTTAATCAACAATAATCCCCTTGAAGCTGATTCATGTAGTCCTCTTATAAGGTTTAGGCAATTATCACCCCTTGAGCTAACTTTTGGGGTTGAGTTAAGCCGAGCTCAAATTCTAAAACATACTACCAAGTTCCTCTGTTGAACTGATGATGGATGTCACTGATTCTACTGAGATTTGAACTTCACATTATTAAAGGAAAGGTATATAAAACACCACACTTCAAACAAATTAAATGGAACACAAGTGTAAGTGGGCCCCCAAGCAAACCTGTTTTCAGCCACCAAGTAATATAAATCATTCAATGCCCTACTGCCATCTCAAAATCAAATTACAAAAACATTCGTTGTATACTCTTTTTCAATAAAACCTAAGCAATATGGCTGGAATTCCTGGGAAAATAACCATAACCTGCTTCATAACAATGACATGGTATGGTAACTGGCATTTACATTGAAGTTAACACCATGTGGCAGGCTTTCATAAGTCAAAACGCAGGAACAACATTAGATCAAAAAATAAATTGCACACGGCACATAAGCATTCCTTGAAGATAGATCAAATCAACAATACACGGAACATGAAAAGGAAATAAAATTTGACATGGGAAGACTTACTGTGACAGCAGGGAAGAATCCTGAGCTTCTCTCCAACACAATAGTCTTCAAGGCAGATAGCACATGTTCTTGATGTACAGTTATCTTCCAAAGCAGAAGTGAAAATCAAACTTGGCATTGCTTTCACTAGGCGACTACTCATACCATGAAATTCACGAACATGAGAAGCTCGAGGCCTTTCTCTTCTTATGCGATGCCTGCGGACGAAGAAACAAGTGGCCAGCACTGCAGACATAGCTAGCAGGGAAATAAACGAAATTGCCATGATAGACCATGCTGAGTTTTCAAAAGTTGGAATGAGCCATGTTTCCACATTAGTCAAACCAGTGTATTTCTGAAGTATTTCACCCGAAGCTTTTGATACAAATACCGCATGTATTCTTATACCAGCAGAATTTCCTGCCACTGAAATTCAAAAACCGTGAATCAGATAAATTATCAAAATACAACTTAGGTGTGTGCACAGATATACAGATATATCAAAAGAAAACAAGAAATTTTTGTCCATAGCATTTCTTACACTGCAGAACACAATGAAAGCGAATCTACATTTTAAATCCAAAAAAAAAACACTTCCAAAGGATATTCTTTGCTTGTTATATACAATTGCAGTGTACAAATGTTCCAGCTGTTAAGATTCTCAATAAAGTAGAATCAATATGCACCATATACAAAGCTTCAACCCTGATATATGCCTTCCAAGAAACATAGTAAATTAATGAGCTTATTAACCAACTTCTATACAAGACATAATTTCATTTTCGGGTTGCATTAAGCATAATTACTGTAAAATCTGCAGCTACAACAATTTCAAGATAACAAATCTCTAATCTATACAAAACCATTTTGCCACAACCAGTTAGTATAGCCATACAACTCACATTTAGCATTCATGATGTGCCAAAAATAATTTTGATGACAATTGCATGTTTGAAGAGAAAGATAAAGAACAAAATGTTGCTACATGAAACAATAGGTCATTACTTGCAACCAGGACGCCACCATCTTCATTGTCATAGACAATTGCAGCTGTGTAGCCGGCATTTTGTGCCATTCTAACCTTTTCTTCGAAGCTACACCCCCCTCTAATCATCAAAACAAAAGGTGAACTAACATTCGAAAGTTGTTTAGCTTTATTTGTAAGTTCTGTACATGCATCAAGTGGCTCTGCCAAGAACAAGACTCCATATTCTCCAGACCCTTTAACCGACGGAGCTGAAATCAAAAGCCATTCATGTCAACAAAGCAAGACAAAAAAAAATTAACATCAGCAGCATCACATGCAATACAAAAATATTAGAACAACAACAAATTTCCGTTCTTCTTCACCATCTTTCCCGAGTCAAAGCACAAGTTTAGTAATACAAAAGTCCAAAATTTAACTTTGGGATGGCAAGTATATGCTTGAAGCCATCTTTGTCAACAACAAAAAAATTCAGAATCGCCGCCGCCATCATATTCAAAACAAAAACATTAGAGCAACAAACAGCATCACATCAAACATGTATTCTTCTTCACTTTTTTCGTTTTCTCACCAAGGAAACACAAATTTAGTAATACAAAATCTAGAATTAAACTTAAGAGAAGCAAGTATCTGTTATATAAGCACAAGCCAATAAGTCAATGCTTTGCATTCCTCTACTATTTAATGACATATTCCAGCATAATTTCAAAACCTTTTTTATCCACTCTCTCTCTCATGATTTCTTTTTTGTTTATTTTTTAGATGTATTTGACTTTTCTAGCATAACAAAGACACTACAGAAGTTGAAATTTTCAATACTTCACAAGTGCCATAAAACCAAAATCATATTAAAAACTAGCTGAAATCAAAGCACACTAAATTCAAACTTAAGGTTAGAACCAGAAAACTCACCGAAATTAGCTTCAATATCATCGAATGAGAGAGTGATGTTGTTCCCAATCAGCACAACCTTAGAAGCCGCCATAGCACACAAACTCAAAAGAGAGAAGAAAAACAAGCAAAGATTCGAAAAACCCATCAGAGAAATAGATTCGAAAAGCACGAAAGAAGAGATTTTGGGTTGAAAATCATCCAAAGCAGAGAGTGAACGGAAAATTAGGGATTTTGAAAATTAGGGTTTGGATAACAGTGCAAAAGGAATAGAAACATCAGCTTCCATGTCAAAAATAAATCTTCTCTTGTTCTATTCCTTCATGCTCTCTCTTCAAATTGATTGCAAATAATATTATGACAGCAAAATGGGAAATATAATATTGCAAGATAAAATATATTATACCCAAAGAGAAAAATAATCAATATGTCGAATCTTCTAAAGTTTCTATTCATTGGTACTATCCATCAAATATCTGATAATAATATTGTTGTTATCTTTGTCAACAAAACAAATGTTTTTATAGAAAAATAAGATAGTAATGTTATTTTTTGACGTAAAAGATAATGATATTTTTACTTGATTAATAATTTGTCAAATACATTAATTAACTTTGAGTTAAAAAAGATAATAAATTAATAATATTATTTGATTCAAAAAATAAGAAAATAAAATAAAAATAATATTATTATTATTTAGTGTGCTAGAAGGAAAGTTTTTGGTAAGTACTAGAAGGAAATGAAAATCTTAGTCACATATGCAAATAATGACTATTTAATTTTAGAGAAGAAACAAATTAATAAATACTATTATTAGTCATCCTTCCTCTACCGTCAATATAAAAAAAATAAATATTTTAAAAATTAATAGTATATTTTATTTAAAAGTAGACTAAATACATCAATTTTTTAAATATTTTTTATTTTATTAAAGAGGAATACATATATACTCTTTATAGAATAAAATATAAATAAAACTGATAGTTGAAAAATCGATGCTTCTAATTAAAATTTTAGTTTAAGTATATCACATTTTTAATTATCTTTTAAGAATTTAATTTTCATGCACTGTTAGTATAAAATATTTTACACAGTTGATATATTATTATCAATTATATATGTGATTTTAAAAATAATTATGACAAAAATTAAATATTAATAATTATCTAACGATTGTAATTGATTAATAGTATAAATTTTTTTTACACTGATATTAAATATAAATTAAATTCTTGTTTTGATTTTTAAAAATGACATTATATTGAATTGTAATTCTTCCAAAAAAAAAATATAAAGAAAAGGAATTTTAGCAAATCAATTATTTGATCTAAAATTTAGATAAAACAATTAACTTTTAAAAATTATTTTTACTTATATTAGACTCCTCAAAATATAAGTATTCCAAAATGGGTATGATTTATGTCACACGGTAAGTAAATAGTACTGGTGAATGGAGTTTGGATCACCCTCCTACACTTCACACTTGGATTTTTGGAATCTTTTAAGTTTTTTTTTTTTTTTTTAATTCGATCATTTTAGTAATATTCAATTTTGATAGTTGATTTTAGTATTATATAAATTATGTGTATAGACTTTTAAGTTAAGACGTTTCTCTAATTTTTGTCATAAAATATAAAATATTAAGACTAATTCAAACATATAATGAGTTAATTATTCAAGTTATTTTACAAGTATATGAAGTAAATAACATTGATTATGTGAATAAACATTTATCATCAAAATTTCAGGTTAATATGTGTTTAACTTGTTTTAGAGAAAATAAAAAATGTAGACCATTTATAATGTTTGATGAATATTTTTTGAATAATTAGTACGGACTATAGAGGATATATTGTTGCAATATTTAGTAGACTTTATAATGATTAGATATTTTTAATTGTACTAGTTGCCGTTAAAAGTAAGACAAATGATTAACAATGCAAATATAATATAACTTAAAAACTAACTCAAAAAAAAAAAAAAGAACTTAAAAAACTTAAACTATAACTTCACTAAATTTATGTATTTTGTCTAAATTTATTTTATTTTTCACCTAAATAATCAATAATAACTTTTAATATGTCAATGAAAGTTAGTTCAGTTGATAAAGAATTAACTTGACTATATAACTCTATAAGATCTCAAAAGATATCATAACTCCTAAAGCCCAACTCATATAAACTTTTATAAATAAAATGATAACTTGTAATATATATTAGTATGTCAACATAAAATCTTTTAATTTAAATAAGTTTATGTTTAATTTGATATTTACAAAGCAATTGTTTAATTGTCTTGAAAGATATTTTCCATTGGGTAAAGAAAAAGAAGAAAATTATGAATGGTGACATAGTTAAGTAGGTCACTTGAATAGTTGGGAGCGGGACCAGAACCTTTGTGTTGTGGTATGAGTCAGTGTTGCGGTGAGAACAAGTGTCAACTCTTATTAAAAAAAATAGTGCCAATATATTTTTTAATTTATTTATTAAATAAGAAAATATTTCATGTATAATAATAAAGTGGCATTTTAATAAGAATGTCGAAAAATTTATAAAAAGTGTGCAGAGTAAAATTAAAATGATTTTGATTGACTTTTAAATAAGTTTAAAATTATATGTATTGAGAAAGTTGATTGAAAGATGAAGTCCTTTTTAACATATAAACACATCTCCGGATATAAATTTGAGAAATAAAATTAAAAAAGAGCGAATTTTAATGCAAAGGGAAATTTAAAAACGGTTAACTTTTTTATTAATAATTTTATAATGGATTGACTAAAGAGTATATATAAATAACGGAAATATAATAAGTTAACAATAAAATAACTGACATACAAAATAATCATTATTTTGATATTGGCATCTTTATTTTATTTGGCAAAACACAAGGAAGATGTTCGTGTTTCTAGTTTGTTCTGAATTCTGATGCTAACAATAAGTGAATGGGAATAATGTTTTGAATAAGGTTTTTCCTCAACAAAAAAAAAAAAACCATAACGTCTTTATAAGTTTTAATTAATGTATTATTGTTCATAATTATCGATAGAAGTATTTCTTAAATGTGTGTTTCTGTATTTTTCCTTACAAGTTGTTAAAAGCAGTACACATCAACCTACCACATTATAAGACCAAGTGCCGGTGTGTCTATGCGTTTGTGGTTTTTTTGCTTATTTTGTCCCTATTTTCTTTGTAATATTCTGCGGCAGATCAAGGTCATCCATTGATTGAAAATTATCAAAAATCCGTTGACAGTCTAACATTTGATGAATTCAAAGATCAAATGAAAATAATTTAATTTTTATACACGTTTAATTAAGTTAGTGTAAAGAGTCTTCATACAATTAATTATATAATTAAATTATTAAAAATATTTGATTTTATAATAAAATTTTTGTCTTAATTGTTTATAATAATTGTGATATATTGAGAGTATAATTTTTTTTATACAGACAATGCATAAGACTTAAATTTTATGTGAAAATGTATCATAAATAGAACTAGTTCTCATAAGTAGAGATATTTTTATCTTAAAAACTGGTTTTGTAAAAATTGAATTCAGTGACTTAAATTTTAGTAAAACAAATAAAGAGATAATTTTTTTTTTTGGTTGAATTAAAGACCCACTTATAGTGGATGAACACTTGAGAATTTTTCTATGGACAGAAAAGACCCAAGAAACTTAAAGTCAAAGGAGATTCAAACCAACAACAAACATCGAAATTTCAAATCTTATCCAAATAAATCAGGTGAGCTGTACGAGTTTATCATGTTTTCTTTTTCATAATCAAATGTTAATATAAAAACACAAGACTTTGGCAACTTAAATATAAGAAATGGTACGCCATATTTTTTCACACACTCTTAACCAGAAATTTATTATTAATCTCTAAATTAAATATGTTTTACTATTTCTTTCGAGATTAAGATAGGTTGAACAAAGTTATTTAAATATATATTTAAAGTAAATATCCGATTTGTTCCATAAAATTGTAATAATGTATAAACTTAGTCCTCTTCGTTATCTAAATTTTAAAACAATTCATAAAATTGTAAAATATTACCAGAATATTTATAGAGACTATAATATTTATAGAGACTATAATGATATTAAATTGATAATATCGATGATACATTTAAAACTAAATGAATAGTGTTAAAAATATATTTGATAACAGTTTCGGACATACGGACAAATCTAATTACTTTTTACAATTTTGAGGATTATTAATAAGGTGAAGTACTATGTTGATATGATCCTAAAATTGCATGGACACTAACAACTTGATTTTTTTTTTGCAAAGGCACAACAACTTGAATTAATTATACATATAGTAGTCTAGGAGGATGTAGACAATAATCGAAGAGAACACTTTCATCAATGCCACGTTGAATAATAAATCAGCCTTTCCTTCACGTCAAGAAACAACTAGTGATAACGTGCAAATAACAAAATATGTTTGGTTTGGACAGTACTCAAAATTTATGAAAATTACATAAGACTCTAAAATATTTACACACACCAAAAGGCATGGTAGTAATTCTAAAGCCAGCTAAATTCAGTGATGATCATTGTATATGTTATAAATTAATTTAGTCTTCTTTGTCACCTTCTTTATACTCTTTGCTTTCACCTTCTGAGATAGAACTACTTGGATGATTAACCTTATTATCTTGGTTTGGTACTCTCTGATATTCATCACCATCACCTCCTTTACTTAAGCTTTGAATAAGAATTACCACTGCAATCACAAAAACAAAGATGTACACCATTCTAATGTCAAAAGATCTATGGATAAATTGCATCAGTGATGGCCCACTGAGTGTTTTCTTTACAGTTCTTCCTTCTCTGTATCCTTCTAGAAATTTAGTTATTTGTGTTCCCTGATCTTCTCCCTCAATGCTTTCTGAACCAACAACCTGAAAATAAATGAAAAAATTGGTATATGCTTCCCACATTATAAAAAAAAAAAATCAAATTAAGACAACAAACATCACATTTTTTAAGCTTATATGACTTGATATAAGCAGTTTGTGTTAGCATGATAGCAGGAACTTCCACAGTAAAATCAACTGAGGTTCAATTTGGTTGAACAAATTTTCTAACGAAATCACTTGTCCCAAATAGGTTTCTACATGTAACAAGATTGATGATCTATGAAGCACCAACAAAGACACAAATACCAGACACGACATTGACATATACATACCAGTAATAGTTTGAAAAAATAGAAGTGATTGAATGTAGCCACATGTGTTGGTGTCCGACACCAACATGTATCAGACACACTTTAAATTTAAAGTGTTGGTGCTACATTATTGATGATATACTTCTCTTGTATGTCTATCCTAGGAAATCTTACAAACAAACCCCAAGTTTGGTGGTCAATAGAGGGAATGCTTAAATTATTTATGAGAAAATGGAAAAGTCCCACATATCAATTAGGAGGGAATGCTTATATTGGAATAAGGAGGGAAAAAACTTGAAACTAGGCATGTAAATAAGACAAATAGAGATCACATATCAATTAGACAAGTACAATTAGGAATAGGATAAACTAAAATAACCTTTTTTTTAAGTAAAAAACATAGACTTACCGAAAGATAATCATCACTTTTATCCCAAATGACCATTTTTGGTAGTTTAGTACTAGTATCGAATTTATCAGCAAATTCTTCCAGCTGTTTAACTCCAACGTAACCAAATATTAAGTCACGGTTTGCTGATGCAGCAGCCCTCAATAACTTAACCAGTTCTTTTGATCTTTCTTCACTTTCATCCTCCACAATAGTCAAAACTATTTTCCTACCATCAGCTTTCATCAACTTAAGTGTGTCATGGGATACAGGCACAGCCAAAGGAATGAGATTTTGTTTTATAAAGTCTTCCAAAAATTCATCTGTTTTATGAAAACAAAAACATAACTAATCAAAAGATTCCTGCAATATGTATCAAAGCTAAATCATTTTAATAGTATATATGAACAAAATCGAATATTTTCCAGCATAACATAATGTGAAGCCACAAAAGTCATCCTATCTGACGACATAAAAGTTGAAATAAAGACCCTAATCTAACAGTTCTTAAGCCACTACAGTCAAGCGAAATATATTGAACACTAAAAAGCAGAGTTTGGTTCCATAAATCCTCACAATTTCTGTTCGTCAAAAAACCTGGAGAGTGAACTAATTGCCCAACAACAGAGTCCAGACAACATGACAAACCCAAAAATAGCAAAAACATTACTTCAAAGCATCCAAATTATCTTAAAATGCAATTAAGATGCAACATTACGAGTACAAGTTTTCAAAGGAAAAAAGAAACAGGAGCGTAACCTAAACTTTCAGAAAGAACCAGCAAGAGTGTAGTGCAGGCTACAATCTTGCTTGTGCGGGTTCAAATAATTTTTTTAAAGATTGGTTGGCTTACAATAGATCGGCCAAGAATTATTATAAAAACTAGATAGATAAATATATTTTATTCAATAGAGACACTTCCCAATATATTAATAAGGTTTGGCAAATAAACGAGTGAAGTAAGCAAGGTTATCATATTCTGAACTGTAAGAGTATTAGCGAAATACAAATCAGTCTTGGGACTCTACCTAGTAGATTTAGTGTTTATGACATTAAACTGGTGCCTCTTCCACCAAAAGTGGATCAACAACACAACACAAAAAACCACATCTACCAAAATGAGATTCATACAACGGAATGTGAAGCCTAAATTATAAGCCCCTACTTAAAGAAAATAGCATAATAAATAAATCCAAAACCCTTCATTCATCCATTTTAAAAAAAATAGAAACAACTCAATCACCGTTTAACTATCAAAGTAGCATATGCCAAAATCAACTCAAAAGTGTGAAAATGTAATAACTAGTATGTAAAGTAACTGTCAAGTGCCCTACTGCCCTTGATTATGTATAACTAAACTAACCTTCAAAGGGGCCATAAAATGTGTTCCTCTCATTGTACAGTGGATTAAGGGAAACCAATGCAGGAATCTTATCAAAGTCATAAAATATCATGAGATCCTCTGAAAAATCCTTTGCCACCGAGAACCATGCATTTTTCTTATACTTGATGGCTAACTTTTCTATCATCAAACTGTCCAACCCAAAACCTATATATACCGGAAAAAAAGTGCCAGCTTCTTCAACAAAACTATTCACAGCAGAATCTGAATCGAGAATGGAAACATCAGAAGCAGCAAATTTCTTTAGATAACGAACAAGTAAATCAGCTTTCCTTGGTCCACGGTATTCTGTGGGGATGCCATGATTAAACAGCAAAACGGTTGGATAGGCACTGCATCATCGAATGCCCAAAAAAGCAACACTTATAACAACAAAGAAATAAATACAATTATGGTTTGAATTTGAACAAGCAATATAGAGGAGCAAAGAAAACATACTCAACATCATATTTTCTTGCAAGACGGGTATGCTTGTCTGCATCTACTTTTCCAATGACTATAGGTTCCTTTAAATTTGCAAGTACAGGCGCGGCTGCATCTAACTGTAAGCCAGAAAACCACAGCTTCAGTCCTCATTCAAAATGAAACAGAATTGACACTCAAGAATCTCTTATCAGGTAAAATTAAACATCAATGATCATGTACCAAGCCCCTTTTCCCTAGGAAGCATACCATTAAGACCAAAGAAATAACTTACAAGTCTATTTCTATCTATCTCAGTAACTTTTGATAAAGTTGAATTTTAAAAAGAACATGCAGTGACATTAGATTCAAAAACATTACTGATAAATTAATCCAAGGCACCAAAGATGTGCATTATTATTGATGACCATGCAATGCATACTACTCCAACTCCTACAGTGCATCAATCATATCATATCATATTCCACAAAACAAAACAAAAACAAAAAAGATCTCATCAACGCATGCTTAGAACATGGTAAACAAAAAACAAATGAACCCTACGTTTAGGAACCAAATGATAAAAAAAAAAAAAAAAGGACTTTTCGAAGTGGGTTTGAATAAAAATGATTTTGTTTGGAAAGGGTTACCTACCTCGGGAGAGAGACGCTTGCAGTGGCCACACCATGGAGCGTAGAAGTCAACCAAGATGTGATCGAAGGAAGATATGGCTGAATCGAAGTTGGATTCATCGAGTATCAACACCTTTCCATCCACCGATAATGGTTCACAGCGGCAAAACTGGATCAACGACACGATACAAAACACCGCCAAAATCCTCATCTTCTCTATTTTCAGTGGGACTGTATACACTATCAAACTCACAATCATAAAATCACTAATTAAACTTCACCCGATTTAAGTTCTATTCCAGATCTTTTAGTTTTGTTATTTGATTGTCAATTTTTACACCAATTTCAATTATTAATGTAATTCAAATAGTTTGTTACATTCTTAGGTGGATATTTAATGAATATAATAAGTTATTATAATTCATTCAATACAATTAAATTACAATTTTCGAATTTCGTTATTTGTAATTTTTAGGTACAGATTTAAACACAAAATAGTTGTGGTTAAAACATTGTATATATTTAAATATATAAAGTTGATTTTAACCGACAAATATTGATTTTATTAATATAAATATTATGTTTCCGTTCAAATTTGAGAATCAGCAGTTGTGTACAATTTTTTTTTACTATTTCCTCTAGAAACTTATAAATTATATATATTTTAAATTCAATTTAGATGGTTAATAAAATTATGAATATTTCACCAAAAACAAAATCATGAATATTTAAACACTTGAAAATTATGGCTAATATAGTTTGAAGTTTTGATTAATTTTGTCCAGTTCGTGATAAATAAGTTATATCATATTGTTATATTTATTAATCATCCACCTTAGTGTAACTACTCACATAATTAAGATGCATCAATCATCGTATTTTTAGAGTAAAATGATATTATAGTGTAATTTAATTGGATTCATGGGTTAAAAAGTTCAAAAATATTTCTAACACAAAATCTAACATCAACACTCTATGTATATATATTTTTTTAGTTTTAATATTTTTTTTCTTTCATTGGTTTCAACATTACTCACATTCGAGTTGTATATTATACGGTGTCAGATACAGTGTCTGACTTTTGTATGTCTAAATAACACACCCTCTAATATTTTATTAGTGTCCTATTTTGTTAACTTATTCTCTATTCTATATCATTTCTAGCATCAATTTCGCCTCAGAGATAAAAGGATGATTATAAAAAAAAATTGTCAAATTATTTATTTGGTCCGTGAAATGCATCATCATAAGGGTGTGTTTGACTCAACGAAGGAGAGAGGAGGAGGTGAAGGGGAAGTAGAAACATATTTAGTTCAAAAGAAGGGATGAAAGATTTTAATGGTTATAGATTTGGTTCAAGAGGAGGAGAGAAATTTTAAATTGTTTTTACATTGTTTTTATTCCCTCCTCTTCAAATCCCCGCAAAATAAAGAAAAAGTAAAATCAACTATAGGAGAGATTTTGACTCCATCACCTCTTGAAAATTGAACAAAACATAAAAATATTACCTTTCCTCCCTTCTATCTACCTCCAACCAAATAGAAATAAAGTGAAGGAAAAACTTTTTGACAGGTTCATAGACCTTAAATTCTTGGTCAAATTGGTCAAATTAAGACTGTCTTTTGGGTTCCTAATAAAGATCTTTATGTTTTCAAAGATATTGTCATTGTACTAAAAATAAAAATCATTGTTTAGGCCCTTACTTGTGAAGCTGACAAAAAAAAGGTCCTTGTGCTTTTGGCGTTCTATATTTTGTTTGATTTTTAAAAGAAAAAGCTTAGACTATTAACTTGTTCTTGGCAAGCCATTAAAGATATAATAAAGAACACACAGAAGACTATGTTTCCACTCGTAAATTTCTGTTTTCGGGCGTTTATGCGTGTCTCTATACAAATTAGGTTCATGTGACGATGAAATAATCTTTCGGGGCAGGTGATTGAATCTTCAATAAGTTATTTCAAACTATGTAAATACAAATGTCTCATTCCCTCGAATCCTGATTGGAAATCTCTATCTTCAAGTTCCAACTAGAGAGCACAATTGTAAATCGTTACACAAAAATATAAGAGGATTTAAGTTATCTACTTTCTTTCTTAAAAGAAATGTTGCCAAATAAGTACAAATTATAGATAAATAAAAATAGGCGATGACATCTACTCTCATCCTTTCTTCTGTTAGTAAGTATTGAAAAGTGAATAAATTATGCTTCCCGGGCGCCAATTTACATCCCATGATGTATGCAAGTATTCCCCATTTCATGACACTGCAAACGGGTAAAGATTCCTCAATCCAAGGAATCTTTGCTCTCAGATCCATGACATGTAAGGAATTGACAATTGATCAGGTATCAAGGCAGTAAACGTAAACCTCACTCCAACTTTACTCGCTTTGAATTGGCTTCTCTCAACCATTCAATGCATTCCTCTGCAGTTCCAGATGGATAGGCAAGTTGCCAAGCCATTGCTTTATCCAGCTGCAATTGAAAATGAAACAGAATATGAAAATCTTAAATTTGAAGGCAGTTTGATTGGAACACCACTGTGGGAGATGGTGCATTAAGCAGAATGACTTACCCACTCCTTAACAACAGGTCCTCCTTTGAGCTGTAGAATAGTCATAACATCTTTTCCATTGATCAATGGTTTTACTTCCCATACTTTCTCAAGGCCTGTTATCCGCCAAACGTGTTTATCAAAAAATAACTAGGGTTGTTGACATGAATAACACTAACAAAACAAGGGGAAGATGCGGTAAAATTTGAGAAATTGCAACAGACATATAACTTCTACAAAAGTCTCACCTAATTTGGTTATAGAATTCTCCACAGCATTAAACAGATCTCTTCGTTTTCCCAAGTGTGAGTCCTCATCCTCAGAGTCATTTATATCAATGGGATGTAACATAATGGATATCAACAGTGCAACTCGCCAAAAATCTTTAAGCTCTCTTAAGAGAAACCCTAAATTAATAAAATATAAAATCTAAACCATATCAGATACAATTCATAAGGCACAATATAGCTAAGCAACTTCTAATGCAAAAGTTTGGGTCGGAAAAATGTGAATGCAAAATGATATTCGGGAAGTGTGGGTTGTGGCTACTTTCAACTAGAAAGCCAACAGCTTAATTGAAACTACATCGTATAGAATCATGATAAACTACAGTCTATAGCACAATATATCAATATGGAAAGACTATAACTGAAAATTAAGGTCAACGATAACTTAAATACATGAAACAGCACAATGCTGATATAACACCAAGGAAACAAAGCAAGAACACTTCACCTGTTATTACCCGGGCTCTAGAAGAGACAGGGACATCAATCAAGTCTCTCATCCAACCAAGTTCGACAGCTTGAATATCCTCATCAGATGCAAGATAAGGAATCAACGACAAGAATTTATATGACGCTCGGTGTAAGTCAAGCACCTGGATTTTTACAATAAACATAAATATCAATCAAAATATTTACATTCTGGGTGTTAAAATGTATCAGTTCAAATTATACCAGGGCTCAAAGGAAACTGACCGTTTCTGCATCCTTAGCTTTTCGCTTGAGAGACTCGCGAAAGACATGATTGACAACAGGAATCTATAATTCAGAATCACATATTAGGCTATTGAACCAACATGTAATTAGGCGTAATAACCACAAGATTACACACGGCACACATAGTGGTTTCCACTCTCCATGGTGCAATTGAGCCAAGAGTCCAAGACAACAATATAATGTGAACTAGAGGTGTTATTGAAACAAAGCTCAAAAAATCAAATTTGAGTTTTGTGGAAACCATTTATTTGAGTGAATAGACAAATTGGTCTCTAAAATTGTAAGCGCCGAACAATTAATCCTTAAAGTTTGCAAACTGACAAATACATCTTTGAAATTGTTAAGTATTAATCAAAATAATCCATATTTAAACTTTTATCGTTAGAGTCTATGATGTGGCATGTTAATGAATATGAGACCCATCTACATTGATCTCATAGCAATATTATTACATCATCAACTAATTTTCTTGTGAAATTTAAATATTTCATGGACTAATTTGTCGATAATTAGTCCATGCTTAATTACAATAACTCACAAATTTGTCTTTGAGATGACAGAATTTCAAGGACAAATTTGTCTCCCAAGAAAATGATATTGATGTGGGATCAACGTTGATAAGTCACATATTCAATGATAGTGCCACATCACAATATCTAACGGTAACAATTTACTGAAGGAATATTTTGATTGATATTTTACAATTTCAATGATGTATTTGCAAAATTCAGGGACTAATTTGACCGACGCTTACAATTTCAAGGACCAATTTGCTTATTCACACCCATTATTTTAAAAGAAATATGCTAGATGTTCCTTCTCCAAGCACAAAGCTCAAACTTAATGAACTTGCACTTTAATATTGCAATATCATAAGTAGTAATACATAGAAAAAGGAGGTGTGTACCTTCTTAGCCTTCTTTTCACTATAAGTGGTATTTCTAAGGGGGAGAAACAAAGCAGCATAAAGTGTGAGCCTTCTTTGTTCAGCCTAAATACACAGAAATTGTTTATCAGCCAACACATAGTTGTCAAACAAACCTATAGTGGCACAGGAATAACCTTACAACTTCCTACTTCAAGAACAAATGTGAAAAAATAATGTTTAGTAAAAACGAATGCTTAACTCATTACTTACTGTAAAGATTGACTCGCCAAGTAAATGGATAAGGCTCGATGCATTCTCCATGTAAGAAATGCAAAGCCTGGATAAAGTGAAAGAATTACTTCGCCATGACCAACAAAATATTTGTATCTCCATGCAAGATAAAAGTCAAAGACAATAAAATACAAAGCAAAATATGGGATTTGGGTAGGTAAGGAAGAAACAGAGAAGGGATGCTCTAAATAATATCATATTGACAAGAGGTATTCATGGCACAGATATTAACCCAATGCCAAGGCTCACTTTATCCTAATAATTAGGGCAACTGTTAGAGTAGTACTGCCGTCTGGAGTCTAGCAGTGCAATACAAGCTAAATAAGAATTCTAACCTAACAAGACTAAAAGCATTATAAAATAAGTTCTGCACCTTTCAACACATTAGAAACAAAAGATTTTATGAATTTATCTACAACATATACCTTTCACATCCATCTGGAATGACAGGTACGTACTCAGCAGGAAGAGTAAAGACGGTCCAGAATAGTGTCAGCTCACAAATATAAGTTATTGCTTTGACAGGTTGATTTCCAGATATCATAAGATCAATCTACAACACAGACATAAACATAAGAATAAAAATGTCTAAATTTTCAGTACAAACAGAGAGTGTGAGCAATTTTGTCCCAATAAGTCCCAATAAAAGTTATCCCTAGTGAAAAGAAAGGGAAAAATTAGAAAGAGATTGTGAGCAATTTTGTCACAATAAGTCCCAATAAAAGTTATCCCTAGTGAAAAGAAAGGGAAAAATTAGAATGCACCTCTGTTCCAATGCGCTCTCGGCTAATTTTAGCAGCTAGAGCATCTTTCACATCATCACACGCAGCAGCTCCTTTCAGATCTTCATCTAGAGTGAAATCAAATCTAGCACCTAAAAGTAATAGGTTGTGCCTCTTCAATATTGCAGGAAAATAAGTTCAAACTTCACAAAAAGTATGGGACAGAAAAGGTTCACACCATATACAAAGATACATATGTCATGAAAAATTAAAATTACCAAACCGAATGGCTCGAAGAACTCGCAATGGATCGTCAAGAAAGGTGGCCTTTGGAGGTAAAGGAGTCACTATCTTTCCAGACTTAAGGTCCGCGATTCCTGCAGAGTACCAAAGAAGTTATTAGATGAACAAACAAGTAGCTCTTAAAATACTAATTTAGGTATTAAAAATCCAGTCTTACCTCTCTTAGTGAAATCTTCAACTGCGTCAGTGTTGATATTATAGAATAAGCTGTCACACAAATAAATTGTTTTATGAAACTATCATCTAAAATTTGCAAAAGACAGTGAATATTAAAGCACACTTAAATCAACACCTGCAACAAAAAAAAGGCCTTTTCTATTTTGGCAAGGTAAACTGAATGATCAGACAACACTATGTCCTATCTGTTAGGACTTAGATTAGTAGTTAGTTAATAATAATAGTTAGTTAATGAGTTCGTTAGTTGAGGTTGTTATAAGGCTACTTGTATAAATAGGGAGGTTAGGGAGTTAGAGAGAGATTATTGAATATTGAAATAATTGTTGAATAGAGTAGTAACTCTATTGTGAAGGGGAAACCCTTGGAGGAGAGATTTCTCTCAAAGTTCTTAATAAAAGTGTTCTTTCTTAGGAATCCAATTCTTGGGTTCCTAACACTATCATAAATCATGTCCAAAAAAATCATTTGAACGCAAATCTTTCTTCATGATTTGACCTATAGTTTTTCTAAGTCTCCCTAACAATTGGACTAATCTCCATAATCCATCTGACCTACTTGAGGATTCAACAAGCCTTCTCTACTCATACCTCAATTAGTCAGTCACATAAGAGGAGATTCTGCCACCTTTTCCATATTCACAATACATTCTACCCCAACTTTTTCTCCTAAACCAGCATATAATTAAATAAATTTGGTTGGTCGGTTGGCATATTTCTTAATTGTATCGCTCCATGCACGGAAACACTTGAAATGCTAACCGCGGTTATGTTTTAATTTCTCCTAGTTTTGAATTTCTTTATTTATCTTATTTAACATTACTTTAAAAAAAGTCCAGAAAGATACCTGTTAATTGTTAAATCCCTCCTATATGCATCCTCTTCAGCTGTGCCAAACGTTTGCTGTTAGACATGAAGTAAACTTAATTTGTAGAATTTGACTAAGATATATGAAAGCAATGGAGGACCAAATATGCCAAGTGGAAGAGTGAATACATGTTCATCTTGGCATAAAAGTTAGCTTTAATACCCAGAAAAATTACAAAACATTGAGGAAACTTACCCAAAAAAAATATAACTTTTTGGTCAAAAAATAGCATGTAATTAAATATAAAATACAAGAAAGAAAACAAGCTATATTCGACGAAGACAGAGAGTTATCTTGTACGACCAAAATAAACCAAAAAAGCAAGCAACCTAATAAAAGAAATTCTAAGCAAAACAAAACATATTTCATAAATTTATAATACAGCAGAACAAATAAACTGGTACAAAACTAGGATACTGGACAAATATATACCTTAGAAGGAATGCGGCTATTCTCTGCGTATTCTTCGCTCCTTAGATTGACAAAATCAATCCACATATCAAACAAACGCATCCTGGCTGTTTCCAAATGCTTTGACTGGTCAGGATTGCTGCAAAAAAGAATAATTAGACAATACTCTACGAAATAATGTATAAAATGCAACTAATACATAAAATTATATGAATGTGATTTCCAGTTGCAAAGATAAGTGAAAAGGAAAGTATGCCCAGCGCATTAATTAAAGGGGTAGTTTTGAAAGGAAAAGCAAGAATAAGAAGAAAAAATTAGACTAAACAATAACACCCAAAATTTATCCACGAGATGGCTGCCCAAACATCCCACCAAAACAAAAATGTATCCTGGATTTATCAAAAGAATATAACTTCATTTCATTCATGTTCTTCATTGATCAGAATTATAACTTTATTGTAAGCAAATTTTGAAAACCCAAGCAGAGTATACTAGTAAATATCAAACTATAAGTTTGCTAGTTCATTAAGAAAGAGAAATGCATAAAAACAATTCGTAACTTACAATCAAGTCAAACTCAGCAATACTTATCAAATTTAAATTTTGAAGATTAAACTCAACTTTCTTATTAATATTTAGCAGAAATGTTATTTGAACATCAATATGGGACAGCAAACTTCAACAATTGTTAAATGGTTAACGCAATCCACACACATGGTTAATAAAGCGTTAGATTTTGGTAAATAGATATATTGGGTGTCACAGCTTATTACATCTCCTGAAATTTATTAGCCAAAAGTTTAAACGTGATTAACCTTGATTTTCAAATCTACATCATACATGTACTTGGAACACTTGAAATTGTGGTTAATAATGCTCAAATTTGGGGGTTAATGATTATCGAATCTTGACAATTAACCACTTTTTGAACTACCTTGATCGATTAAAATGTTGAGTATTGTTTTCCCAAATTATGTTCAAATATGTTGATGCTCCCTTCCAAATTTTGTTATGGATATCAGAACATGAAGCTTCTACATACTATTAGGTATTTTGGCAGGGCAAGTAAAATAGGCAAATTTGGCAAATAACAACATGAGAAAGAGTAAAGCACAATGTCGCGAAAGGTACCTCTCAATAACACAAACACCCTGCGCATCTTCACCAATGGACAACAAGTACTCCCTGACCTTATCTACAAATTCAGTACCCATCATATTATCAAGAGCAATATCAATGTCATAACAATCTTTTCCCAATAGCTGCAGAAACAATCAAACGCCAAATAATGAACAATAATAAAAAAACGAAACAATGAATTAGGGCTAGGAATGATTGGAGTATGTAGAGAGACCTTATCGCGAACCCAGCCACCGGCGACACGGAGCTGAGTTTGGAGTTGAAAGTGGCGGAGAGTGGCGAGAAGTCTATCAAAGATGCTCTTCTCGAGTGTGGTGAGTTGGATTGTGTCGCGAACTTGGTGCGTCGACATTGGCGCGAGCGGAGAAGTACGAAACGACGTTGTAGTTGTTCGTAGAAGGGTTTTGGCGGGACGGCGAGTGTGAAGAGGAAGAAAAATGGTTGGTGTGCGTAAGAAAATACACGGACTGAGTCTGGGAATCGCCAATATTGCAGTTTTCAAAACCACTCTCATTTCATGGGTTCGCTTTATTTATTTCCATTAAGAAATTAATATTCGTCGATCCAATTAGTGACATATGCATTCATTGCATTTGCATGGCCATTCATATTAATGTGAGATCGTTCAACTTGGGTCGGGTTTCCAGCTTCAAATAGGCCTCCTTTGGATTTGTGTACCATATATATAGAAGTTTAATTACTTATTTAACCCCTCAATTTTTTTTTTTACTTTTTACAGGATTTTGGATTTTAGTTTCTCATGGTAAAAAATAACAATCAAGTTCTAACTTCAAATTGGCCCAGTTTCAATTTTTTTTAAAATGAAAAGCGAAATTTTCAATACATGATTTCCATTTTTAATACACAAACAAGTACCTTAAGAATACATCTTAACGTTTCTCTTAAATTTTTGGTTAAACATAAAGATGTATTTTTACCTAAATTTACCTAAATTTTTTATGTGAGTGATTGCATTATACAGGAATAATCCATTTCATGTCGTGTGTTCAATTATGAAATCTTATTTATACAAAAAAAATTATTTGGCTCACAAAATAAATGTTGCTCCACAAAAGCAAAGAAGATAGAATGGGCGAATGTGGAGTGGTTTGATAGTTTAGAGTTAAAAAATGCAAAATGCAAGGCCATGCTCTTATACAGCAGTGCTCGGATCTAGACCCAATCAACAAAAGTTTTTACTCATTTACACTGGAACATTTATCAGACAATATCTGCATTAATTTCAGTTGAAAATCATAGCTTTTGTGTTTTCTTCTTCTTCATGATTGATGAACCAAAACTGATAGAAGAAAGGAAATATGTCAGCGGCATCTCGTCGCTTTGCAAGTTGACATAATGCACACGTTTCTTAAAAATTATACATCATTAACAACAATTAACTACAGTGCTATGTCATCCACAATTTGTCATCAGAAAAAACTAAAAAAAATTTAAAAACAAATGGAATTCCCCTTAAAATTTTCACAAATATGAACTCAACTCCCCCTCTCGATCTATTTATATTTCTTTGCTCAGTATTTGTTTCCTCTTTTCATCAACTGTGAAACAAGCAATGTGCCTCTATACAAGTTATAAACTCAATCTGTCTAATCTCTGTCAAGCAAAGCCATAATTTTACCCTAGCTAGCTTTTGCATTTCTTCCACCTTTTCTGCTAACAGCCTCACATAACCGGCACGGCAATGTGTCAAGGCTCACAGCTCGTGTTTTTGCATAGTTACCCATTACACCGCACCTTCTCCATGCATGGTATTCTGCATAGGCTACCGGGTCATTTGCTACGGCCTTCACGTATGAAGCCAATTCTTGCAAAGATTTGAATTTTCTACCATCTATTATTGAATGTGGAGGAACAAAATCCATGACGTTTGGTGCACCAAAATAGATAGGAACTGCACCCGAATCCAACGCATAGTATAACTTCTCGGTCACGTAACTCTCAGTGAAAGTGTTCTCTATTGCAAGCACAAACTTGTAGTGAGACATGGCACAATGTAAATGATCCCACCATTTTGGTGTAGCGTTTGCATCGTTTTCACACTCAGGGTAGAATGAAAGAGCCATGTCTAGACCACCAACATTGTTTAGGCACTTGCCAAATGAATGATGCGGCAGCAAGCCAAGAAGTTTTTCGGCAAGTTCATTCCTTTGAGAAAGACACCGCGACGAAGACCAATAAACAAGTATGTCCTACAGATTGATAAATTGGGTTAGGTTACTATGAGTCCCTCTTTTTTTATATGTTATTTAAAATCCTGTTAATGAATTATTTATTACTTACACTGTTTTTAGTATTGGAGATGTGATAGTTTCGACCATTGTGAAACAGAGCACCGGCATAGGTTGACTGTACATCATCTTCAGCATGGTAACTAATGTATATATCCTCTCGACCTGATCTCTTTCGGCCAGCTTCAAGATCCATGTAAGCACAAAGTGGTTCTCCCACACGTCTCTGAAATAAAAAAGAAACCATAACAAAGTGAGTCAAATCCAATACAACAGCACATGTTACCAGCTAAAAATTCTTGAAAGCCATGTTTGAGTACAAAACTAGAGAGTTCTTCCACTAAAACTACCTCATCATTACTGAAGACATCACAGATGAGAAAAATAATTGTTCAAGCTAACAAACCCAACAACCAGTTTAACAAGTAGAAGAAAAATGGACCCAACCACAGCCAAAATAGCAATAAAGCTAATAACATTTTGAAAAGAACAAAGGAAAATCATCACCAACAGAACTTATTCTGCCATCTGTGATTGGTTAAGCTGTACAAATAATCAAAACTTTGTCTTGCTACGAAGCCGTGGAATGGTACTACAGTAGAGGTGTAAACATGAAGAAACAACAATTGTGTCCCTTTAGCCAATGAAAACCCTGAAATAAAAATGGACTCTGTTGCTATACTTCCTGTTTTTACCTCTATCAAGAATTACCAAATAAACTTCACTCCACCACACAGCCAGCAGAATTTTCTAGAATTATTACGATTAATCAGGATGAAGAAATGCTACTACAGATCCCACCCTAGCATATATTCCTGGCAATGAAATCAGAATACCAGATATCTGCAATCTGTATTACATGCTAATGCAAGCTTATTGGAAGTCCAACAAAAAGCACTCAGGCACAATATTTGAAGCTTTATCTATGTAGTACCAGCACTCCAAATTGAAGGTCAATCCAGTGTTCGACACATATTGGTGTCAAACACCTCGTATCAACCACGACAAGACATCGATACAAGTGGTTACATTCAATCACTTCCATTTTCATAAATTATTATTGAAGTCTACGTGTCAGTGTCATGTCCAATGTCCGTGGCTCCGTGCATGTGTTTTTACTCAAAATCTCAAATGCAAGATCGACTAACCCGATCTTCAAACAAAGATCATCTCAAAGTTGCAGGAAAAACTGCTTGTGAAAGCTGACATCAAAATGCTTAGCAAATATTCTACCCATCAATCTATGAAGGCATGACTAAGGGAAGAATCTTCCACATAGCAATGTCATCTCCTAGTCATTGATTGGATGTTATTACAAAAAAGAATCTAGATGAGCTTCTCAGCATTTGCTGAAAAAGATCATTCTCATCGTTACCGCCAGCAGCTTCCCACAACTACCACTCCCTATAGACCAAAAATACCATCAACGTATTATGTTTCACATCACACTAGTTGCAGCTATAATATTATGTAACTAATAACTTTCTCCTATAGATAACATGAGAATGGACTTTTGTTCATCGTGTCTTCTCATAAATATTTAAAACAGATAAATTTAGTTTCTTTTTTTAATAAAAGTGACACCCAATGCAAGTTGTGCACAGCCAGCAAGTTCAGTTATGATTTATGAACACATCCTTCTCAGCTAGCATAGTGACATGCCATATGTCTGGGATCTACTACAACTTCGAGTCTTCAAGTGATATCACTGGTGCCAAAAACAAATTAAAAATAGATAACCAAATGAAATTCTAACTGATGTTATCAACCGCGGATCGTGGAAAATATTGATTTCTTCAGATTCCACTATGCTATAGTGCTAGTGTCATTGTAAGCGGCTATTTGACAATACTTTTTACCAGCGTTCCCAGAACAATAGCGATTTGTTCAAATTGAAACTCTAACTATCTATCTACTGTTTCAGCCATGCAAACTTAAACAATAAGTGAACATTTTTCAAACTTAAAAAGAATCAATTTCAAAGTAAAGATCATAAATCAAACTCGCAATAGTGGCAGAGTAAATCACCTTGATGACTCTGCCACAGCAGAGAGATCATTCACGTCCTTCCTTCCCATACTTAGTACATTCAATTATCTAAACAAACCTTTCAACCCCAAAAGACTCACCACCATTGCAAAATCAGGCATATCAAAATGTTGCTCATGAAGAAGAATAACAAACCCATTAACATTTTCACCTAGTAAATACCCAAGTTAGTCCTCGAAATTATAGGGTTGTATCAACCTAGTCCCCACATTATCAATATTTCAAAATAATCTCTGAAATTTTAGAATGATAATCAAGTCCGTCCCTTTGTCTAGATCTGTTATCAAATGCATTCATGACATTATTCATTTAGTTTCAAATTCATCTCGATATTACCAACTTAATGTCATTCTAGTCTTTTCTAATACCAACCCAGGGATGAATTTGATTAAAATTTTGCAATTTCAAGAATCATATTGGAATATCGATATAGAGTAGATTAATGCAATTATAAAATGTCAATGAACAATTTGATTATTTACCCCATTTACACCTAATCCAACCAAACAATTGAAACATTTCAACCAAAAAAGCTACCTGAATCGGAGGCGTAGACGTTTCAAACAACAAAGCATCAGGCTTGTCAGCAAGAACATTCGATTTGGTCCACAAACAACTCAACCCACAACGACAAGAGTACAAATTATCCAAATTATCAGGAATCCAAGTCCACCCTTTGACCAAAACACTAACATGGTTAAGCTTAAAACCCCCACAATCAGAATCACCACCAAACTCTTGCAAAGAAACAACCTTTGAGTGATTCAACGAGACCCCATTAGTTTTCTCCCTGAATTGAGCACAACCCACAAGCGAGTCCCATTTCCTGAAGGAAGAAAGCAGATCGGTGAAGGGTTGGGAAGATGTTTTGTTAGAAGAGGGTGTGAAGGTGGTGTCGTGGAAGGGTGGGAGAGAAGGGGAAACGGAAGGGAATTGGAGGAAACCGGTGAAGAAGAGGAGGAAGAAGAAGGTGAAGGTAGCTAGCATGATTTTGATGGTTACTGTGTTGATTGGAGGCACTAATAGCATGCTGCTGTTGGAGGAGGAAGAAGAAATAAGGTTATATGTCTGTTTTAGAGAGAGAAAGTAGAGAGAGAGTGGACATGTATGGGATGGGAATGGTGAAACCTTAAACCAGATTGTTGCTATTCTTCTTCCTCTTTGGTCTTACGCTTTCATTTTGGACTCGGTCTCTCCCTAACCTCTCGACTATAGGAAAGTTCAAAATGTTTTGCCGGAATGCAAATTAGTTACCAAAATTGTGAATTTTTTAGACCAAAAATTCTGAGATTATGATATTGACATATTAAATGAATATGTTTTTTTAAGTATTAAAATCAATATGTTGTTTTCTTAAGTTTAAATATATCAAATTAAAAGTTGTAGTTTTTGTTTGTTTTTTTTTTTGTTGTGATTTGAGTTCATGTTCAAATTTTATAACTGGTAGGTCTTTTTTTATCTTTAAGGTTGTACCTAAGTTTTATTGTAAATTTACAAGTTAGTGGTTTTTCTGAGGATGTGTCCTCTAATCTAAATTCTTTTACAATAAAATAAAATATACGAAATTAAAATGTGGTTGTAGTATAGATGCGATTTAAAATGTCATATATTTGTTTAACATGTTATGTCATAGTACTTAATAACAAAAGTTAATGGAAGAGTACTTAATTGATGTGATATAATGTATTTATTAATATATAAAATTTAGACACTATTTTGAAAGATGTTTTCAATTGTCTCCTCACTTTAGATATATTGTTGTTTACTTAACTTGGGGGATTCAACTACTCTATTTACCAGTGTCTAGCCAATCCACAAGCTTGTTAGGAGGAATTGAGTTAAAGTGGGAACAAGGAGGTAGGATCCCTTTGGAGGAAAGTGGAGATGATGATGTTAGTGTTTAAAACTTCTAATAAGTTGATGTTTGGTTGTGGAGGTTTTCTGCAGTATTTGTTACTGCTACTTTCTGGACTTTATTGTAATCCTATGGCACATCTTGTGCTTTATATTAATACATATTTTTACTTTTTCAATAAAAAAAAAGTGCTTATAAATTGTTGATTTGTATAATGGCCCTTTTTCAAAGGTGTTGATGAATCAGCCAAATCTTATGTTTGTGTGGCAGATAATTTGTTAGTTGGAGAGATTATAGTTAGAGTGTCATGGTGACAGAAGAACCAATAATTATATTTAACAGGATTTAGAAGGTACAGAGGGTCTTTAGTCTTTACACCCATATAATGCTTACATTGGAAAGAAAAAAAAAATTGGAATAATTGTTTTCGTAAATGTGAAGATAACAAGTTCTATATAACATGAAGAATGATATGGTGTACAAGATGAGCAATTATCTCGTTCTTACTTCACACCAAAGCTACTCTTATTGTACACAATTCAGCAATACTTTATTACAAAATTATTGGTTCTGAGTGACTGTATATGTGTATATTAATTAACATATATACCATTTTATTTGCTATTACTGTATTTTGTTTTGCACTTAGCACACTCTTGAGGATTATGTTTTAAGGTTTTGAAATTTTTAAGTATATCTCTAAAGTTTAGTTTTCTCTCCGTTAAGGGTAGTTGTAGTTGGCTATTTAAGTAGTGTTTTTATGATTCATGTAAGTAGTTAGTTATTGATAAAAGAGAAATAGAAAAAAGTAAAATTGAATCTTATTGATATTTGAGAAAATTCTAAAGTACATTAAATATTTTATAGACTTATGTAGTCAATTAAATTACTAACTAACTAGTGTAAGTAATTAATTAAGATAATTAAGTAACTAAGTTATCTAATAAGTGTGTCAATAACATACAAAATATAAAAACATGAAAATATATGGTTAACATTCAACAATTTTGCAACAAAAAAGCTAAAAGCACTATATCATACTATATTTGTCAAAGAGACATTCTAACATGATAAATGAGTGATCCAATATCTTATTTTTTTATAAATGAGTAAAAATTTAAGAAAAAATTAGTCAATAGTTACATAACCAATATTTATAATCAAGTCATTTATTTCTTAGTGAAATAATATTAGTTCTACCATAAGTTAATTCAAATCATTTTCCTTTTAAACAATTTTATACAATTTAGTCATGTTTATATAAAATTATACTTCTTTTATACTTTCTTGTACCCTATCTACTTTGTATTTGTTAAGTAAATCATATTTTTATTTTTATTTTTAATAACCAAAGTATACATCCTTGTAAAGATGAATATTTTACAACAAAAAAAAAAAGAGAGAGAGATTCATTATAGGATTAACTTCTCTCAATATATGAATTTATATATGTTTAATGTTTTAACCATCGATCAAACATGTCATCAAATAGTTAAGAGGTTTAAATAACTACTACTTCTAGCACACTATGTTTAGTAGTGCAATTCAAATTTTAAGATAAATTTAATGGAACGTTGAAAAATTAATGTATACCCTTGAGCAAAACCATCAAGAATGTTGATGCTATCCAAGCTACAACAACTTTGGACCAACCTTCACGAATACGTTTTGGGCCTGGATATAGCCTGTATTAATTTGAAAGTAGAGCAACAGCAAATTTGTTAATATACCCTACAATTTGGAGTATATACCCCTGTATTTTCATATTTTGGACAAAAATATCATATGTTAAAAACTTGTGCAGCAAACTACAAGTTTACTGTATATAATTTTTAGAAAATGAGTATTGTAACCACAAAAAATTATTGAACCGTAAAAAAAAACACCTAAAGATCTATTGTGTGTACATGATTTTTTTTAAGAACGTCTCCCCATAAATATAATTTACGGTACGTATTTTATATATATATATATATATATATAATATCTTAAATATAAAGTTTACACGACATATTTTACTGTAAACTTAAAATCGAAGGTATTATTTTGTAATAAAACGTATTTTTGTTTAATTACAATTTTAGTTATTTTATTTTTATTAAATTGTAAAATTGATCCCTCTATTTTAAAATTTAATAATTTTGGTCTCTTTTATGTATTCTTTAACTAAAAAATGGGGATGTGACTTATATAAAATGATGTGACATATGATACGGTGATATTGAATAAATAATATCTACAAAACTATAATAAAACGCTTTTAAAAACTGCAGTTTTAACTTCTGAAATTATTCATTTTTTAATTTAATTAATAACATAAATAATTAATACATCTAAATGATTCAACATAATCAGATCGTATCTCACGTCATTAAAAATAAATCAAAACATCATATTTTTAGTTAAATTTTTAAAGGAAAATCATATTTTGAAATAGGAGACCAGTTCAACAAATTACTAAAAATAGGAGAAGCAAAATTACAGGTAAGCCAATATATTATTTTGTTTAAAGTTTTAAAATGGAGGGGTATACTTCCACTTATGGGGTATAACTTAAAGATTTATCAGCAATAATCATACATTTTGTGTTACAACCGGGGCTAAAGGCCCAGAGAGCCCACGACATTGACAAATATATAGCTGATGAGATTAAGAACCTACTCACACGTTCATATAGAGGCTCAATTTTGACCAAGTCCAATATTAATTCGTGTTGGTTTAATTTTTAGGTTGTTGTTCATCCACTCAATGGAAAGACAACCCTTTGCGAAAAACCACCAGATATGTCTACAAAAATATTATTGAATTGGAATTTATCATAAATTTATTAATTTCTTTTTTTACTACTAAATCAAAAGATTTCGATACCAATAGTTCGATTCGGTTAATCGTCAAGAATTTTTGAAGGAAAGCATCAATCTAATTTGTACACGAAATCCGAAACAAACGAGTTGTGTTGGTTGGGTTGGACTCATAGGTCATAAAAAATATTTTTTTTGAAATTCTTAAAAAATTTCATTACTTAAAATTAAAAAAAATCACAAACTTTCATCTCCACATATTATTTAATACTTAAAAGATGTAGGACAAAAAAATTTAACACTACATCTCAACCTAAAATTTTAATACAATAAATATATAAATCACTTGCATATTCAACATCTCATTTTTAAGTGAGATTTGAATAGTCACACTTAAATTCAACTAAACATCAATCAATGATTATATTGATGTAATATGAATTATTGCGGGACAACATTCGTGTATTTCTCCTTCTCAGTCAACGGTGTATTTGATTGCTGTGACATCAAAAGCTTTACTACTATTTTGCACTCTTGAAATTAACATTCTTTTGTATCCAACTTAATTTAGTAACTCTTGCTAAAACAAAATGGAGTAGTGGTTGGAATTTCGCAACGTCGCCAAAAATAAACACGTGGAGGAGGACATTTGTTTCGCAATCCGTTAGATTAAGAGAGAGATGGCTGGCAGCCTTAGTGGATCCAAGTCCAATAGCTCGATATTCTTACAAAGCTATTAATAACTACTAAATCTCTTTTTTAATAAGCTAATTACACAATTGTTTGCAGCTTCGTTTAAGGGATATTCTTTCTCCCATTTTGATCATGATGTGCAGAATTAATCAATTGGTGGTCAAAATTGTTGGCACCAGTCACAGCAAGTAATTAGAGAAACACAACTGGTTTGAGCTTTAAATAATATTATATCTTAAATAATTGACACTTATTCTGCTAGTTGCTTAAAAAAAATGAGTGAGCTCATGTGCACAATTTCTTAGCCATAAAATAGAAGTGGTTATTTATTAAAAAGTGAATGACAAGTAAAAAGATTGGCTATGATTGAAATTAGAAATATATAAGATTTATAGTACTAGCTAGCAAAACACTAAAGAAGAAGACAATGGAAAGTGAGTGGGGAAATTGGAAAAGTAGTTTATTACAACTCAGAATTTTCCACTCCCCCAGCCACCCATGTGTGCTTATTTCGTCATAAATTCCTTTCACTCTCAGCACCCAAATTGAACCATGTTTCACATTAATAAACAATGGTATATATACGTGTCTTTCTCCAACGGGATTAATGTGTCCAGCCTCATCAAATTAAACTTTACAATATATTTTTATTGAAATGAATATGTGCATAGTTTAATAAAAACTTTAATTTGCTTATGTGATCAGAATTAGTCAATAGGTTCAAACATGTGAAATGAAGCTACTAATTAAGTGGAAGAAAATGAAGTGAACTCAATTGTAACCTGCGAAAGGGGCAATATAAGATTGAGAACTCCTATTGTTGGAGAATATATCAAAAGGGTATGCTAAAAAAATAAATCCATAGTGTTAGCATCTTGCCCTGCATAAAACTTTTTTTCAGTTCTCTTTTGGTTGCTTTTGTGTTTGCAAAAGTGTTGGTTACACTTTTAACTGTTTTTCTTTTCTTTTGGTAAAGAAATGGATAAATGGAAATAACTAAACAACTTCCTTGCTAGGTGAGTTTCACGGAAAAGCTACACTGCTGTTTGTTTGGAAATTGCATAGCAAAAGTGGAATGCATTAATTACTATCACCTTATCCAAAAGGTAACCTCAAGCTATTAGATAAGTAAAAAGATCGTATCTTATATTACAAGAGTAAAGAGCACTTATAATAATACTATCATATCTTTACACCATTGTGGTGTTAAAAGTGTAACACAAACATTTTTCTTATATAAGTGAAAGAATCAAATCTGAATGGGATAAATGTAAACAAAAGTGTTGAAGAAGGAAGAACGAAATTTGTGTGTGCAGTATAACGGAATATCAACTCAACTTTTTCTAACTACCACTAACTACCATCAATAGAAAATAACAGAATAACTTTAAAATTACTTTCCTAAAGATAACAAACTCAAAAATTATTAAGTAAGATACACATGCCCCTTAGGCTGAAATGTGAATGTTCAAATTGTTAATTGTTCTTAAATAGAAACTTGAGGGTTTGTAGGTGGTTTAATGTGATCAAGTCTTCAGAGTGTTTAGGGATATACCCTCCAACTACGGTTTTTTAAGGCTTAGAGCTCAATAAATTCCCCTATTTTCTCGCCTGACTCTCTCCACGTTCTCCTTAACTTCCACGTGCGTGGGCCCAGGCCCAATTTATCATGCCGGTTCAACAACAAATGGAGAACTCCTGCTTGGGAGGCTTAAATCCCTTGGTTTATCAGTTTGGGCTTTGGATCGGCCTGCTCAGGCATAGGGTTGGGTTTTTTTTTTCTCTATCTAAATTAAAGGAATAAGTCTATAAACTGAAGTTGACCAACTAGTCAACGAAGTCTTCTAAGAACAACATTAGTCTCACTAACAGAGACATTTGTGATATGAGCAATACCTGTGTTGGAATCACACTTTTATTATGCTAGTTGCAATTAAACATTCTCATATTTTACCGTAAATTCAATATATAAATAAAAAGAAATTACAATTGAAAAAAAAATTTAATTTTTTATTTTATTTCTTAAACATAAATACAAATTTTTTTTAACATTCATTCAATACCTCATTTTCTCTTTATATTTTTTTTCACATGGTGTAGGGTTTATGGATGTACACTAATGTTTTTCTCATTTTTTATTAGTCTTTTTCTATAGGAACTTAAACAACGGGTAATCGAAGGAATGAAATTCCAAGTAGGGTCCAAATAAATTTGTCTAATTGAGATGCTAAAGTCATCAATTTTGTATCAAACTATTCTTGGTCTTATTTTGTTTTTTGCTGGGTAGGACCAACACTCCCCACTATCACCCTCACCAGAAAAAAACAACAAACAACTAGAGGAGGATGTTGGGAGATTGTAAATTAAGGGATAGAAATTAAAATTCAACGGATTTAAGATTAAAGATGGTAATATATCGTGGTAGACCGAAATAAGAGAGATTGTTACAATGAGCAATAATTAAATAGAGAATAAGATAATGAAAAGAGAGGGTAAGGAATGGGAAGATAGAGTAGTCAAATTCAGAACTATCTCCCCATAAGTATTATTAATGGATTAACCATGCATAGTTCATCACTACATTATCCTCTGAGCAACCAGAATGTACCAAAGATCACATAAATAAACAAAGGGCTGGCTGGGTCCTGTTCCAACAGGATTATGTACAGCCTCTCATCAAACTTTACAAGAAAAAAAATGACTGATTATTAGTCATTTTCATGCCACAAAAATGGCAATTCTAGCATTTGTTGGGATCTAAAAAAAGCCTTCTACACAACGGCTTCAAATTAAAAAAGAAAAGAAAAACATTCTTGTTTTTTTTTTCTTCTTCCATATTAAACACTAGGACAAAAAAGAGACACATGACGAAAATGTTTAATGAAAGCCTCCTCCAGTTGCTGACACAGACTTGGCCAAATCTGGTGGTGGAGATGGAAGTAAAATAATGGATAATATGCCACTTGCTAGAGCCGCCACCGCGCCCACCACGAATGCTGGCAAGTTACCACCTCCAAACAGAGCATCCCATGGTCCACTCAGAACAGACACAAACATCTACACATGTATATGTTGCTCAATAATTTAATACTAAGATTTTTAATATATAATGTGAAATTATTAACCAGTAAAAATCTGAAGAAGTGTATTTAATTAATTCTTACCTGTGGTATGACAATTGCAAGATTGAGAACTCCTAGTGATAAACCTGAAAAAAATTGAACAAAAAGCAAAAAGTTAAGCACTTTTGTTTATGATAGATTTTGTCTAGTTTAGTAAAATTGTTTTACTAAGTGGGTTATGACTTGTGATTGTGTATTACCTTGGCCTGCCCCTGAGGTACTGGAGAAAATAGATGCTAGAGCAAAGGGTATGCTGTAAGTAATCTGAAAAAATACACAAGATAATTAAGTGTTAGTTTAACTATCATTGCATAAAGTTTCTTCACTTTCTCCACTTTTTCTTTTATTGGCTTTTGTCTGGTAAACATTTTGTACTTTTAATAACTGTTCTCTCTTTGGAAAAGAAATGGATAATTGAAGAAAACTAAAGAAGCAGATATTTTGGACTTTAAACAAAGAGCATCACGGGAAAGCTAAATTGCAATGAAAAAAGTTACTCGAGTGCATTAAATTCAATCACTGTAAATAAAATATGAGCTCAAACTTTGAATATGTTAGTATTATTTTAAGGAATAAAAGGGTATATAAGCCAAATCCTCTCATCTGCACCTTTATTCCAAAATTAATATAATAATTCACGATTGCTAATTTTCTATTTAATTATGATTATTTATAGTTAAATTGACAGTTCATAATCAAAAGGAATCACAATCACAATACTTCAAGTTGAAAACATGTTTTTTCTTACATAAATTCAATTAATGTTGTTAATTGTCTTTTCCTGTTCAAACAAAAGCAACAGGCTAGCAAAATATTTATTTCTAAGTAAAGTCCAAACTTAATTTGGCCAGTTGAGAAGCAAGTCTTCAATTTTTTATTTTTTTATTTATATTTTCGTGTAAAATTCATGGTCCTGTTTGTATTTACTGTATGGGACCCAACGCACAGCAATATCACCCACAGAAAACTAATAGAAATCTTTGGAGATAGTAAATTCACATGTTTTCTTTCATGCATGGCAACTGCAATTCCTTCTGAAAATATATTAATAAATTAAAGTAGGTAAAGTATTTTAACTTTCCCACTGTCCTTCGGTAATACTTAAATTATTTATGAATATATGCACCTTTTTGTCCATCGTGTACAAACACCTCAATTTGTAATAAATAAGGGTGAAGTCTCTCTTTTTCACACGAATCTTATTTTTTTTTATAAAAAGTAAGTATTGTTTTACGTTTAACTATCCAACAATATATATTTAATTACATTAAATATATTTATTGATAAATAATCAAGAAAAATATAAAGTAAAAAATTATTATATTTATTTATATCATTTTAACATAATTTAATCTTTATTTCAACATCAAATAAAATATTTTTAATAATTAAAAATATTAAGACATAACTTATAAATAAAACTGACGTTAAATTTCTTACAAATAAATTAATTGTTTAAATTAAAAAAGATATTACTAATTAATATATGTTTAATAATAAATAAATTTGACTCAAACGTCATCAAATGTCACTTTTATAAATAATTGTTATTGATTTATATTTTATATTAGTAAAAATTACTATGAATTTTTTCTTCATTGCTTAAGTTTAAATATTTTTTCTAAAAATATATATTTTATTTTTCTTTATATATTTCACCATCTCATAAAAGTTAAACTAGATCTGTCACTATGATAAATAATGTTATTTTAAAAGTACAAACTCAATAATCTAATTATTTTTTAAAAAAATATTATAAAAATAAACAATTCATAAGGACTCAATAATCTAGAAAATGGTATTGGTATGAAAAACGAGAAAAAAGAATTCCGAATTAGGCAAAAGGTTTTTTTTTAAAAGAGTGAAAGAAAAAAAATTAATAATCGAAAAGCGGAATAAGCAACGAATAATTGGGAGTGAAATAAAAACGGATAAATGATTACCGCGAGAGGAATTCCGAGGACGGAAAAGAGAGCCAACGCGCCGGCCTTGATACCGCCGGTAGGTGGAAGAGGCTGACCGTCGGCGTATTGTCGCGAATGCTCAGCCAATTTAGTAACCAAAACCGTCATTGCCAAACAAATCGCAAGCAAAAAGTTAACGATTCCCCACAACCTCTTCACGCCCCCAACGAAACGCGCCATGACATCAACCCCCAATGACGTGGCACCCAATACAATAGAGTTAAGCATGAGTCCTAATGCACCAGCGCGCACACCCATATCATAGGCACGACCTTCCCCAACCGTTCCTCCATACACCTCTTTGCCCATCCAATCAGTATCAAACAACAAGAAAGGAAACCACGCAATCCAATTAAGACACGTCACCAATAAAAGGATCCACATAGGCCTCTTTAGTTCCTTAAAAGCACCGGATAATTCCCCAAAACACGGCATGCCACCGCGTGAACCAGCACCGTCTTCCTCCGCTACAACAGCGGCGGTTTTCTCTGAACTAATTGCAGTTTCCTTAACGTAGATCAGTGCCGCTGTTGCTAAAATAGTTAAAAGCGCGATTGAGAGGAAGAAACAACTCTTCAAATTCGCACAGTAAACATCACACGCTTTCGTCTTCGTGAACGGAAACATGTGATAGAGTCCGTTGTAAGAACCGGCGGCGTAACCAAGAACGTTACCGACAGCCATAAAAAACGAGAAAAACGCGTTTGCGTTCCTCGTTTTCCGTTGGTTGCCGGCGCAGAGGTCGGCGAGGAGTGCACGGCAAGGTCCTTGAAGCATGTTATTAGCGACGTCGAGGATCCAGAAACCGACGACGAAGATTGCGATGGCGCGGGGACGAGTTTTTTGTGCTAAGTTATCGCCGAACATGTGGCCTAGGTCGGCGGCGTAGCCGATTAAGAAAACGGCGATTGCGACGGCGAATGAACCGGCGGCGATGAAAGGACGGCGGCGACCAAAGCGTGAAGTGCAACGGTCGCTGTGGTAACCGACTATGGGCTGGACAAGCATACCAGAGATTGGGCCACAAAGCCAAATGTAAGCGGCCCAAGTGTGAGGGATACCTAACAACTGGACGTAAGGTGTTAAAAGAGAGAGTTGTAAGGCCCAACCGAATTGAACACCGGCGGCTATGGAGGCAACCACCATGATCTTACGGAGAGGACTTGGTTCAAGTGGTGGTGACTCGACATGGAGAGAAGAAGGTTTAGTGAGATTATTATTATTATTATTATTATTATTGTGTTTGGTGGAAGAGAGAGGCTCCATGGTGATAAACAACAACGAGAGTGTGTGTGTTGTGTTTGTTTTTGCGTTTGAGTTTGGGTTGGTGATGGGTTTAATTTATAATGGAAGGGGAGGGTGAGATGAGCGAGAGTTGTTGCATGTAATGGAAGAATCTATGTGTGATGTGAGTTTGAGAAAAAGAAAAAAAGTGTGTTGTGATATTGGGAATGGATAATTACGAATGAGGTAAATGTTGTCTTGTAGAAGAGCCGTATGAGTGGGCTTATCTATATAGGTAAGTTAAAGTTAAAAGCCAAAGTTGTGCGTGGACTTGTGTAGTATGGAACGGAATTCGCTGTTAACTAGTTACACGATTACAATTCAAATTCAATTTTCCATTTTTCAAGACTATTAACTTCCATTTTTCAACACCGTCCGATCAAAATTAAACGGTTATTGATTTTTCGAATCCTTTGACTTGTGAATTCACTTACTGCAACGAATTCATTTTCGTTTAGTATTGTGGGAAGGGTTATTTAATTGCTGTAAATTCAACTTGTCTTCATATGGAGACTACTTGGAGTGTGGCGACCTCATTCAAATGCATTTACTATTTTGAATTGAATTTGTTTTATCTTCCCCCTCTTCAATGAAACCATAACATAGGGAGATCCTTGCACTTGGGCATCATGCAAGCAGATGATATAGGATAAGGGTAGACACTCGAGACTACTACTTTAATTTGCAAAATGAATGAAATTGGAAGAGTAATGTTGGGGTATTGGGTACAGATAGATAAGGTTACACTAGTAAGAATACAATTCAATGAATGATGTTATTATTGGTGAATTCAAGGCTGAGTAAATTGTCAAACAGTGAGCTTTAATGATATTAGGTGTGCCCATATTAATTAATGCTTCTTATCCATGTTGAGTTCAAGGAAACAAAATAAAATACAATTTTTTCTCTAAATATAAGTTTCTCTCGAAAATTCTATTGATTCTTTTTTATAAAATTATTTTTCAATTTTCAATTATATTAATTATTTTTTTACTATTATATTTTTAATTAATTTACATATTTTTTTTACAATTAACAATAAATATTATAATAAAAATATTAACTAATTTTTTCTCTTAAAGAATAAAATTAAAAAAAAAAAATCAATTGTCAACAAATTTAATACTACTATTAAATTTTATAATTATCGTAATTTGATCAATAAAGTTCCATATATATGTACCTCTTGTTTCTTCCAAAAACAATTTGAATCTCTTTCAATAAAATTATCGATATTGTTGGTCTCAATGTATAGAACTAATGGCCTTGAAATTTTTAAACAATGTCTCAAAATTGAGTATTGTTAATAAAAAAAACATGGTTGAGAAATCATATTTCACTAAAGATATCAACAACAACAAAAAATCCCAGCTTCTAATATGAAAATTAAGGGTCAACTTTTACAATTGTGACATTTATATTCGGATATGTTGTGATTTTTTATAAAAAAAAATTGCCAAATTATTTTATATTTAATTGAATAATTTTGCTCCAATTTATTTTGTTTGAATGCTAAATAAAGTAAAAAAAAATGATGATATATCAAAGAAAAAAACTTATTTAGAGATTTTTTTTTGTAAAGTTGATCATATTGTCTTATTTTTCATTATTGTCAAAGACTAAATTATCCTCTTTTAATTATTGTTAAGTATCAAATGGTTCTTTTTTCCTGAGTCATTTCATGTAAAGATTAAATTGTTTAAGATTACATTTTTTGGTGACTAAAATTTGTTTTTATATTTCTTAGTGACATTGTGATTTTCTCAAGAAACAATGGAAAGCATGCCAGTAATAAAAATCAAATAGTAATATACTTCCCTATCAACATTTGTTTTGTTCTCTGGGCCGGAAGAAATGGGTGATGGTTAATTCCAACGTGATATTTTCTTAAATTTTGTTAGGCTGTTTTGACCCCAAAAAACAAGAAGATGTTTGAGTGTTGGTAGCACTGCGACAGACACGAGAGACTACATACACTTCATTTGTAATGAATATAAATAAATAAAGTTTGACTAAATATATCAAATTTTTTAATCTATTTTTACTTAAATATAATTTATTTCGGATAGAATACTTGTTTGTTAAAGAAAAATATATTGAACTCGTACTTACTATATATTACTCTTTCAAGAAGCAATGAATTTTTTTGTTTGAGGTGGTGGTCTGAATTCTTTTTAAAGCATTTTTATAAATTTTAATGAATTCAAAGAAGTTTAAATATATGTTGGGTTTCTGACGAAATGGTCTATTAATTTAATTAGAGATATGATGAATGAGTTATATATATAGAAGATTTATAATTTCATTTTTAGTACTAACATATTTTAACTTTCTCATTTTTAGTACTAACATATCGTACCTTGTTACAGGTACCTAAAAAACCAAAAAAATTATACTAAATAGTTTAAAAATCAGTAAATGAAGTACGTTCATTTATTCTTTTTAGGCAAGAGTAATTATTTCGTGTATATAGTATGTCTTATTTAACTCTATAAAAAATGTCTTATTCAACTTTGACAACACATGTTATTTAAAATTAAAAAAACCACTCTTTAATGAATTTTAGAGCAACAATGTATAAATAATTTTTTAATTTTTTTTAAAAATTACTTATAAACCATTCTAGGCCTCATTAAGACTTGTAAGAGACCAAAAGCCCCTTGAAAATATAAGTGCTCTAATAGTGGAGTTTCTTGAGACCCCAATCCATCCTACACCTTTTACCATAAAATCTTAACCGGTTATCCACGACACAGATTATCATGCCATGTAAAAAAATGTAGTAGTAAGTAACACTTAATAATGTTTAAACGGTTTGAAATCAAGTACCTGAAAACAGTTAAAGTGCATGCGCTATATCCATTTTCCTTTTTAATATTTCATAAAAATAAACAAAAAAGGGGATGTCCATGTTTCCCTCCTAATTTGATTTTTTTACTCATTCCTCATAAATTGGTGGGAAAAACTTTTATTATAAAAATAAAGAACGAATCAGATTCGTGAAAGTAGTAAAATGAGAACGAAATGCTAACTTCGGATAAGAAAAGACGGTCATAAACCCACCGACAAACGTTGACTAGTGGACCCCAGCTACCGTCTAGAATGAAAGAAACGAGTATCTCAAACTGGACGACAACGTATCCGTGTGATGGCGTCAGCTTTCGTCCAAATTAGTGCTCATATTTTACAAGAAAAATGCTTAACTAAATCTCATGGTTGAAACTGATAGAAATAAAATATAGTCATATGATAGATTTATAATATAATATGAAGAAAGAGATAAAAATAAAAGATAATGATATGATAAATTGATTATATGATATGAAGAGAAAGATAAAAATAAGATAAAAAAAGTGTTGAATTTGTATATGAAAATTAGAGATATAAATATGTATATCATTATTGGTTGATTTTAAATTTTTAAAAATCATTTTCCATGTATGTATGATGTAATATAATGACCATGAGATACATTATTAAAAAAAAATGGTCATAAGATACGAAAACTTTAATATTAATTTCATATTTTTTTTTCTTAACCCCCATTCTTTCAAAAAAAAAAGTAAGGGATAATTCGAAAGGGGACCGGGACATAAATAAGTCTTGGACAATGAGGGTTGTTTTTCTCTGTAAAAGTTTAACTTTTTTCAATTTAGTTTTGTAACTTTAAACTATTTAGTTAAAAATAATTGTAAAATAATTATTATTCTCATTTTAATTAATACATAAATTCACTTTTATTTATTTATTTTTTTATAAAAAATTGGTAAAAATTACTAGCAATTGCAGAAATTTACAATTGTTCAATCATATGATCACTGAGGATCACTATTTTCTAAAATAATCATATATTTATATGGTGGAATACAATTAGATGATCAATATTAATTATTTTATAAAAAAATAAATGTTAATTAAATATTTTACATAAACATATCAAATGACACTATATTTAGATATAATTAATTAATTTTAAAATAAAAAAACTGTGAAATTGATAATGTAAAATAATATCACAGTAATCCAATCAGATATCATCATTTAAATATTTATTAAATTATTTTATGAAAATAACACAACAAAGTAGTACTAAGGTGAAATATGATTCGATGATTGTATAAATATAATTTAAATTTAATTGCATTATTTATTCCCATATTTTGTCATGCTCACGAAGATATAAATTTTTATTTTTTATGAATTGAAATGATAAAGGGTTTATTTGTTACATTTTTTAAATAAATTGATTTTTTTATTCCATAAATTAGATAATTTTAAGAAAAATATAAATTGTTTTGTGTTTGTTAATGAATATTATTTTTTTAAAAATAAACTGTTATAAAAAATGGTTTTTATGAGAATTATCAAAAATAGTTTTTTTTAAATAGTTTTTAGATTATTTTAAAATTTTCTCTTTTTCTTAAAAAACAGATGAGAACTTTTAAAAGTAATTACTTTTTTTAAGAAAAATTGTTGTTTACGAAAAAAATTATAACAAATGCACCATAATTTTTTATTAATATTCTTGAGAAATTTTTTAATTATGTTCTTTCTCTACTAGGATCTTTCTTAAATGGATATCACATTTCTTTCAGACCTTTAGTTCTGCGCTGATTTTAGAAATTTAGTCTTTTGATCCACCGACTCACTAGGACCAAAATTCTTGACTAAAGTTGATATGGTGTCCATCCATAAGCCTAGGTGTAGTGGTTCAATTGCTCGCAAGACCATTAAAAACTTAAATGTCAAGAATTTTGCTTAATCAAAAACTCTACGATTATTCTGGTGGAATTTGGTGTATGCGGAATAGATATCCACATACATTTAATCAGCAAGACTTCCTAATTTCTTCATGTCAAGATTAGACAGAAAATATGTTACGCCCTAGAGCTTAACTGTGGTTTACACTAGTCCATGAGAGATTGAGAGAATAGAGACTTGGAATCAATTAAGGGAGTTATTTAGTTATATTCAATACCTTTTACAAATGTTGAGAGACTTTAATGATATCGCCAACCCTTATGAGAAGAAAGGACAAATTCACAATGATATTAAACATTGCAATATCTTCGCCAAATGGATTAATGGTTGCAACTTGATTGAGGTTACAACAATGGGTTCTATTTTTACTTTGAGAGTACTAAAGTGGAATGGTCCTGATAGAATTTTCAAAAAGCACGATCGTATTCTCTATAATATGGCTTGGAGACATAAATTCCATAAAGGATTTGAAAAAGTTCTTCTAGTCTGATCATCACCACATCCTTGTCATTGCTAAGGGAGAATAGGTTAATGGTGTCAAATGTGCCTTCAAATTTGAAGTCGCTTGGATCACTCATGCAAATTTTAGAATTTTTTTGAATGATAGTTAGGAAAGGGGCAGTGATGTGATTCGTCAACTTTATGATCTTACGCCTCAACTCAAGATTTGGAATCAAGAAACCTTTGGAAACATATTTAAAAGGAAAAAAAAGAGTTACTTGCTAGATTGAATAAGATTCAGAACAATCACATTTATGGTTACAAAAAATCCTTGATACTTTGGAGAAAGATATTCAAAAGTAACTTGCCATAACATTGTATTAGAGGAGTGTCTCTTCTTTTAGAAGTTTTCGGTTCAAGAGATAAATGATGGAGATCATAATACAACATATTATCACTGCAAAACCATTGTCACGTTCATGAAGAATAAAATTTTGATATTACAATCTAGTTCAAAGATATGGACTGAATGTTGAGGTAAAAAACTTTTTGATGTATGATTTAATGACAACAAACCTTATGAAATAAATGATTAAGTTTTATGAATGATGATCTACTAATGATTTCACTTGAGTTTTATTTAAGAAACATAAATTGCATAAGTGAACAAGCAAGAAGCCATTCACATCATTAAAGTGCATAACTATCTACTCAATAATGAAAGAATCTAAAAAAGAATAGGCTTAATTGTAGTTTTAGTCCCCTTATTTTTACTGATTCACGAAATTGGTCCTCCTGTTTTAAAAGTCGACAATTTTGGTCCCTCCCTTTAATTTTTTAACTAAAAAATGACGATTTGACATATTTTTAATAACGTGACATACAATTATATGATATAGAACCATCTAGATGCATTAATTATTCATATGTTATTAATTAGATTAAAAACATGAAAAAATTTCGAAGTTGAAATCTAAGTTTTTACAGCGTTTTATTCCAATTTTATGGGTATTAATCATTCTACACCGTTGTATCATATGTCACATTATTTAAACCATATCACGTCATCATTTTTTAGTTAAAAAATTAGAGGGAGAGATCAAAACTGTCGACTTTTAAAATAGGGGGACTAATTTCGTGAATCAGTGAAAATAAGGGGACTAAAACTACAATTAAGCGAAAATAATATATTACGTATTAATCATTCAAGAGAATGATTATTACATCTTCAAGATAGCATCCTCAAGAAGAAGGTGATCAAAACATTCATTCAACAATCAATGATCACACCATGTTATAAGTCAAAGCAAATCACATCTTAACTAAATTCAAATAAACGAAGAACATTATGACAAAATTCTGAGAAAACGGAGATCGTTCTTCACAGCCTTCAGTTTCTTCAAACCAAGAATGTTCTTGTTATTAAGAAGGAAATAAGATAAAGATCGATTATGATTTGCAAACAAACTATCTTTTGCAAAGTTACCAGATGTATACAAGATCACATCAGAAAGATTAATTCCTAAAAGACAAAAGCTATGCATCATAATCAAACAAGAAAGATCATTCTCCATATTGATCAAGCAACAAGTACAACCTTGACAGACTTGATTGAACATTGCAACTGCACCTCTGAGCAGTATGCACCATGATAGAGCAAAGTATGACTTCAAAATAGCTGTCTAATATTCTTAAGTTCAACACTTCTCAAAACAGCAACAGAGATCATTCTGGTTTTTCCACAGTCTTCAATATAATCATTACAAGATCGTTCTGGTTTATCAAATGATCATTCTGGTTTATTACAAGATCATTTTGGTTTATCAAATGATCATTATAGTTTATTATAAGATCATTCTGGTCTATCAAATGATCACTCTAGTTTATTATAAGATCATTCTGGTTTTCTCTACATTCAATAATAATCAATCCAAAAACATTATAGTCTGCAAAAGAACAAAGTTATCATTAAATCAAGATCGTTTTGGGCTGTCAATCTTCATGACAAATTACAATCCTTCATTAAGAAAGCAATAGAATTATATACACAAGATCGTTTTGGATAGATTCGTTCAAAGAGGATCAACAAAAGCAAAGCAAAACATCAAGAACAAAAAGCAAGATCAATCTCTAGATTTATGATTAAAAAGTACAACAAGGACATAAATACCAACACTGCATCTCTACAAAAAGCAACACGCGTACAGAGCAGAAAGTCATGACACACAACAATTGTCAAAATCCAGTACTCATACAAAACAGAAACGAAGAATGTTCTGGTTTTACAAAAGAACATTTTGGTTATTCTCTTTTAAAGGCAGAATTAAAATAGATAATTTTCCACTGTCTAAACCACAATTTAAAGAGTATCAAGACCGCTCAAATCAATGGTGAAGCCCATAAATCGAGCTGAATGCCCAAGGGAGGAAAACAACTTCAAGATTGATCTCTAAATTGATGAGTTGTGAGCAAGGACGCAAGTACATTGTACTTACATTATTCTGCAGAAAGTTCTGCATAAATGTGATTTGAAACAGTACCAACTGACATTTCACAGCTCATTCACTCACTAATTCACGTTTTCCATCAGACCCAGAAGTAAGAACGTTCTTCGTTTGTTAAAGAACTTTTTGGACAAAAATATAAACACATGTTTAATTGCTTTAAAATATATCTGACACTTGGGAAGTGTGTCCAATGACTATATTCCGTTTAAACTGAATATTCAAAGCCTTTTATCATCTATAAATTGAAGATCAATTGGAAGATGAAGGCAAGAGTTCAATTTACAAATCTACCAACACTAGTTCAAGTAAGAACAAGTCAAAAACTCTTCAAGCAAACTCCAGCTCTCTTCACTATATTTGTGGATTATTATTTATTGAGTTTGTCTTTATTTATCTCAAACAAGTGTTGAGAAGTTTCAAGATCCCAAACACTTTTATCATACACATCATTTATAACTCAAACCTATATTTTATGTTAGATTGAATGTGTTTGTAAAAATACTTTCAAGGCTGAAAGGTGATTGTAAAAATCCTTTCTAGGTCGAAAGATGAAGATTGTAATTGATTAAGGTGTGATCAAGAGAAAAGGTGTAAAGGAGAACATTCTTGCTTGATTTTGAGGCGTACTATTCATCATGACATCATTGTGGTGCAAGAGATGATGCATTATGTAGCGAGGATGAAATGCAAGAAGATGTTCATGTTCATCAAAATTGACCTTGAGACATCTTATGAACGTTTTAACTGGAACTTTTTGGAAAAGTTTATGGAGGATTGCAAGCGTCATCTCTTCTTTGATATACAATAGAAGTGTTGGCTGGCTTGCTAATGTGAACATCTCTCCAAATATTTTAGTTAAATTATTCTTGATACTCTTTGTTCCGACCTTCAGAGCTTCCTCTTACATATCTAAAATTTGCGTGTCTAAGAATATTAATTTAATTTCTTAGTTTTTTTTTTCTCTTTTAGACTCCAAACCTCTCTTGTTAAAGAAAAGAGTTTTTAATTTTTTTTTATAGTAGTATTTTTAATTTATTTATTTTTGTTAAAAGTGTTTAAAATCCTTTGTGTGGTATATATAGTTCCACTATATGAAGCCGAAAAACAACCAAATGGCAAGAAATAAAAGACACAAAACATGGAACGGAAGACAATAACTGAACAAAGAGGGGCCAGTGAAGCCATGCGAGGTCATTGTTTGAGAGAGACATTTGGAATGTTTGTGAACAAGATTGAAAGGAAGGACATGGATGCCTTTTCTAGTTAAACTAATTATTCAAAATTGGCATGTGTGTTGACTACACAAAACGCTTGTCTCAAGTGGGACTACTTGTGCAATACCAAAGCACAATCTCTTTCCCTTTTTTCCTAACATTCTTAATTTCATTTTAATATTCTTTATTGTTTTATGTTTTTTTATTAACTTGGGACATTAATTCTAATTGACTAGTGATAATAATTATCTCCCGTTTTATGAGCGAAATTATTTTCAAGGGGAACTAATAATCTCCTAGTTTGTTTTTAAACATAATAATTAATTAATAATCATTTTTGTTTATATGATTAAATCATAGATTATGTGGTTTACATCCGCGGATTAGTCTTAACGCGTGTAAGTAATTTATTTTAAATATATTATATTATATCATATTATATTTTTTTTATACTTTTAATTTTGGTTTGGACTTTTTTTTATTCTTTTAATTTTGGTTTGAACTATTGGAATTCTTTTTAAATATCATCTGTATTTTTTCTTCTTATTTGGTACTTACAACTTAAAATTATCAACAATAGTATCTTTTTGTTCTTTTCTACTACCGGAATTCGATAATATCAATTTTTAATCTATTTCTTACAAAAAGATTATTTATTATATATTTTTTAATAATCAAGAAGCAAAAGCAAGAATCCTTTTTATTTGATAGTGGTTACATATAATATTTTTTTGGTGCTATGGTATTCTTTTTAAGTTTATTGAGTAAACTATATTTTTGGAAATATAAAAAGAAATTAAGGAAGTGGAAGAAGAATATGTATATATAAATAAACTATCACAGAATACAACGCTTTATGCTAAATGATAAGATTTTAGACATGTAAGTGGAAAACCAAAACGAAAATGACATGAAAAGATTAAAGATGCATGATCAAGATCCGCGGGGAAGAAGGAACTTAATTCACATTCTTTCAATAGTCTTTAAATGTTCTCCATCATTTATTTCATTGTTCTTTCTATTCATATACACAAACTTTATTATCATTTAATGAATAAATTTGTTTTTCTTGTTTTTTTTTGTTCTGCTTGCTCATTTCTTAACCTTTGGCTTTTTGTATATAATATATATATATATCCGAACTCAACATGACTAAAATTTAAGATTGAAATACTAATAAAAAATTGGTTGCGATTGTTCTTTTTTATCTACAGCATATATGTTCCTAGCAATAATATAGTATATGGTGTATTTGATCATTGATAGCACAAGCTATTGATTCCCATTAAAATGGTGTAGAATCTTTTTGTGGTCATATCATCATTGGCTACTTATTAGATTTCCTTTTGATTACATATTGAAGAATATTATTGACGTGAAAAGATCAAAGAAAAGAGGTTGGAAATATCTAAATTGTTTAATTTCTGTTTATTGAGTAAAAAAAATTCATTTTATTGAGAATACCTATTTATCCTCTTGAAACAAATTCTAGTTCGCTCCACCTCATGCTGATTTCTAGTATCAAATTCAAAGATAATAACATATATAAAAAAATTTAACATTAATATCATTTGCTTATAAAAAAACAAAATCATTATTATATATGAGGATATACATGCAGTTAATTATTTGTTTCATCATCATTATTGGAGATTATCAATTCATATCCAACGTGATGTCTTCCAATTGCGTTCAATTTATTATATTTAATAATATGAACAGTACTTGTACTATTTTTGAAATAACTTATAAAAACAACTTGAGACATATTTATAGTTTATATAAAAATACTTTAAATTTATAAATAACTTATGTATAAACACTTAAATATATGATTAATAATTATTCTATAAGAGTTTAATTAAATTGTTTATTTAAACATCATCTATATATTTTTTAGATAAACCATAATTTAGTCTGAGTAATAATTTCAACAAATTAACACTTAAACTAGCAATAATAATTAAAGTTGTTTTTAGTGATTATGAATATTCTAAATAATAGTTTTTCAAGAAAGTTAAAATTATTCAATTTATGTATCATAACTCGATCACCATGTGTTCTATTTTATAATAATAACCATCATCACTATCCATATTCCCTATTAGGCTTTAAAAAATGCTAACTTAAATTCAACTAAGAAATAAAAAAGAATCGCAACATTATTGTTAAAAACAAATGTAGTGTGGACAAATAAGCTAATTAAAGTTTAGCTATAATCTTCACGGGTGATGGTTACATAAGAAATTAGAATTTCATGTTCTAACCGCAACCTCGAGGCACGAGATGAGAACATACATACATATTCATATGTACATCACACTCACTCACTCACAGGACCACAGTTGAAATTCGAGGAAGCTTGAGATTCTCTGCCTCCATTTTGATACTGACTTGCCACTTCGTTTTGCATATAATAATTAATTATGGCCACCTTGACTTTTATTCTTAGGCTATATATCATCAACCTTTGTTTCACGGTTCTCTTTCAATGTTGGGGCACAATCATGGTAGGTTCAATATATAATTTTCAATCACAAGCTGACCTTAAAGTAAATTTTAGTATATATCACTTTTTTTGTTTACATATATCACATTTTTACTTATAAAAATTAGGGATAAATTTTTTCAGCAAATTAATAATAATAAATAAATAAATAAATTCTATTGATAGTTTTTTTGTGTCAGAATTTATGAATGATTTGGTTACTGGCATTTTATTAATTTAATAATAAAACATTTACTCAAGAGTAAAACATTTCAATATTGTGTTTTGTGAGAACTGAGAAGTAGGATTTACTCAAGAGTGAAACCACTAAAGTATTAACTTTAGATTTACCAATAAAAGATGAATTTAATTCATATGTATTGAGAGGTAAATGTTTTTTTATATTGAAGAGCAAACATTTAGATTTTTAAAATAGTTTGACTTTTCCTTTAATTTAAGTAGGGACTTAATAATGTAAGTGAGACTAGGGGGGATTGATAGTTGTGGGTTGCTTGTACCGATTTGTTAGGATATGATTTGGCAGGAGTTCTCCAATCATTCATAGAAGGTAGGTACATGCCTTCAGCTATGATGGTTGAATCTGAACTATTCTTTTTGGTGTGAAGGTTAGATTAATTGATTTATCCTTATTAATTATTGATTTATTTTTATAATTATAAATGTAAATTAAAAAATAATAATTTAAAAGTTGTATAAATAAATAGTATTAATCACGATACAATTGAAAATGACATTTATTTTGTGATTTTTTTTTGTGATTTTTTTTTATAAATATAATATATTATTATAATATAGAAAAAGTATATATGTATTAACTACTAAACGAGCCAATTAATTATTACTTTTATATTACGTAGAAGTAGGAGTAAGGGATATAATTATCGAGGAAAACACGGATAATTCAAGTCTTTCTCGAGTCCTGGCCAAGCCATCTTTCATCATGGACCTTAACTGAGACATTGGTCTGTCCAAGTAAGTCACATCCTATTTGAGTCATGTTCAAGTCCACCTTAGTCATGGACTCCGCCAAAGACAATGATTTCTTCAAGTAAGTCACACTCAGTTCGAGTCTTCCTTAATCATGGGACCATGACCTAGATAGTTGTATGTCCAATAAAGTCACACCATGTCTAAGCCCAATGAAGGAGTTGTTTGAGCTTGCCTTAGTCATGGACTATGACTAAGTTAGTGGTATGTCCAAGTAAGTCACCTCCATGTCCAAGTGTTGGCCAAGGCTGAGTTATAGATGATCGGATCAGCACGAGTCCACCTTAGTCACGAATCATGACTAAGATAGTGGTCAGTCCAAGAAAGTCATGTCTCGTCTGAGAGTTGGTCTTTAATCTATTGGATCAATTTGAGCTTACTTTAGTCTGGTTCATGACTAATATAGTGATTTGTTTAAGAGAGTCATGTCCTGTTAGAGAACCGCTGTAGGCTGTCCGAGAGTTGGTCTAAAGCTAGTTGAACCTGTGATATTTATTGTTCTTGTAACGTCATAAATTGTTAAAAATAAATGTACAATATTTATACTCATGAAATATTTCCACCATCTAATATTGAGTGTCACTTTGGCAAGAAAAATTTGTGTCAAAATGAATGTTATTTTTAGTTTTTAATGTAATATTAATTATTATTATTTTAATTATACTCTCTAATGAATATATGGATTATGTATACTATTCCAAAGTTTTATATTCCACTCTACATTTTTAAAGTGGAAAACACGTTAGTTAATAGGTAACAGAAATAATTAATTTGTAAAAATTATCATTTTGTTTGTTTTAATTATAGTCATTTTTTCAAATGTGTATGATGAGTGAATGTAAGACTCGTTGCGAGACAAATGAAGTATATATTAGCAATATGATTTATTAAGTATTTGAACGCAAATAGTTAATATGTCATAGTTAAAGACGAATTGTTTAGATGAATCCAAATTCAAATTTTGATCAAAACAATTTTTAGCTAAATTTCATTTGTTTTTAAACTAAACTCCATCCTCAATTGTATTGAAAATTGAAAAAATTAAAACTGACAAAATATATTAGCAATGTGGCAGTGGGTTATTTATTATTTTATTATTATTTTTGGTACAAAGGGTTCGAAGCTTAAATTAGAAAAAAATGAGAAACTAAAAAATCAAACACACTCCAAGATATGCAAGACTAAAAAATATCATCTAGAAGGAGTTGTTTAAGTTCACTAAGAGAAGACTCTAGAATAATAAGGATCCAAAAATTAAAAGTAAGACTAAAGTTAATTGATTGATCTGCGTTTCTGTGACCTTTAAATCACGTATGAGTAAATTAAATGTGTTAATCCTTCTAAAAAAATTCTTGAATATGTCGAATCAGACGAGAAGTCTTCATCTTAAAATTGTACTTATTTGTAACTATGTGAATAAGCACTTTTAAGTAGCTTTCTACGATCAAATGAGATAAACTTATTATTATCGACCTTAATTATTGTGCGGATGCAGTTGATCAAGCAAATCTAATCACTAGGACCCAAAATGCAGTTTTTAGAGAGAGTATACATTTCAAATAAGCAAGCATATATGCTCTAGTTAGATTTAAGTAACGACATCAAAGTGTGTCCCACTCCTACAATGCCCAAAAAGTCCAAGTTGTTGGCTGAAAGCGGTTCATAGACTCTAATTCTATGAAAGAGAAATCTAACTAATAAATAATTCACCTAAAAAATATCAATAACCACTCTATCGAGTTTGTCAAGTAGTTCTCTTTTCTTCTTAATCTTCTAGTTTTTCTTCTAGTTTTTAAAGCAATATTTGAGAGTTTAAGAGAAGAGGAAAAGATAGGACTTTGGAAAGAACTTTAGGAGCTGAGAGATTTGTAGAGTTTATTTTCTTCGTAATAGAAAATCACAATCACTTTAATTTGAAGGAATTTAAATTTTACATTGGAGGAGAGTTTTAGAGAATTTAAATAATTTTTTGAAATTGTTTCAAGAGGAGTACCACAAGTACTTTCTTTTCAACATTCACTCTAACACTCATTATCTTAATAGGTGAAATCTATGTGTGTCACAATACTTTATATGATATTTATTCTCAAAGTATGAGACCCACATAGATTTTATTCAATAAGAGAGTGAATGTTAAAACGAATGTTAAAAAGTGAGTGTGCCTAACACTCCTCATAATTTCAATGTTGTTATAATAATCTAAAAATTAAAAATATATGAATTATAAGCATTATCTTATCATTCTTTACAAAATTACTCTTTCAAATATAGCAGAAGATTTCTCTCTATTCTCCTCCCCAAATCCCTTTCCACTTCTTCCCCTCAAAACGTACAAATGAAGTCTTAGAAAAATGAACTCTGATAATTCATAATTCGTCTAAGAGGTAAGTAAAGTTTATCCACAAATTATTTCTGTCAGAATTCGAATTTAGATTCACCCAAATAATTCTTCTTAAACTGAAGTTTTTTAATTACTTGATCTCAATCACTTTTATATTTTTCAAAAAGTTTAATACGCAAGAAATTTTACTTGTTAGTGTTAGTCTTCCATTGATTTATAATATCTTGTTAAATGGAATCTTGATGAATCATGGAATATATATCTTGTGATCAATAAATATTAAACATCATATGATGATTAATATGCTTGAATAGTTTAGCTTATTGTTGAATGGATCCATAATGAGCAGAACCATTTCAACTCTTTATGGAAGAGTATGGTTTGATATTTTATTACTATTCATGAAAGAATTGGTAGAATTCTTATAACCTATATAAAATAAAAAATCTCATTTTCATCAAAGTTTTGAGAAAGAAGGAAGACAAATATTCTATCCTACATAATTGACATCCTATAATAATTTAAGAGAAACATTCAAGAGCATCACACCAACTTCTTTAAGAGAATATATTTAAAGAAATAAATATTTTTACTCTTATTATATTATTATTATTATTATTATTATTATTTTATTATATTATTATTATTATTATTATT
>JBBPBQ010020324.1:10912344-10985721 GCA_037974755.1 Cicer yamashitae
TGATAAAATATATATAAAACTATAGTACAATGTTTAATGATATTTTTTTTATTAAATAATCTTTTTAAAATACAAAAATCGAGAAATAACTCTTTTATTCATAAAAATAACTATTAATTTAGACAACAAATTTACCAAAACCATTCAAAAATGTACTATAAAAACTCTCATTTAGATTTCGCTTAAGTCTCCATAAATGTTAGATTGATTCTGCTAGGTACTTTAATTTTTATGTTACAATGTATTGATTACGTAAATAAAACTTTACAAATGATTAAATCACATCTCTCCACGTCTATTATGGGTATATAGTCATTTATTAAACTTAATATTTATATATTGAAGTTGATATATAAATATTTATATATTAATTAAAAAACGAATATTTCTTTATATATTGAAGAAATATATAAAGGAATTTTTTGTATATTATGTGTATGTATGCCGTATCGTACATGGAAAAGTCTTTGCAGATAAAAGCTTTTTTTCCCAATTGATCTAAAACTGATAAGCTGAGGCAGATTTTGACTTTAGAATATAATTAATTAAAGTACATATGGGAATTAACCATGAAAAAAAAAATATCTAGCTATGATATTTATTTTTGGTAGCCTCTTATCATCAACAAAATCAAATTGTTAGAGGAATTTGAAAGACATCAATATTGCAAGGCAACATAATATTTAACTTAGATATATGCCAAAAGATATTCAATTTGCGAACAAGTTGTTAATATTTAACAATGAAGGCACACATGTATATATAGGAGGAGAAGCAGATGCTCTACGTAGTTTCAATGTTGACATGAAATTCTTGGGTACAATTAATATATATATATATATATATATATATATATATATATATATATATATATATATATTATTGATATGAATAGGTAAGCATATGATTGATTGTATCGTATGCATGCATTGGAATCTACAGAAATGAATTAATTAAAAATATTATTATATTTGGAATCAGGTTCTGATGATGGTGCAGTGGTCACGGCCCATATACGGTTGCTTGTCTTGTCTTCAATCTCAAGACTTTAATTGGAATTCAATGCTTATTTTATTTTAAATTTCTTAGCATGTAAGGTAAGGTATATGTTGTTGGTACTATATGCATCACTTATCTACTAGCTACCTAGCTTATGTTGGGAAAGGAATTCAACCTATTTTATTTTTGAATATATTATATCATAAGGTCCTAATTCAGTATAGCATCACAATGTGATTGTTGGTTGGGAATAAGTACAATGTCACTTTAACGCCAAGTTAATAATAAGACGATATTATATATAGTAGTATATTTCTATTTCACGAGGTTATAAATATAATGAGATGAGAATAATATTTTACATGCACCTTCGTATATAATTTGGTATGATTAATTTTAGTGAGAATTTTTGGTATAAGAGAATATTATATGGTGTTGTTCAGAAAGAGAAATATCTTGTCGTATTGCAATTTGCAAATTGTTTGATTTGTTGAAGTTTTATGAATTTAGAGAATATAGAATAATGGGTGGACCGGTTGGGTAAGTGGGTTGGCTAAATTAAAAGCATGCATATTATTTTGAAAGGCTTAGATCTAAAATTAAGGAACAATTCATCGAGAGTGATGTGAAATCGTCTTCAATTGAGGTGACTATATATATCGAATAATATATATATATATATATATATATATATATATATATATATATATATATATTTATATGCATGCATGGTCCATTAGGGAGTTTATATTAAGATGTTACCACCTAAAAAATAACTAATTAGCTCGTAGTAGAACACAGCTAATGATGCATTCATTGATCAACTGATTTAGTTGAATGATGCATGAAATGTGAAAATTTGGTTATGTTAAACACTTTAGCGATTTAAAGATTGATGGGTTTAAGGACGTATTGAAACAAAAATTGAAGGAAAAAAGAAGGAAATTCAAGGAATTATCCTCTAAGCCAAGCTGGATTTGTGTTTTCGTTATTTTTGTAAAATGTGTGTATATTTTAGTTTGATGAGAGATTATTAAAGCGAACAATTACATTAAGAAAAGATTATATACTAGTCAATGAAGACACATTTTTATAAATAATGAAAATATCTTTTTTTTTTACATTTTTATTGTTTCTTGAAAAATAAACAGTTGTTCGCTTCAAAAACTTTTTACTTATTTGTTAACAAGTAAAATTAATACAAATTTTAAAATATGAAGTATTTTCGTAAAGTAAACATACCCTAAATTTTAGATGAACATCGATTAGAGACTATAATCTCCTCAAGTAGTTACATATTGCAATAGTTGTAAAAATCGATAGATATTTTTTCTCTTTTTAAATCTAATAGTTTTCATAATTGTTGCAATATGCTGCTATTGTAGAGAATTAAAATTTTTAATTTTTAAATTTTTCAAAAACACATTTGAAATCTCGTGGTAGAAGAATTTTTCAATTTTTATTTAAAAGAAACTCAAGGGCAAATCTGGATTTTTGAAAGATTTGTGAGGTAAGGGTATAATCGTAGAGGTAGAGGGACAAATTTTTCCCAAAGCACTGAGCATGATACATAGTCCAAACTCATGGGCCTTTGGATCAGTACATTAAGGCCCTACCAATTGAATTAGAATATGCTCCTTCTTATAAATATTTAAACTGCAATGTATGATGGCTGAAAGGGTGGCCAAAGTCCTGCATCGATCATTCCTTAGGTACCCTTGCTGGATTCCTGTTGAAAGTAGCTACTTATAGATTAAGCATGACACCAGAATTTTGTAAATCAAACCCATAAACACGTTTTATCAGTCCCCATCAAAAGAATTAATTTTATTAAATCAATCATTTAAAGTACATAATTTATCTATAAGACCTAAATCAATTGACAAATACTGATATTATTAAAATCTAAATCAATTGACAAATACTAATATTATTAAATTAGATATTTTATTTCTGATTAGAACTCAAAACATCAGTTATGTATGTGAATTTTAATAGTATTTATTATTTTGTCTACGGACAAAAAAAAATACATAAATTGTTTGACCTTTGTCAAATGAAATTATATCATTCACGTCCCATCTAATCTACAACTCTATGTCTCTTTCATTATTTCTTTCTCTCTCATCCTTATTTGTTTATTTTAATTAATATATTCACTCTCCTCTAAAAATCACAAAATCTTCGTATCAAGATTGACTTGACTTGTTTGTTTTTGGAGTCAATATGTTCAAAAATCATAGGAGGATTTATTCACATATGCTGGTCATTATTTTTTATTTTTTTTACCAAGGTCATTCATTACATTTCAATGTTAGAAAGCTCGCATTAAATATGTGAATATCAACATGTAATATTGAACATAAATTGTTTTTTGTTAACCTTGTTAAACAAAATAAATAACTGAATTAAATTATTGGTATTTCAGTATTCAAAACACTGAATCAATATTAAGTGTTTTTTTTTCTTTTATTTTACTGTTATTTTTGGAATAACCTGAAAGATAGGATGCTTTCTATAATTCTTGTATACAAAGAGATTAAAGGCAACTAAAGTAGTAGAAATACCTTTAGCGGATATCTTGCTATTCAAGTGAAATGCAACCTGACATAGGAGTATGAAAGCTTAATGAGTTTGAATGATGGGATGTTGGTTCAAATTACATGAGACGATTCATTTTCCAAATAGGACATGACAATGGATTTGAATTGTCTACTATCAACAATTCACACATTAATGTAGTCAATCCGTCAATGGTCGTTGAATCAAGTTCGAACTATCTTGATTTCATGTTCGATTTTTCAAATTTTTAAAAAAAATTCAAAATCTATATTAAAATATAGACTGTCCATTCTCAATTCATTAGCCACAAATGTGCTAACTGCATGAATATGTGGATTGCATTCTACAGACAATCCAAATTCCATAAAAATATCAATCTTTGATAGGATGGTCTCCATAAAGGTGAACTCAGGGAGTTCCCTCCCATATTCAAGACACCGCACACTTGAAAGGTTGGTCACAACCGAAATATTTAAGAACACTACAAGCAAATCCTCCCAGGCATTACCTTCGGCCTAGAGATCCATCAGCATTACATTTATTCCGATCGTGTGGTGGAAGTCTTCAGCAAAATTTCTTCCCGTTCCCGTACACAATTTCCCATCACTTGATTTCAAATATATATTTTTCCTTCAATATTTTCAAATTTTCCATTTTAACACGTTTAAGTATCACGATAAAGCGATGAGAAAATATTTATATGACCATTTGATCTGTACATGTACATCTAATGAAAACTGTGACCCCCTTTGTCTCTCTATGCCACAATCATCTACAATTACATCAATCAATCTCAAAAAGACTTGCATTTTCCACAAGAAACAAAGGGGAGCACTACTCAACTTGAAGGAGGCAACAAATTCATTCAATTATACCATTACCCTTTGACTTCAAGATCAAAGCATGCCCCACAATTATGAACTTCCAATGGTATCCACCCTATCAATGACATCCAACGCCTTCATTCGGTCAATATCAAAGTCGATAAAAGGAACAGAAGGTAGCCTCCTCGTAGAGAATATATCGTTTTTACTTTCATTGATTGGGGAATGATTACTACTCTTGCTTAGCCTATGGTGTTTGCTCAACCTAGTTTTGGCAGTGCTGAATTCCTGGCTCTTACTAATGCCTGGTGTTAGTTTCCGCTTACCAACTTCTCGAAGCATTTGTTGATCTTCCATTGTTAACAACGGAGACGTAGAGCAGCCTTTTTGAGTAAGCAACTGCACCGTAATTTGGTTAGGAGAACGAATTGGAGATTTGACCGGAGACCTTATTCCTCCATTACCAACTCTTACTTGGCTGACTAGGTGATGTAGCCAGATAACCAGTTCAAGTATATACCCTTCTGTTTTATCTTTATCGGCATGGTGTAGTGTTTCGATTTTCAACAAGTCGGTCTGGCCCGCAGGTTTACGGTTGACATCAGACCTATACAAAACTTGACTTAGAAAAACATGAGTAGAATATAAACATGGAGGAAAGACATATAAAATTATGTCCTCTTACCCTGTATTTGCCCATTCTCCAACCCATCCAAAACCATGATGAGCTCTGAATTGATGCAATTGAAAAGGAGATAATTAAATTTGAGAACAGAACATTTAAGGTTAATGGTAATTAGACAATTAATAAAATAAATTTGCATGCACCATATACAATACTAGGAATTGCATAGAGAGGGCTAGCAAATATACTTCGTTGTATTAGCGGCAATAGGAACAAGCCACTGCAATGTTTTCTCCATTTCAGCTTTGATTTGTGGAATAGTAAGCTGCAAAAATGTTTCTATCATTTCAGATTCTTGGATTTAAAAATTTGGTCATAATCTAAATAGGCAATGTAGCACAAGCTTAGTAAAACTGCTTTGGCAGTAAAGAAGTTCCATTAAATCATTAGAAGATGGAATTAAGCAAGTCATTATCCAGTATTGAATGAATTCGATATAAAACTATGTTGTCACATATTGGTTCAGAACAGAAGCACATTTTTTTGAAGTAAGCAACATGAAAATTCTGAGGTAAACAATAAAGGGTCTGTTTGGCAGCCAACATAAGGAAGATAGTACAAGATAGTATACATATTTGAGAAAATGGTGCATTTTATAATCTTCATGCTAATTCAGATCTTGCTTGAAAGAAAGTGCAACCTTTAAAAGATAAAAATGCCATTTAGGTTTAATCTTTCTAAATGAAAAATACAAGGGGGGCCGTGTAACGCATGTTAATTAGTAATCAATGAAGCTATTTGTGAATGTATAGCATGCATACCGAGCTAAAAAATGTAAGAAAAGAATGGGGTAAACACCTCTTCTTTAACTTGAAATGACTGTAACCTTGAGCGCAATGCTGATTTTACATTAGGCGGCAGCCCTTGATATAAAGCATCCCTAGTATTAGGAGGCACAGAACTTGATCGAGACACCTGATTAAAAAATGTCAACACATACGGCTACCTTCCCAAACATTTTGCTATTATATTTCAAATGCAATAATAGTGCAACTGTGACCAGAATTATCCTTTGAAAATAAATAAAAAATAAAAAAACTTTTCTCTTTTTACGGCTGACCATTTTCGCAAAGAGAAAATAGTATCCGATATGAAATAAAATGGATGCAAAATTTATCAAGACACAATATGACTGTTGAAGTTGTGGGATTTTAAGATCAAAGGAGGAGAGAAAATAAAAAGAACTAATATTATTGATGATAACTTGATACAGACTTGATAGTAGCTTGATACAAAAGATTAAATACTATTTACTATTAATAGGGACACATAGACTCAATTCTAAATAAATACCGAAATAATAATAATAATAATAATAATAATAATAATAATAATAATAATAATAATAATAATAATAATAATAAAAAAATAAGAGATATGGAATTTAAACCTTTGAGAAGATATGCTAAGATTGATAAATCAAGATATTATGAGACATTTTAATTTCTAACAATAACAACGAACTTTTTATAGCTATTAATTGTTCCAAATTGTTTGTTACTTTTCTTGATCACTCATAATAATGATGTCAGAATCAGGGTGCAATGGTGCTCATTGCACCCAAGATGAAGTCAGCCAAAAATTGATACACTAGTACTGCAATTTCACTTCAGAACGCCTTTTCCATAATGGAGCAAGGCCTAATAATAAACACAAAACACAAGTGGAAAGAAATAATTCTTGAAAATGAAGATGGAAACTAAATGAGTTCTACAAAGAGAAGTCAATAAGTAAATTATAATCTTATTCGTGCAACGTAATTAAGAAGCCAAAGAAAGGCTTCTATCTTTCTCTTACTACTCTAGGAATGAGGGAAACACCCAAATCAAGAAATGAATAGAAGTGCTTCTCCTAATAGACATGCTTAGCTTTGCAATTTTCAAAATAATTAAATAAAAATAAAAAAGAAACAAAAACAGAACAATAATATTCTATCAACAAATGTTTTTAGTAATAGTTTCATAGGAAGCTATATAATCAAACTGATTTTAAAATGAGGCAGGAAAATGCAAGGTGACAGCACAGTATCATGCTTGTTTGTGATAATGCTTCTGCTTCACTGCTTTTCTTTCCCCTTCTTATCAAGCTTGTTTGTTTATTATTAATAACTGGACATAGAAGAAAAATGAAACCACCACTATCGCAAGACTGTGATCTTTATTGGAGACTAAGAAAGATAATTTGAGCTCCCAAGACAACGACAAATATAACAGATTATATAATTTAAGTAAAATCTTTAACTAACCAGAGTATCAATTTGAGTGACAATGTTTGCATAATGCAAAGCAAGACCAGCAGCCCCCAACTTCTTATGGTTGCCTTGAGAATCTTTCACTTGCCTATCCGTATCTGTGAGGTTAAACAGGAAAACAAGTTTAAAAGACACATCCTGTTTAATGTGGCATCTCAACAACAGCAAAGGAGTGCCAATGTCTTGTCGAGAAAGAGAAAGGAACCACAATTAAATTGAGTGAGAATAAAGTACAAAAAAGGGCAGCGAAAGTATGAAATTGGCCAATTTTATATATTTTAAAATATTTTTATATATATACCAGTTCATGTAATTCAATTAGTGACTCATTGATTCAATCAGTGACTCTGCCATGACCAAGTTGATGACCGGTCCGAGTTTAATAACACTGGTTATAACAATATACCAATGAATGGGCCCTGTTGTTGAATACAATATCCAGATGTTTATGTCATAATGACAAAAAGGAGTTCCTTTCATCAATAGATAGTATATTCTCTCTATTAAATTACTCCACCATGTTTGTGATATGATAATAAAGGGGAGTTAAAGTAGTTGAGATTAGTTAGGTTAGTTAACCTTTGGAGGGGACACCCTTGGGGAGAATTCTATTCTCCATTTTCATTCAGTTCTTGATAATACATTCAGCTATTTTGATTCTTTCTATCTGTCTACTGTTTCAATTCTTTAGTTCCTAATAAATTGACATTTTATACAAGCCAAGGAGATAACTTGATACCTCACCCCTACCTCATCTCATCATCAATACTTGGAGAACAAAAAATTGGTCTGTAACCCCACCCAATCAGTTGTTACTCAAATAGTTACACAGTTCAAAACTGTTAAGTTGAGTTAATTACAGGGTTAGGCTGTGATGTAGACGACGAGAGGAAGGGATTACAAGAAAGTTATCTTATCATTTGAGAGAGATTTGGGATATTTGGGCTGTTGAAAATATATTTATGATCTTTATATTTATTACATATCACATCATATCATGTAAATAGGGATAGTATCTCCCATATTTATTTTTATATTTATTTTCTTGAGCCTATATAAAACGGACTTCGTTGTGTAGTTCAGACACACAGTTTCACTATATGTCTCTCATTTTCTCTCATCCAACATGGTATCTAGAGCCTATTAAGAGACAACCCTATACCGTGATTACCTGGGGACTCGCTGTCCTTCGGTGAGATTTTTTTCGGTAAACTATGTCCCAATTCCGATTTACCCCCTTCTTCTTCGCTGTCAGTTTATTTTTCAGCAAATCAGTCGATGTATTGTTCATCGCGCGGTACTGTTCATCGCAAAAAAAATAATAATTTTGCCTCTTCCGCAACTGTTTCCCTAATCTAACCAAATTATCTTGCTTACATTGAGTCGTGTCAGTTAAGGAAACACACTTGTAGTCATTTCTCTGATCGAGCCAATAAACGAGCTCCGTCCCCGTTTGCTTTAGTTCACTTAGATATTTGGGGTCCTTCTCGTACTATTTCCACTCTTGAGTCTAAATATTTTGTTACTTTTATCGATGATTTTTCCTATTGTGCGTGGTTATTTTTAATGAAAAATAGGTTTGAATTATTTTCTATTTTTGAACAATTTTATAAGGAAATTAAAACTCAATTTGGTGTATCCATTCGCACTTTGCGCAGTGATAATGCCCGCGAATATCTTATAAATCGGCATGGTAATGTACCATCTTATTGAAACCACTCGTACTCTCCTTCATGGTAATGTACCATCTTGCTTTTGGGGGGATGCTGTTCTAACGGCGTGTTATCTTATAAATTGCATGCCTTCGTCTGTTCTTGATAACAAAGTCCCTCCCTCGATCCTCTTCCCTCATACCCCTCTTCACTCACTTACTCCTCGTGTCTTCGGATCTACATGTTTTGTCCACAATCTCACTCCTAGTCTTGACAAACTTTCAGCTTGATCACTAAAATGTGTCTTTCTTGGTTATCATTGGTCCCAAAAAGGTTATCGTTGTTATTCTCCTACTCTTCGACGATATCCCATATTGGCTGATGTCACATTTTGAGTCTGTTACATATTATGAGTCGCTTCCTGACCCTTTGTCTACAACTATTCTTGTGGATCTACTAGAGTCTGTTTCACCTTCTCTTTTACCACTAGAGCCTATTACGTATGTCCCACCTGAGACACCTCCGGTGGCCCCTCCCGTTGTCCCACATGAGACTCCTCTTGTGGATCCTCCAACTGTACAACCTCTTCATACATACTGCCATCGTCAACCACCATCGGTTGTACATATCCCTACGCCCGTTCTTGATACCGAGGTCATTCCAAACGCTCCTTCGTCGCCACCTCCTTCTTTATCAGATCTGACCCTTCATATTCCTATTGCTATTGGTAAAGGTATATGTCCTACTCGTAACCCATCCCCTCATTACATTGGTTTGAGTTACCATCGTCTTTCTCCTTTGCATTATACTTGTTTGTCTTCTGTTTCTATTCTTAAATCTCCAAGTGAAGCTTTATCCCACCCAGAGTGGAGACAAGCAATGATTGACGAGATGTGTGCACTTCAGAGTAATGGTTCATGGGAATTGGTTCCTTTACCATCTAGAAAGTCTTTAGTAGGATGTCGTTGGCTTTATACGGTAAAAGTTGGTCCTGATGGTAGGATTGATCGTTTTGAAGCTCGTTTGGTGGCAAAAGGGTACACTCAAATTTTTGGCCTTGATTACAGTGATACTTTCTCACTTGTGGCTAAGATGGCGTCTGATAGACTACTACTCTCTATTGCAGCCATCAGAAAATGGTCTCTGCACCAACTTGACATTAAAAATGCTTTTTTGCATGGTGACCTTGAAGAAGAAGTGTATGGAGCAACCGTCTGGGTTTGTTGCTCAGGGGAATCCTCTACCATGGTTTGTCGACTTCACAGGTCTCTCTATGGTCTTAAACAGTCTCCTCGAGCTTGGTTTGGCAGATTTAGCACAGTAGTGCAACAATTTGGTATAATTCGAAGTGAAGCTGATCATTCTCTTTTTTATCGCCACTCAATCCAAGGGTGCATTTACTTGATTGTCTATGTAGATGATATTGTCATAACTGGTAGTGATCAGCAGGGCATACTCCAGTTGAAACAACATTTATCTCATCAGTTTCAAACTAAAGATCTTGGCAAGCTCCGCTACTTCTTGGGTATTGAGGTAGCCCAATCTAAGGTGACTTAGTAATTTCACAAAGGAAATATGTCATGGATATTCTTGAAGAGACAGGTTTATTGAATGCCAAGTCAGTTGACACTCCTATGGATCCAAATGTCAAACTTATACCTAATCATGGGGAGCCATTTTCAGATTCAGGGAGATATAGAAGATTGGTTGGTAAATTAAACTACCTCACAATCACCTGTCCAAACATTTCTTTCGTAGTCAGTGTGGTAAGCCAATTCTTAAACTCTCCTTGACAAGAAAACTGGGATGCTGTGATACGAATCTTGAAATACATTAAAGGTGCTCCAGGAAAAGGTCTAATTTATGAAAATAGAGGACATACTCAGATAGTTGGTTATTCAGATGCCGATTGGGCAGACTCACCCATTGATAGGCAATCCACTTCTGGGTATTGTGTACTTGTTGGAGGAAACTTAATATCTTGGAAGAGTAAGAAACAAAGAGTAGTTGCAAGATCTAGCGCTGAAGCTGAATACAGGGCTATGGCATTAGTGATTTGTGAGCTCATTTGGTTGAAACAATTACTCAAAGAGCTTCAATTTGAAGAGGCAACACAAATGACATTAATCTGTGATAATCAAGCAGCGTTGCACATTGCCTCTAATTCGGTTTTTCATGAGAGGACCAAGCATATTGAGATAGATTGTCACTTTGTAAGGGAGAAGATCGAATCAGGCAACATCATTACTAGCTTTGTTAATTCCAATGATCAATTGGCAGATGTATTCACTAAGTCCCTGAGAGGTCCTCGAATCAGTTATATATGTAACAAGCTTGGTGCATATGATTTATATGCTCCAGCTTGATGGGAGTGCTGAAAATATATTTATGATCTTTATATTTATTACATATCACATCATATCATGTAAATAGGGATAGTATCTCTCATATTTATTTTTATATTTATTGCCTTGAGCCTATATAAAACGGACTCCGTTGTGTAGTTCAGACACACGGTTTCACCATATGTCTCTCATTTTATCTCATTTAACATGGGCTATGGAGGAGCAGACCCTCAATGTTCTGCAAGTTTGTAGCAGTATTCAGAGGAGATTTCCCTATTTGTTTTAAATAAAATACTGGGTTTTATAAATAAAAAAACAAAGCAAATTGCTAATCATAATCAAGAATACTTGCAATTCATGAAAGCATACCAGCAGAACCAAATGCTTCGTTTATCTCCAAATATAGAAAATGGACAATATCTACAAGCTTTTCCATCACCTGAAAATACAACAATCAGATTTTATATTGGATGATAAGAAAATTGCTTTGAAAAAAGAGGCTGAAAAGAACTTAAAAAAAAAATGTTATTTGAGGAAGAAAAAGGAAAGCACAAGTGAGGGAAAATAATATAGGTAAACTGAAATAACACAATAAAAACAGTGAACATAATTTAAAGAATTCAGGAACAAAACTTTCCAAATGTCAAATACCAACAATACAAAACCTGAGACTACATCTAACCATAAATTCCTAAATTAAAACTCAAACTTCTATTATATTGAACAACACTCCTATGAATACTCGTAAAATAAAATAAAATAAACTACTGTCTTCTTACCTCTTCCAAAATCTTGGACCACAGTGATTTTTTCTTCAAATTTCTTACATGCTTCTTTTGACTCTTCAGTTCTGCTCTTAAAATTGCAAGGCTGTCTCCTACATATTTTACATTTTACAAATAATGATCACCTAAGAATACTCATTGCAGTAACATAGACTAATGTAGTCATAAATTTCTTGAGTAGTGCTAACAACACTCTCTTTCTAACACTCACTCTTTTATTGGGTGATATACACGTCGGTCCCACCACTTTGGAAATGGGTTCCCCATAAAGTGGTGGGACCTACATGTATTTCACCTAATAAAAGAGCGAGTGTTAAAAAGAGAGTATTGTTGGCACTACTCAAATTTCTTTTCCTAAATTGTAAATGCTTAATCAGATTTTTCAAGGTCTGGACAAAAAATTATGTTACATGAATAGGGGTTACAGCATAGTGAACTTAATAAAGATAGACGGCTAATAGAATTCAGAAAGTTGTGAAATAAACTGGAATGTATTATTTCTGTGACAGTGGAAACTGTCATAACCGAAGCTGGGAATTGGGATCTAATCAAATGCAGTTCAGTTAGTTACAGTTAAAACAACTCTTGTGAACTTGAAGGTTCGATGCACACTATTGGGACAAAATGACCAGAAATAGGATATATTGATTCTAAACATAATAATTATATTCAAATACGCAATTCAAGAACCCAGGATTGGATAACATTTGCATAAGTAAAAGCAGGTCAACATTTACCTCTCTGTGTAGCATTTGAATTGTCCTCTTCTTGAAGCTTGCGTCGATAATCTTGATCAAACCTGTCTAAGGCATGCAATTCATGATATAATTCCTGCACTCCAAGAAAAATGTTAAACTACTTCAGGACTAGTATTAATGAAATCGCCTGTGCAGCTTATAGAAATAAGAACCCACTTTCTGTAGTATTTTATGATAGTAAAATATGCACATAAATGACAGAAGATAGTCACGATATAGAGTTGAGTTCAGCACACAAATTTGAGGAAGAAGGCATGCATATGAGGAGTTCCTTATTAAAGTTTACTCACAGCAGTATATTGAACAAAGGTCATTAATTGTTGCATCACCATCTCTGCCTCGTCTTTCAATTGCCTTTGCGGTGAAAGCTCTGAACCTAACCTAAAAAACAACAGAGCAAATAATAACTAACACATCATTAGATGTTACAAGGAAAAATACAAGGCAAGTTTAAATGAATTCAACTACAGTTACTTCTCAAAATAGCGTTCCAGGTTGTGCCACTGAGGATCTTTGCATCGATTTCCAAAACGCACAACTTCACCAGAAAATATTTTCAATTCTTCTCTGCCAAAATAGTACAAGACAGTAGATAGTGAAAGTGCAGATAGTAACTGAAGAAAATAAGCTACAAACCAAAGTAGAAGGCACTTAAGTTGATCACAAACATTTAATTAATTTACCTCTTGTCTGCGGCAGCAATTCTCAGGAGTACGTTCATATCTGTAGATATCAAATTTTGCACTCCTTCAGATGGTAGAACCACCTCTTTTAAATGTTTAATGTTCTCTTTTGAAAGAGATTGCATTAGATTGGCACCCTTAACTATTGTGTTTGCAACTTCAAAGGCCAAAATTGAAATTTTATTTCCTTTTGTTGTAACTCCCGATGTAAAACCACTACTGAGATTCAAATTTGTCATACTACTACCTAGTGTGTCCAAAACATCTACTGCCTTGCCAAGCCCAGCTGTACCAGCTCTTCCCAAGAGTGAACTCACTTCTGATACCTGTAATACACCAAAAGAGAATATGAAAAGGAAATCTAATCAATTGTTTGTTGCATAGAAGGCCTTAAACACATCTTGGCCTCCTATGCAACAACACGCATAGATCTTTAAGTACACAGTCTACCCTTTTTAACTGAATGGTATGGTTGTTTCTATGTCATAATTGCTTAGACCACCAACTATTCTGAAAACTAGCTACAATATACATATTATTGGTGGGATAACGAAAGAAAAACAAAAAAATTATTAGAATAGTCACAAAGTGGAAAGATGAGGGGTTGTTTACTACGTGAAAACAAAAAATGTTTTCATTTTTTTAAATGTAGGTTCATTTTAACTTGCTAATAAGAAGATGAGAGATTTTTTAAGTGAGCCGTTTGATGGAGAGAAGATGAAATGCTAGATAGGGATGATGCATTTCTGGGAATAATGAAAACAGTTATTTCGACAATTTCATTGTTACCGGAGATGCATGCAATTTTACACTTTCAAGTCTCTTATCTCCTTGTTAACAAATAAAATTAGCATATAAATTTTAAAATATAAAAATAGAGCTATTAAATATCATCCAAAAGGAGACCGGAAACATATATCTGTATCAAATATCAATTGAATGGTGATGCTGATGGCTGTGATTGCTGTCTAGAAACTCTACCACTATATTCTAACAATAAACAACAAACACCATAAAAATTATAGTGCATTTATTCCTGCCAAGCAAGGAAAACAGTGTATTCCAAAGCTTCTAAATATGTTAAGAGTATAAAATCAAATGACTACAATCTCCATATAGGATCTTTCATTATTTCCATTAAATAATGTCATAGTTCAAACAGATATCATAATTCATTACCATATAGGATCTTTCATAAACAATTACTGAAACCATGTTCTAATAAACTCCCTTATGACCTTTAGGTCCCATCATAGCCTTATTCTTATTAGATCTTGTTAGTCAAACCTGGTCTAACAACATCAAGGCACCTATAGTATAGGTTAATGCGGTTTCATACAAGGGCTATCAAAAAGCATTAAGAGCTTCCACGTAATAGCTCAAGCTTTTAGGAGAGTTAGACATAGATATTGTATCAGAGCCTCTATGAGCAAATAATTAGGAGTTTGATCCTTGATGTGCCGATTCTTGTAGATAAAGTTGAATTGATGTGTTAAAGATGTAAAGGAAAATCCTAAGCTTCCACGTAATACAGCATAAGCATTACGGAGACTTGCATTTCAACAAAATGAGTGCATAGTGTCTGATTGCAACTGAGTTTTCTTTGAGATTTTGTTAATGGCTTCACCCCAAGTTCCATGCTCATGTCTTTTTCAAGAGTTTCCTTCTGAATATGGACACAATTTCTTGCATTCTATATTTCATCCTTTTAAATGTTTTTCTTTTCTAAATGATATCTTATCCTCCCCGTAGTTGTACTTTCCCGTTTTTTCTCTTCACTAAAACTACTTTCGTTCTTCCATTAAAAACATTGCTTGGTTTTGCTTAATTCTTAGAGTTTAAAGGTAGTGCACTGAGAGTACCATTCAATATGCCACATCATATTGTACAGTTTTTAAATCAAAAACAATTATCTAATTGTGTTGTCGTGGCAAGTAATTATTGGTTGTCAGTGTAAAACAATTTGACACCAACAGCACATCTCCTTCAGTCTCTAATTTTTACCCAAAAACATTATCATAAACTTCTACGCTATAAAATAAGCTAATTGAATCACACGATCAACAGATAAATCAAACATGAGAATGGTAACTTAACTTAACAGCAGCTTGCTTGGACTTATTTGATCTAGATTTGTGCGATAACACCCTCGACAAATGAGGAATCCCATCATTGATATCTTCCGCGCCCGGCCCATACGGAACCTTTTCCAATCCGGTAAAAGAAAACGACTCCCGTTGATGCTTATCAAATTCATCCGCAAGAGGAGGCAGAGTTGAATTGCTATTAATATTTCCAGAAATAGACTGATGATAATTGATCCCAGGTTCATTGTTATTATTAGCATGACCATTAGCATGCCTTGAACTGCTGCTTTCAACAGGTACATTATCTACAGCTACACCATCTACAGTGGCTTTCCATGACTTTGAGCAAATGCCACCCATTTTAATTAATATTTTCAATTTCTAATATTTCTACACAATGTCCATAAAATACAATACACCATGTAATAGCAGCTTGAAGAAAACCTCACTTTACTTCACCTTCACATGAGAAAAAGAAGCAACGACTGAAAAGACAAGTTTTTCAATTCACAGGAATGTTATGGTGAATGCACAAACTTTGATTATACCAATTCTGATCACTTTTACAGCTCCAGTCCATCAACTCTTGTCAACTCACCAAATCTGAATCTAAAAAAAATGCATTTATAAAAAAAAATCAACACAACCTAAAATGAAAAAAATAATAATAAATTACATAGTCAAAAGAAAAATGAGGAAATAATCGCAAAATCCAATGGAAAAATAGAGAGACCTAATAAGTAATTTTTATCTTTAAAGAAAAAGAAGCACATAAAGAGTTATGGATCAAGTAGAGAGTTACCAGTAGCAGAGATCTGTGAGAAGGTGCATGTGTGTTGTTCGTTCTGATTCTGACAGAAAAATGAAAGTGGGGGGGTGCAAGCAAATGAGAAAGGGGGTGAAAGAAAGGGATCGATGAAGAATTGAAGAGAGTGATTGAAGTGTTGTTTGTTACACGCAAACACAAAAGCTCAGAAGAAGCAGAATCTTCTCTCTCTTACTGTGGTCAAAATACAGACAGACTCATCAGAGCAGAAACGCCCCCCCACTACTCACTCACTCACACTTCCAATTCACAAACGCTCTTTTTGACTTTTGACTGTGGTAAAAAGTTATTTTTCTTTATTCTTCTCCCCAAACACAACCCAGAAATGAAGTCTAGTCGTGGTTTTACATTTTTACCTTTGTAATTAAAGCAATTTTATATTATGTTAGGTAAAAGTTGCTTTTTTTTAAATATTTTTACCAATGTTGATACTCTCTATCTATTTATATATATATTAAAGATAGAAAAATTTTAATAGTAGAGAATCAACTTTCAAACTCTATAACTATTTCGATATTTCTAATTAAACTTTTAGATTACTCTCTCAGAAATATTGTTTCTTAATAATTATTAAACAATCATTATCTCGTTCTTTAAAATTTATAATCTCAAATTTATAAAATAAGCATCGACAGATTATCGATTAATGTAATTCATTTAACAATTAATTTTGATAAATCTAAATTGTAAGCAAAGATCAAAGAATACTTTGATATTTTTAGAATTATACTTCAATTGAACATGCTTTAAACTTATGTCAATTTCACATTTTTGATTTATTAGATAATTAAAAATCGAATTCGATACATCAAAATTTACGATAAATACACATATATGGTACACCAACCACATGTACTAGACCTCGGTGGCCTCTACCTACATTTTGAGTGTGTACATGCACATCATATTTTATTAATTGTTCGCTGGTTTTGTTTAGGAATCATTATGATTGCATGAGATTTTAATAAAAATTGAGATAAAAACATCAACTTGTTGATATTTTTAATCTTTTATATGTTTCATATACGAGAAGGGCATTTCTGTCACAATGACCCATTTACATTTTTGCAAACTACATTCAATGACAACAACAAAGATAATTTTCAAGAGTTATTTTTATATGGTCACAAAATCAAATGAATCGTATTATGCATTTACTCTTCAGTATAAAACAAGGCAGTTCATTGGTATTTCCTTCTCTTACATGGCGATTTCAGAATTGAATCAAGCCACACTTTTCACTTCTCAGCAGAAGTAATTCTTAGGAAGTGAAAACAACATTTTCTCCACCACTCCACTCTCAGTTCACATCCAAAACAAGCAAATTTGGATACATTCACGACAGGATGGGCACAAAGTAACTCAGTTGTTGTGTAAAGCACGTCACGTTTTCTCTTACTCGGGCCACTTCAACTAGTCTTTCAACGTTCTAAAATATTTAATATGGTACTTTTTCAGGAATTTACTTTGTGAAACTTCGAAGAAATTTCTTGCTATTTGATGAGGAAACAAAACCAAAAATAGGGGAGGAAACTATTTCTCAATTATTTGCCTTGAACAAGAACATGGACCTTTTGTCAACAAAAAAAAAAATAGAACATGGACCTGTATCTCCCCGATCTATTCCCCCATGTGAAGTTACCCTAGTCAGCTAATCCTAAATGGCATTAAGATTTATGACTAGTCTCTTTTTGATTAAAATATAGCATCTGTGATTTACTCCTCTGTAATTTATGGCATTAAAATTAATTTTTTTCTTTATCCATCTTTTGTCCATATCTAGTATAGTTATTGACAGTTTGACACTGGACAACTTCTTGTATTCAATTGGGCAAGTCCGGTTAAAAACTTGCGAGTAGATAGATAGTCAACACTCATCTGGGAAGTTTCAGAATTTGGCATCTAGTCTACATGTCAAATAATGATTCAACAGCTCTTTAACAATCAAGGCCTAGATGTTTAGGACCAGTGTCAACCTACAAGATTGCAATAGATCAGCTTGAAGCAAATGAAAACGGATTCACTGTTGTCAAAGATCCCCTACATTCACACAGTTTGCATATCGACGTTATCTGATCTTTTGATCCAACAACTCTAACTTTGAGTCAGCAATAAAATTTTAAAATATTTAAAAAATTAGTTCAAAATATGAAATGTCTAGTCTCTAGGGATAAGACACACCTTGCCCTGGTCAACGGGGTAACTACACGTCACTATGGCACTTGAAGAAAAATAATAAGAGGACAATGGACTTTAGATTATCATGGTCATTAGTATCCTTCTGTTCAACAGAAATGTAGAAATATATTGAAAAAGATGCTGATATTTGTAAGATTTCTCCTGCCTGCAATTATACATGAACGCAAAAAAAACCAAGTTCAGTGAAAATCATAAAATCTCCAGAATGATAATGCTTCAGAGTCAGCTACTGGAAATCATAAGAATAGCAGGACCCAACAAGCAAACGGAAGAATAGAAATTTGGCTTCAGAAGAATGAGGCAAGCAGCTTAACATCCTTTTATCTAGCACTTTATTTACATCACACAAGACAAAAAGTCAACAAATTAATGAAAGGAACAATTTTAATTTTTAACAATGATATAATAGAATTAGTGAAAACAGAAAACCAATGTATAAAACCTATCCTTTATAAAAGGATTTCAGGATCTGAGCGGTTTGTAATATCTGCATAACTACAAATGGAACTGAAGTAAAAGACATACCTTCTACTCTCCTTACTGTTGAGATACAAGGTCTTCCAGTTCATCTATGATAGCGTCATAGCAAAAAATGTACTGGTCCTGATAGATTGCAGAAATAGATACCGAAAAGTTCAAAGAGAGTTTATATACAAGGAAATGTCAGATTACAATAATGGCCAGTGGCGGTAGTGATAATTAATAACAATAAGAACAACAATACTAAATTTGCTGAACGGAACAAATAGGGGCACAGGGAAAAAATGTTGGCTCCTGCCTGGGATCGATTCCAAGTGGCTGGAAAACTGAGGCCTACCAACCCAACCAAAAGGCAGGTTGGCAAGAAGACTAGATGTGACCTTACCATACAGTATGAAGAAATTATTCGGTTATTTAGAAACTATCGTTTTAATATTAGAGATGTATTTTCAGCCTTAGGAACTTCAAAATGGATAAGTGGGCATAAATAGATACGTGGGTGGCCTCTAAGATGAGCACGGTTTTGCTCAACATGTTCATGCAAAAGAGCTTGACTTTATAACCTCAAGGGACGGAGTTCAAATCCCATATATGAGACAGATGTAAAATGGCCAGTAGTGTCACCGTTATTAAAATAATATCTCTTTTCCCTTTTTTTGTTTTAAAAAAAAAAACAACAGCAAAGGCACTCTTGAGAGTTGGAGTTGTCCTACATCACCTTCCTTAAGGTTTTCTTTAGTCGCAATGACATATCCTCTTGTTTTAAAAACTTTCTTCCCTTATCTTTGATTTTTCATCCATAAGAATTAAGCAAGGGGTAAATATCTATTAAAGAGGGGATATTTTTTTGATGAAATTCAAAACAGGTCTGTAATTTCTGAAATAAGACAAGAGGTTGTGTCATTTTGTTATGAACCCAGAGAGGGAGCGTGGAAAATTGAAAGAAATAGAGGAAAACGAAGAACAATTATATTCAATGAATTATGAATGATTAAGAACAGGAGACAGATCTCTCCTAAAACAGTGTGTTCCCTTCACAAAGTATTTATCTTTTCACACAACATCAAATTCACATGATGATTGCCTCCATCCTAATCCTCCCTATTTACGGATTTAAGTAATCATCACAACTAACTAACTAATGGACTAACTACTCTTATTCTGCCCTAATAAATTTGCGCATAAAGAAATTTACTATTTCCACAAGCTCAAAGATTCAAAGAATAATTCATGATATAATAATCCTTGCAGGACACTATTGGGTTCAAGAGACAACCTTGATGTCATTGGATAAATTGTTTTTAGTTGAAAATACATGATAATTTGGTAGACTGTGCAAGTCCTTGGAAATTAATTTCTCAAGCTTATTACCCTTCTCCGTAACCCATGTTTCTTAGAAAGCTTATGGTTGGGACAGCCTCCTCAAATCTTTTCTTTCACCTTAATTTCCTTCTTACTCTACATGAAAACTAGTAGTGGGAGTGGTCTTTCCTAGAAAAAACAACTCTTCTTACATAAACAAAAAGAAAGAGTACCTCCAAATCAGAATAGTACATTTCGCATACTTCCTTCCCTAACCATCCAGCCCAGTTCCTTGCAACAATTATGAGCTTATTGGGTTTTTACTTACTTTGGAAACAGATATTAGTAGTAAGAGTTTCCCTTCTGAGTAAAAAAAATTGCCTCTTCTTTCAGTGTTCTCAATCGAGAATCGCAGAAAATAGTGGTTTGTTCAAATCCCGTTATGCTACAGCACTATAGCACCGCAATAACCGCTATAGGACAATACCTTGTGCTAAACAGTGTATCGCAGAACAATAACGATTTGTTCAAATTCCGCTACGCTATAGCGCCACTATCTATGTCTTCTTTATTAACCAAAAGAAAGAAATTGAAAGGATTGCCACTGAAGGAGAACAAAGTTCCTTCAATCCTTAATTTGTAATTGTGTCCTTGCTAAACTATCTAACCTAGTTCCTTGCAACAATCTGGCCTTCATTACCATCAAACAGCATAGGGTACTTCAAAACCTTTTGCCTTCTGATTTAGTTTAGAAATGGAACTTAATTAACATGTGTTATTGTGGTCCAACGATATTCCTGGTATTTCGTGCAAAATCGGTACATTCATTAATCACAATTAAATATATAAATTAGAAAATCCAGCTACCTGGGTCTGAACCATTCCAATACGCTGGGACCTGAACACAGATATTGTGTTAGCAATATCTACTGCAGACATATCACCAGCAAGTATTCGCTGAATTGTGTTGTGAATTGTGCAGTATGTTCCAGTTCTGCCAATACCTGCACTGTGCGAGAGAATTTGTCTCAGGCAAATATGTGTGTTACAATCTTGATGGCGAACAAAGAAGGAATGAGATGAACCTGCAGTGCACCACTATTGGGCCAAGGTTTGGTGGCAAATGATATAATCTTTTCAAAATTTCACGCACAGCCAAAGTATCATTTGGAACTCCATGGTCAGGCCACTCAGGATACTGAATATGCAAAACAGATAATGGTGCATCTTCTACCTGCAACAATATCAATCAAAAATTAATATGAACCAAAATGTGTACATCTTGATGATGGAAAGAAACTGAGCCCCTTCCAAAGTCAAAACAAAAACTTACGATGATTTTCTTCTACTTTCGATAAAAAAGGAAGAACAAAGAACCTCTTCCAACATCATTTGGCATGCAGCACATTTAAAAAACAGAAAAATAAATGAATGTGGAAAAAAAAAATTTACTGTAAAAAATAATTGAAATGGGAGAATATACAAGTAATACAACTAGGGGGGACAAAAAACATCCTACAAATTAGACAGAATCAAAAAAATGTGTGTTTGTGTGTGTGTAGGTGGGTGGGTGGAACCACCACTCCCCTGGAATAACTGAGAACAGCTCATCAACCCGTATCCTTAAATTTGGAGTGGCCACTAAGCTTCTGGTGTTACAGAAACACTGTTGAGGGGTATTTTATTAAGGAAAGCATCCTGATTCAGCATTGAAATGCAGGATATCTAAGAAAAGTTCCAATATCCAAGGCCTAGAGTTGGCTCAGCCGTATTATATTATAACAAAACAAGTATAAACAAAGGCCGATAAATAGATGAAATAACAATGTTTTGACGGAGGGACCTCCCACCAAATCAATCCTCTCTCCATCAGAAAAATATCACCCATGCCAATCTGTAAAGAAAGATATATAACCTAACCAGAAAAATTATAATTAGCGGAGAAGCATCCCACCTCTCTATGGTGAACCTCAAAATGGCGCAGCACTAATGAAGTTTCAGTAGTTTTCGCCCATTTACATGTAAGTGAGATATTGCCTAATTCTCTAGGTCTATCCTCAGCTTGAAAATAATCTCCACACTTCATCTATAAAATAAAAAAGGTGGCAAAAAATATTAATTAAATATGAAGAGGAAAAAAAGAAAATCAATCTCAAAGAAACAAGTGAGAATCACCTTGTAATTGTCGACCAACCTAGTAAGCATCACAATTGCCGGACAGTGATATTGGATAATCATTTCCCAGAAATCCTCATAAGTGTGTGGAAGCGGACCTTGTGTGGCTATAAATTCAGACACAGTTCCAGGGGAAGAGGTCTACAGTACATAAATAGAAAGATGCAATTGCAAGGGTCAGAAAAATTAAGAATACAATACCCCCAAAGTCACCTCAATTAGCTTTTTGAGACCATTATTATCAAACAAAGACAAAAATAAATTTCTACCGAGATAAAGCTTGCATTGATATAACCCAGTGCTGCAGGCCTATAATCTGAACTGGAATTAAGAACAACCCTGTTCTTATCAACTGAAACAAATAACGGTGAAGAAAAATTAATTTTCTTCAAATACATACTACACAATACAATTAGCACAGTTTGTATAAGCAGCTTAATTAAGCACTTATCATATAAGTGTTTATGTATTTATCATATAAGTGTTTATGTATAAGCTATTTCTAGAACAAAAGATAAAAAAAGAGTCTAAATTGTTATAATAAACTATAAGCTGATTTAGGGTGCGTTTGTTGCTTTTTTTGCAAAATAATCACTTTTTAAAAAAAATTAATCACTTTTGAAAGTTTTCATCTATTTGTTACAGTTTTTCAAAAAAATGATAATCTGAAAATAATCTGAAAACTGCTTCAAATGAGAAGTTGTTTAGTAGTTTATCAAAAAAATCATTTTTTATAATGGTTTTTTTTTAAAGGTGATTTCCACTCCAACTGACAAACACAACACCAGCTACTACTTTTCTTTAAAAATCTCTAAAAAATTGAATAACAGAATCACTTATTTTATAATCTATAACAAACAGACCCTAAATGAGCTATCCTAGAGAGCACGTGGAAATAAGCTAAAAATAATTTATTTATGTGTGATAGACAGCTACCATAAACTCTCCAAATAGTTTTACAATTGTTCGTGTTAGGAGATATGCTCAAATAAATGAATGCATGTTTGATATTGGTAAATAGTGAAATTACATGGTAAAACATCTGTGTATCGATTTTTGCTGATATTGACAGAATTAAGAGCAACGTTGCATCTTTTCGTCATCTCACTCGGTGTTATCCTGTTCGCCTGAAATCGCAATACAAGAAAAGAGAGTTTGATTTTTAATATTTATTGTTTGAAAATGAAGAAATGAATAGGGATTGGTATGAACCTGCAAGTGAAGGAACTCTTGGGAGATGGTGTGAGGGTTTCGGACCTTGTCCTTCAACAAAGCGAGTGCTTCCGTGCAGTGCTTGACCTGATCGGAAGTGAGGGGGATTCGGGTGGGGAAATCGGAAGACAAATTCAAATTCTCGCGAGAAAATGTGGAGGAGGGAGTTGCGGGATTTCCAGCCATGGCGGGTCTCCGGCGAGGACGAGAGCAGGTAGAAACGAGGTTCCCCAGTTCAACCGTTGAGTGGGGTTTGTGTGATTTGGATTCTCACTTTCCCATTCTCTTAGCGCTTTTTTAGATGTTAAATACACATTAATCACATATTTATCATACTCAATTATTTCATTTGACTTCATAATCATTTCTAAAAATATAAATTCAAATCTTAATTGAAATAATTATTCATCCAATATTATTTATCTTTTTACTAAAATTTAGATTATCAGTGTTTCATTTTCTTGATAATTGTGTGGTTGAAGTTAAAAAAAATTTGTACAATCTTAATAATTTTAAGAGAAAACTACTAAATAAGTCTTTTTTGTAACTTACTTTAAACAGATTTTTGACTTTATCAATATTTTAAATAGTTTTTGTTTTTGTAAAATGTTTCTCAGTTAGATCGTTCTGTCCACTTCTACTTAGTGACAGGTTAAGCTTGTTGCATTCATTAAGTGTCTACTTGGACAAGTGATCTTTTTGGTCAACAAATTGATCAATTTTTTCTCTTTAAAAAATAACAATCTCACTCTTCTTCTTCACCCAATCTTCTCAATTTTTCTCCAATGTTTTTCTCTGTTATTCCTCCTCCAATATTCTTTAAGTCTTAAATTTCTCAAATCTCTTTAATTGTATTCCCCCCATTTTCCTAAACTTTAAACACATTTACTTCTCAAAACAACGAGAATTCTAAATTTACATCAAGTTGATGAATAAATTAATTAACCGGGAATCTTCAAAAGTAACATTGAAAAAATTATTTTTTTAATGTCGTTTTTCTACTCATCGGAGTAGTGCTCTTGTCTTTGTCATTTTTTTTATCGTGGATTGAGGAATCACCTTTTCTACAAGGCTTAAGCAGGAAGAATCCATGCACATCACTACTTGCATGAAATATTACAAACAAAAAATAATCAAAAGTTAAGAATGTTTTAGAAAAAAGTAATTCAACAAATAAATGACTAAAAGTTGTCCTTGGCATGGTTGTGGTGTTTTTGTTGCCTCTCCCTCTGCCCTCTACCAACACTCTTTCAAACAATTAATCCTGGTTTAAAAATTATAAGCATCCCACTTTAATTCATAACCTTGTTGGTTTAAATAATTATTATTAGTCCAATAGTAGATTATAAACGCATGCACCAGATTAAAGAGAAGAGCAATAATTATTACTAATATTTCATTAACAAAGCTGACAACAGACACATATGCTTCAAAGTGTTGATTGAGTAGTAAGAGTTGAACAATAAAAAGAAAAGTAGAAACTGCGTTAAACATAACATAACCAACCATATATATTAAAAACATCAACACAGAAACATTAAAACATATCATAGAAGGAAGTGGCTAGCACAGTTCTGAGGAGGATAATCAAAGTGATGCAGATCAAAAGAAGGTAAAATATGAGCTTTGTGAGCAAGTTTATCAGCAACACCATTTGTATCACCAGGAACCCAAATCAACGTAGCTTGCCAGTGAGGACTATTAAGAACTTCCCTTATGCGACATATAAGAGGATCATTAGATCTACGGCCAGAATTCACCGATATCTCAATCCCTTTATTATCCGTCTTCACCGTAACTTTCCTCTTCCCTTTTTCCTTTACCCAAAACAAACCTCTTAAAATTCCTTCCTTCTCTGTTTCGTCTTCTCTTAAATTTGGATTCAGCTTTTGAGCGAAGCCGCATAGCCATTTTCCTGATGAGTCGGTTAGAACTCCGCCACACCCGGCTGATGGAATCTCGCGCAGAAGTGAACCGTCCACGTTTAGTATCACTTCCTCATCGCCGTGTACTCTGACTGCTGCCACGTCAGCATCCGCTTGTTTTAGGAGACTCATGTATAAGCCACCGGCTACTGCTGCCGTTGCGGCGGCTGCGCCGGCTACTTTTAAAAACGTTGACGCCCACCCTCCTCCTCCTTCCTCGCTGTCGTTGTCATTGTTTCTCCTTCCTCCGCTCATCTTCTTTCTACTGATTGATTGATTGCTCTTAGTTCTAATTTATAACCAACTTTCAAACTCTTAATTATAATTATTTCACAATAAAATAAATATAATACTATTTTTACTAAATTATTATTATTTGCTATTAGTATCATTAATGTCATAAATACATAATTAAAGATAATGTATTCAAAGTGATATAAAAAGTATTAATTAAACTTAATTGCATTTTCTATCTTATAGTTTTCCTAATTCATAAAATTAATTCTTTTATTTCAAAGTCAAAATATTTGGTCTTTTCTTTATATTTTGCCGTTAAAAAATGAAGATCTTATATATTTTAAACGATGTGGTACGACAACGTTGAATGATTAATATTCATAAAACTGCAATAAAATTTTTTAAAAATTTAAATTTCAACTTATAAAATTATTCATTTTTATGATTTGATTAATAACATATAAATAATTCATGCATATAGATTGTATGTCATTTAATTTAAAATATCTCAAACTACTGTTCTTTATATAAAAAATCTAAAGAGAGACTAAAAAATGTCAATTTTTTTAAATAGAGGGATTAATTTCAGTAAATTAATAGGAGACTAAAATTGCAATTAAATCTATTAATTAAAGAATACAATTGTAAAGATCTACATTGAAAATTGAAATAGTTATTCATAATTCGGACAAATTGTTTTTATAAATGATTATAATTTATAAGCAACTTTCACCTTTTGAGCGTATATTAAGTATGTGTTTGGTACGACGATGACTAAAACTGATTTTGAGTAAATTAATTTTGTAAAATTGATATTAATTAAAAGTAGTTTAAATATAAAGTGATTTATGTTTTGATATATTTAGATAAAAGTATATTTAACAATAAATTTCGATATAAAAATCATTTTTAAATTCAAAAGTTATAAATCATAACTTCAATTTATCATCAATTATATTTAAGGACACTCAAATATGTCATTTATCAATTTTATAACTTCAAAATTAATTTTAATTCTTCCAAAATGAAATCAAACATACACCCAAAAAATATTAATTTTTGGTAAAAATTAAGTTGTGGTGACCAAAATAACCTCAACCTTCATATTAACTGCATTTTTATCCGCACCTAGCTACCTAGGTACTCTAACATCTTCAAGTTTTTATCAAACCATTATTAAATGAAGCAGAAAGAATACTGATGCAACCAACCGACATTTTCAATTTCCTTGAAGCTGCCTTTAGATATTCCACATAAAAAATTTGAGTTCCAATGAAATTACTTGGGAAGTTTAATCCATAGATTAATTTTTTTTATGTAGATTCCTACGTATGAATGCATCAAATAAGCGAGTAGTACGAGTGATGTTATTGGTAGTTGTACAAATAAGTAATAGATATATTTTAGTTGGTAGTTGTTGACTTTTACTTATATTTAATGATAAAAAATTATAAATACTTTTGATTATAAATAAGTTGGAGCAAGTATTTATTTATAAAGGATGCTAACATGTACAGTAAGAACATATATTTTAAGAATATGATGTTTTTATTGATAAATACAAATTTTAAAATAAAATTTATACATTTAAATCATTAATATGTATACATGTTTGCTTTTTCTTTTATCTATAATTGATTAGAGCAAGTGTGTATTTTTTTATGGATAGATCAAGTGTATATTTTTTTAATTATTGAGTTGTATTAAGATAAGACATGTTTGCATAATGAAAACTATATTACTATTACTTGCATTTTTATCACTAAACTTACTTTGGATGTTTTAAAATGAATAGAGTGGAGCAAAATAAAACAGAACATAATGAAGTAGAATGAATCGAAATAGAATATATATTTCATTCAATAGTTTATATATTTAATAATAGAAGGAAACAAATTTTCTATTTTATTATTTGGAAAGTGAATGACATATAAAATATTATGGTATAAAATCATATAAATGTATTAATTATTCACATGTTATTAATTAAATTAAAAATATTAAAAAAAATTGAAGTTAAAATCTAAATTTTTACGACGTTTTATTTTAATTTTATAAATATAATTATTCTATATAATTGTATAATATATCATGTTATTTAAAAAATCTTACGTTATCATTTTTTAACTAAAAAATTAAATGGAGAGACAAAACTATCAACTTTTAAAATAAAGAATCAATTTCGTAAATCCGTAAAATAAGAGACTAAAATTATAATTAAATTTTTTTATTTTTATTTGAAATCATTCCCTCATTTCAATGTTTACTTCATGGACAAATGTTAGTTATACTATGGGGTGGTCTTGGCTACCTCATTTTTTTATAATAAATTTGTATTTTTCATATTTAAATACATTTAATTAACCGGGAATCTTCAAAAGTAATATTGAAAAAATTAATTTTTTTAATGTCGTTTTTCTACTCATCGGAGTAGTGCTCTTGTCTTTGTCACTTTTTTTATAGTGGATTGAGGAATCACCTTTTCTACAAGGCTTATTAAGCAGGAAGAATCCATGCACATCACTACTTGCATGAAATATTACAACAACAAAAAATCAAAAGTTAAGAATGTTTTCGAAAAAAGTAATTCAACAAATAAATGACTAAAAGTTGTCCTTGGCATGGTTGTGGTGTTTTTGTTGCCTCTCCCTCTGCCCTCTACCAACACTCTTTCAAACAATTAATCCTGGTTTAAAAATTATAAGCATCCCACTTTAATTCATAACCTTGTTGGTTTAAATTTGTATTTTTTTATATTTAAATACATCAAATAAGTTTATTTGCAAAAAGTTTGTATATTTTTATATTTAAATACCTCAAATAAGTTTATTCGTAAAAAATTAGCAGAAATACGATAAATAAAAAAATATTACTTGATTGATATATTTATCCGTCTTATTTTTTACTTTATCAATCTTTACAGCAACTACAAATAAAATTCTCTCAACTATGAAAATTCTAAAAACAAGACTCATAAATAAAATAGATGATATTTTTTTCACAAATAACTTAATTATTTATATAGAATAAATAAATTGTTAATCTATTTAAAACAAAAAAATCAATTATAACGACGAATTTAACTATTTTAAATAACTATTATGAGTTATTATTTTATTTGTGCTGTTTAATTTACATTATATAAGTAAAAAAATATTATGAATTTATTTTGCTTGTTAGGTAGCTTAAATATGTTAATTTTAAAAATATATTTTCTTTTTCTTTATATTTATCTCCTCATAAAATTATAGTTAGTTTCGCCACCGATTAAATTGGATAAATATTCATGCTCCCTTAATTGTCATTTCACATTCTCCAGTTCAATCTTAATTTTGATATTATATATATATATAAAAGAGAATTTATAACATCAATAAAGTCCATAAAATATAAAGAAATGTTTATATCAAAATTAAAATTCATTCGGCAGCTTCAGGAAAATAAATTTGACGCAAAGGCCATTTAGCGATGTTGGCTTGTTATTGGAGGAGGAGAGGTTTGACAAAGTGAATAAGAGGCCATGATCTTGCATAAGTGAAAGAAGAAGAAACACAGAAGAAATATACAAAGAGTTTAATGGGTTAATCAAAAAATTGTGATATTAGATGATGGAATGAGTTTTTTCATGTTCTATTCCACTCTAATTGTTTTTTTACAAAACAAATAGCTTCATACCACTTCATTCTATCACATTTCATTAGTTCAAACAAAATCTATTTAAGTGATTTTTTTTTTACAGATTTATCTCTAACGAAATATAAATAAAAATAAATTACACAAAATTGTATATTTTTAGTCAATTTGATAAGGCCAAAAAATAAACTTATGTCAAATAGTTTACAATATTTAAGTTACCAGCAGTTTTATTTAATAACCATTTTTTTTCTCACGAGCGTGTAATTGATTTTTTCAAACTACATAACATTGTTTTATAAGCTATTTGAGCTTATAACTTATAGTATTTAATTGTTTTCTTCTATTTTTACTCTTATTACAAATTATAACTTTTTAAATATTAATTAAAAAGATATTTTTATGCAATTTTATATTTTTTGTCTGCTAATTTTATCAAACATTATAAATTAAATCAACTAATTTATTAAATATTTTTTATCATTTAGCTTATATGCTATTTGTTATTTTTGCTGAACAAAACCTTAATATAAAATGGATTAAGTACGCTAAATTTTTTTTACACATTTTGTTTATATCTCGACACATAGTATCTCGACAAATTTTCTAATAATTGTAGTAGACATATGTTATAGTATAACATATAATAAAAAATTATATTATCATGAATGATGTACAGATTCGAAATATCACCATTGAGCGAATACATATGAGTCGTGAACTAGCCTCGTTATTTTTCTTTGTTTTTTCAACCAACAGTTAGAAAATTAATTTAAACAAAATTTAAAAAACAAATTCTTTTATAGAAAATTTTAAAGAAAAAAAATTAATTTTAAAAGTAAATTGGATTTTTGTAATTTTAGAAAATTATTAACGTCGTATTAAATAATTTAAAATTAAACTAAAATTTCACATAATAGATATTGACACTTCATTAAAATTAAAGTACAAATAAAGGGAGGATCAAGAAAAATACTTACTTGAGAAAAAACATAAATAAATACTATTTTGACACATTCACACAAAAATATGTATCATCTAATTATTTTAAAATACACATCATTTTTTATTTTCATTTATTTGTAAATATGGCCAAACACTATTTATTTATGTTTATGTAAATATAAATATTTATCAAAAATCAAATGTCAAAAATTTAAAATAAAATATCAAAACTACATGAAAAAAATAAGAAATCAAAATTACGAATATAAAATACATTTTAAAATAATCGCTATATTTTGTCATCGTTTCTCCCCCGTCACTCACCTTCTTTCTATTGATTGTTTGATTGCTCTTATCGTTTACAAAATCAAAGCCAATCAATCACCCTAATTATGTATTTATCTACTTGTCCTTGATTAGAGCAAATGTATATTTATTTTTCGAGGGATAGAGCAAGTGTATATTAAAGCATACAATACAATATTTTCTTTAATTATTGAATTAAGATGTTAGATTATGTCCCTGTTGGCATAATGGAAACTATAATACTCGGCCTTTTTGACTAAATGTAATCCACTTAAGTTTTTTTTAAACTTAATTCACTTAACTTTTTTAACTAAAAATTATATATTCATTTAATGTTTAAAAATCAGACATTCGGTTGAACCGAAACCTTTGGATTATACTTTAATTGGTTCAATCTAACTGTTCAATAAATAAATAATAAAATATATGATATATATAAAAAATATTTATAACTTATAAAATAAAAATCCATAAAATTTATCATAAGTACTCAATATTTATGACAAATGTATTAAAATCTACAATAAATGTAGTCTTCATAATATAAATTTAAGTATTAAATCTCATATTAATCAAACAATCAACTACGAGTGTTTTGCATATTAAGTAGAATAAGAGTTTGAGTGAAATAAATATTATTTGTTAGAAGTCACTTATTTAGATAAAATAAAAGAAAAAAATGATTTGAATGAGTAATTCTGAATTAAAAAATTATCCTAAAATCACTCCTCTCTAATGGAGAATGAAGAAAAGAACTTAGAGATTTTTATTCGGGAGCGGCAACCGCAGTGTCACGTTTAAATTTAGTTTAAGTTAAAACCACAGCGAAATATGATTTTCTTAAAAGACACTTCTTCTTAACGAAATATAAACAAAAATAAGTTAAACAAACTGATATATTTAGAGTCATTTTAACAAGTCCAAAATTAAAATTTATATTAGATATGTTATAGTATTTAAATTAATTGCTCAGTTTGAGAAGTTTTTTTTTTTTTCCACGGGCTTTTAATAGTTTTTTCCATGTTTATAGTGTTTTTTGACAAACTATTTGAAGTATTGTTCGAGTTTATAATATTTTTTTTCTTTAATTTTTATTCTCATTATCTTAATTGAAACTTTTAAAATATTAATTAAAAATTTAATTTTTATGCCATTTTATACTTTTCAACTACCTTATCCATTAATTTTATCAAAACACTTTAAATTAAATCAACTATTTTATCGGTCAGCTCATTCGCTATTAACTATATGTGCTAAAACTGAGTTTTAGTCTAAAATGGACCAAATATGTTAACATTATTTTACACATTTTTGTCTATATCTCATTAGTAATGTCTCACAAGGACTGGAGTGATGGATTTTTAATAGTTATCGTAGATATACATTATAACATATGTATATAGTGAGAGATTATCATGAACGGTGTGCTTTCAATATTCCGGATATGACTCTTGAGAGAACACAAATGAGTGGTGAAATATCTTCGTTGTCATTCTTTGCTTTTTCCACCAACATTTGAAAAAATCAATTTAAACAAAAATTTGAAAAAACAATTATTTTATTTTTATGAAATTATTAAAGTGCATTAAATAATTTCAAATTAAACTACATGAAAAGGTGATCAAATGTCAATTTTTTTAAATGAGGACCAAAATTGAGGAAAAAAGGGATCAAAATTGTGGGAGACAAAAAATGCATTTTAGGCAATCATTTATTAATTTAATATTTGTTGAGATAATATTAGTTGTAAATAAGATTTTATTATTTTAGTTTTAAAAATATGAGTGTTTGCGGTGTGGTTTGAATTAGTTTTGAGACAACATATATATAATCTAAAGATAAAATCAAACACAGTTCGAGTCAGTTTGGATGACACATTTAAATAAGTCTGATTCGATCCAATCAAATTACAAACGATTTAATTCGAATCATTTTTTGGATATACAAATTACAATTATAACTTTAAAAATACGGCAAAATAATTGGTTTGATGAAAAATATAACATGTAATATTTTAAAATTTAACATTACAAAATAATAATCATCAATTATGTTTAAAACATATATTAAATTAAACTACAAGTATTATTAGAAGAAAAAAAAAACTAAAACCAACAAATAATACGTAATATAGAAGTACAATATACCATTTTAATAAAAAAAATAAGTATTAAAACTTATGTATGCGATTTGGCTCGGTTCGGTTTTGAAAAAGTAATTTAAAATTTGATTTAATTAATGTTTTTTTCACAAAATAAAATAAAAAATCTATACAATAAAATTAAACAAACATTACATTATGGTAAATTTGATAAATGTTATCTAATGAGAGTGTTAAAGCTAATATGATATTTTTATTAGTAGAAATATGACATTATTATTTTTTATTAATTTATTATTTAGTTTTTTGTTTATTCAATAAATTTATGGTCATTATTAATATTAGTATATTAGTTTTTGTTTGTGTAAAAATTTGCTGGGAAATAGGAGAATTGCACAAGTCCCTTAAAAAAAAAGTCCAATTGACCAAGTTCTTTTCAAAAATAAAAGAGCCACCAAGTTAAAAAAAATAGAAGATTTCAGATACGTAGCATTTCTTATTGTCTCCTCTGAATACCTTGAATTCTCCATTCAGCTTTAGTTCTTTCGTCGACCTTAATTCTATATTTTTCAGTATGATATTAGAAGGGATGAGCATAAAGATATTTTCATATCTTTATTTCTTCTTATTCTATTTGATTCATGGAGAGCCATACAACCTTCTATTTGACATTTAAGGACGTACTTTTAAATTTAAGTTGTTTTCTTTGTAGGCCTTATATGACACTTTACTTTTTGGCTTTAGATTCTTATGGATATGCAAACATGCCTCACAGGAAAGAAGCCATTTATCATAAGGTAATCATTCATTTGTATCTCTAACTAATTAAGTTTCATGGGATGCTTTAGTTCTTGATGTTTTTTTAGTAATTTAGGAAAGTATATTGAATTCTTTAGTGTTGGTGTTTGACAATGAAGTTATATGTGAAATTGAAGGACCACCCCATAGTTACCTTTATGATCATGTTTCTCTTTGGTGTTAAGGATATGATTCAATTTTTTACAATGAGACATTTAGTTGTTGGAGGATTTCAATTTTAATTTAAAAGTTTTATTTTCTGCATTCTATATTGAAATTTAAAGATAATGCTATATGGATCTTGATGTATCCCTTGAAATAGTTTGATTTTCCCTTCTAAATTTTCAAAAGAATATACAATTGCAACCAAAATGCTATGATTTGATTTACAAGTTTTTTCTTATTGAACATTTTTTCAAGGCATGTTTGATCTTATTTTTTTAAGGAATATCTAACTATCTTAAATGCTTTTAGACTATTTTGTTAAATTTGGAAATTGTTTCTTCTATATGAAATATATGAAATGCACTAAAGGTTTCTAGATTAGTTATTTTATTTACATGAGTTTCTATTATATAACAATATGAGAAGGTATAAAATTAATTTAAAGAGTGAACGGGGTTGATTGAATGTTTAATTGAAGTATTTTATTTCTATCAAGTATCATTTCGTGGGAGCAAATTGTTGGTACATAAAAATTGTATGTACATATAAACTCATTTCTTATTGTCATGAGCCATTTTTACTGGTCTATTTCCTCTTTTGGTTGCATATGTTATCTCATTTGGAAGTTGGGGTCTCTGTATTGTTGATGAGCAACTACAGTAGGAATATCATTTTTTTTTCCAATACATTAATTATTAAATTTCTTAATACTTTAAGGTTTTTTATAATCTTTTTGGGCCTTAATAGATTGATAACTCTAATACCATATGAAATATCTTATTTAATTTTCCTCAAAAAGTAGCATCTTAATCTTTGATATGTTTTTATTTGGAATAATGTACTCTGATGTTAGGTTTTTTTTTTTTGCTTTGTTATCCTGTTTTTAGGTTGGTCTTTGTGAATAAGAAGAACACATTTCATCCATCAATAAGCATGACACAAACGATGACTTAAAACTGCAGTACATAAAGCAATGGAGGCATCAATGCCTAATATGAAGAACACAAGTTCTACTACACTCCTATACCAAGATTCCAATGCATAACAGACAATATATTATCTCTCAATTGTTTTGGTTAAAGGATTATTTATCTTGGTACACGTTTGTTTTGCATACAATCATTCCCAAATTTGTGTTACACATGTACTGTTTAATTAATAAACCTAATATCAATTGTGATATTTTTGTTAATCTATATATTATAATAATACTATAAGCATTATTTTTATAGCAAGTTTGTCATTTGTAATCATTAGGAGATTAATTCTTATTTTATGTTTTTAATTATAGTAATTAAGTTTCTATTAACCGAATCTAATTAATTATTAATTCAATTTTTGTTTAATATTTTTATTGAAAATTGAAAACTTATTGGAGAATTAAAAAAATAAGGCATGCAAAATTGAATGTGCCCTCAATTTTTTTGGAAGACAAAAGAAAACTATTTATTGAAAGTTGAAAGTTTATTTGAGGAATTAAAAAAAAGACATGAAATCAATTGTATCGGTCATTGTACAATTTTTTGAAGAAAAAAAAAGACACAGCTCGTGGAATAGTTGATTATATTAAACTTCTACTATTAGTAATAATCTATTTTAAAATTTATCATTTGTTTCTCTATTTTAAAATTTGACGATTGTCAATTGTATCATGAAAATTGTATGACACATCATTTAAAATACGACACATCGTCATATGTTAAAAAATCAGAATGATGAACAAAACTATCGACTTTTTAAATAGAAGTCTAGCTCCGTAAATTAATAAAAATAAAATAATCAAAAGTGCAATTAAGTCTAAATTGTATGACACATCCATAAATTGTTGATGCATAAAAACACAAACATTAGGAAGAATGAGAATTGCTTAATGAACCCAAACATATCCCAATATTCAACTTAAAAGGATGACACTATAAAAAGGAATAGTGTTATTGAGAACTTAAGAAAATGAAGGGTTAAAGACGACTTTGTGGTTGTATGATCATGATTTTTGAAAATTGAAAGATTTCAATGAAAATGAAGACAAAAGATAACTGATGTAGTGTTTAAATAATAGGTTTTAAAAACGGTTTAAAAGCAAAGCTCGTCACGTCTTTCTTCTCCTTATATTTTTGCTCCTCTCATATCAAATTGCATATTTTTCCATTTTATTAGTATAACACAAATTTATGATCACAACCGCTTCAGATTAAAAAAAAAAAAACAGCATAAGATTTGCGATCGCAACCGTTCATTTTAAATCATGTTATTTTTTATGAATTCAAACCGCGAACCGCTTTGAAACTGCCACAACCGCTTTTCTTCATGAACACAACACCAATTTCATTGCACTTTTATCAGATTCTTACACAAAAATGGAAAACATTCTACTCATTATTATTTCACTCTCTGCTTTCTCTTCGTTCCCAATATCTTCTTCTACAGGTTACCAATAAGCAATAGTATTAGCATCTTTTTTTTTTAATTTTTTTTTTTATGTTAAAAAAAATTATAGCAGGTTTTGCAAAATGTTTACTATTATTATAATTTTCTTGGTTGCTTACAGATAGATCACAACTGCCCCTATTTGCTTTCAGTTGGTGGGATGATAAGGGAACATTTAGGGCTGGTGAGACTGCAGCCATTAAAGTTAAAGTACTTGAGAATGGTGATAAGATTCACAAAAATGATTTCAACCCTATACTTAATGTGAATGGAAAGGAAGGGAATAATTCCTATGTATCCACCGTGTTGTTGAATTTCCAAGGAGATTTTGATACTTGGAAGATTTCTTTCACTCCTATTAGGGTTGGATTGTTCAATGTGCTCATTAATGAGGATCATTATAAAGTTTATGATTCATCATTGCATTTCCAAGTTGAACCAGGTAACTAGCGGAAAGACAGGCATTGATGTGTCTGTTTGTGCCTATTTTCTTTTGGGTATTTTATTTGCTATTTTTGTGATTTGAGTAAGGCGTGTATAAATGAATTAATTAATTAACTAAGTTGAATTAGTTAGTGCGTTATCATGTTATACATAATGTAGGTTGATTTGGTTTTTGTATGTGTTTATTAATTAATGTTGGATGTTGCTATTGTTTGATTGAAGGGAACATGTATCCATCTGTGTGTGTTGCATCATGGAAAGGAATGAAATTTGAATTTGAAGCTGGTTCAAAAGCTACAATTATGGTGCTCCTTAAAGATGCATTTGGGAATGGCATATCTAAAACAACTCAAGTGTCCTATTTGCCTGATTTTAAGTTGTCTATGTTGAGTGAAAATGGTTCTGTTGCAAGTGAGCCTGATATCTCCAACATGGAATGGAATGAGTTTGATTATATAGTTATTGAGTTTGTAGTGACCAAAGCTGGAAACTTCTCTTTGCGCATCGAAGGAGGAAATCAAACCTTGAATGGTTCTCCATTACCATTAAAAGTTAATCCAGGTTGTTTGCTTTTTGCTTCGATAGATAGTACACAAATAGCTTTGACACAATTGACGAGCCCGTGTTGTCAATCGCAAATCATGGAAAATAGCAATATGTTCAAATTTCGCTGCACTATAGTGCCGATATAGCCGCTATTTGACAACATTTTATACTAAATTGAGCCGCAAAACAATAATGGTTTGTTCAAATTCTGTTGTGCTATAGCGCTACAACGCCACTATAGCCGTAATTTGACAACATTGCGATGAACATTTTTCAATTTGATGTGTTGAATTGAATTTCTTATTACAATTTCATACATGGTGTTTATGTCTTTGACTTCTCTCTCTCCCTCAAATGCCAGGAGTTATAGATGTCTCTAAATGTGTTGCCAAATGGAAAATTGAACATCATGCATGGCAATTGTCTTCAAAAATGGAAATCTTTATACATCAGTTGGACCAATATGGAAATCTGGTTTCTGGACTATATCCATTTGATGCTGAAGTTGTTGAAAGAGACACAAATTTGTCAATACCAATAGCAGATCTTCATTTTGAGGAAGTGGATGCTGGAATTCAGTTGTTTTCCTTTGGAAATTGGGAACCAGGGAACTTCCTGTTAACAATATATGATTCCAAGCATAATAAAAGCATTTCAAATATGCCATATGTTTATACTGTTTTTGTAGGTAAAGTTTCATGCCAAATCCTCCACCTTTTCCTTTTGGACTTTTAGTTTATTGCAATGTTTACATATTGCATATTTTTTTTATCATTTACTTTTGCTGTTATAACATTTCAGTATTTAAATTTTTATCATTTTCCTCATTTAAATATAATTTTGTTTCATATTTTTTTTCTGATCAGGTTATTGTGATGGTGTCAAAAGTGTGGTCAATGGATCTGGTTTAAATAATTCCGTTGTTGGGATAAGGGAAGAATTCTCTGTTTATTTGAATGACATGTATCAATATCCTTCTCTTGTTGAAGCAGGCATACTTCAAGTACAAATCTTAAGAGATAATGACTCCTACAGTGTTTCGCCAATCATATATCCCATGTTAAACAATACTGGTATTTCAAAGGATAAACTTACTACACTCCCTTCTTCATTTGATAATTGTATTTTGCCTGTCATACATTGATCTTGATCTTAGGGAGTAGAGTGGACTCAGGAGTGAGATATGATGGTATCAGTCGCATGGAAACCACCCTTTCACCATCAATAGAGATAGGAAACAATGTGAGGAACACAAACATGATTATTTGGTGTATAATGTCAATAACTTGAGACCCTAATGAGATCTTATCTTGGTTTTTCAGTCTAATGTGAGTGGGAGCTCTGTAATTACAAGTTCTTTTCAAGTGGAATACACACCAGAGAAAAGTGGCTTTTATGATATTAATGTATATTGTGGAAACATATTATTGAATGAGGGTCATTCATTCAGAAAAGAGGTAAAAGCAGGTACCAAAATGTGTTAAATGATTTAAAAAAATGGTTTCATAAGGTTATAATCATCATAGGTAATAGAGAAGGATGGTTGGCAATGAAATGTTTATTGCTTTTAAATTTCTAATTATTAGTTATTTATAGTTCTTAGTTTAGCTACAAAATATTTTCCTTAGGAATATATTTGGTAAGTTTTTATTATAAACTATGGAACACTGATATAGACACCAGACACGACACTTAGACACCAATAACAATTTGAGAAAATTGGCGTGATGGAATGTAACCACATGTGTCAGTATCGTGTTGGTGTCAGACACTAGACACACGTTCAATATGAAGTGGCGGTACTACACAGATTATTAGGCTTATCTCAGGTTTTGTTAGGTCATTTTTTCATATATTTATTTATACAACATTTCTCATGTGCCCTTCACTTGCTGCAGGTGAAGTAAATATCTCCTTGTCAAGTGTTGTGAGGTTTTCTTCAAAGGTACCAAAGCTGTCAAAAAATGAAATGGTTGTACAGCTTTTGGATTCATATTTAAACCCTGTCCTCTCTCAACAATCAAGGTTGAAATTGGAGATTACTTCAATTAATAGTTCTGGGTTTTCAACTTGGGACACCATGGATAATAAGGATGGGTCATACAGTTGCAGCTATATGGCTAAAGATGTTGGTACTTATGAGATTTGTGCTTCTTTTGATGGCAAGCATTTCTTGCCATGTCCCCTCAGTATCAATGTCTATAGTAGTAAGTTCAAACAATGTGCTATATATTAATCTAGTTTTGGTAAAATATGTTGCTTTTTATAAAAAAGAATTGGGTCATTGTATTTGGTAATTTATATTAATGTGTGTATGTCTCAAGGAATTTTTGTTGGATAACTTACAGGTGAATATTTCCCCAAAGCCAATGATGATGCATTATCTATTTGGGAGGATGAATCCATTGCCTTTGATGCCTTGGCAAATGATTATTTTGCGGGTGATAATGCAAGTATAGTTGAATTCTCAAAAGTAAGACATTTTGTAAATTAATTCCCAAACATTTTCCTAGCCTTCTTTTTCTTGTTATTCTATGTTGATTCTAACTTTTCTCAGTAGAAAGACTCTTAATTATCATTTACATTATGAGAGATCATGGATGTTAACAAAGTAAGGATTCATTTTTTCCAGCATTTAAATATCCTTTGATATTCTAGCAATTCATTCAAATTTATTCACTGTGTAATGAATATTAAAGTAAGACAAAATTACTCTTTTAGTCCTTAAAATTAGTAATTTTCATTTTATTCAATCTTTTATCTTTTATTTTGTAATAGTTTAGTCCCACTTGTTCTAAACTGTTTATCTCAAGTGCAACCTGGTTGATCATCTACAAGGAAAAATGCAAACGTGCCACAGGCACAATCCTCTGTATCAATTGTATCATGAGTAAAACCAGCATTATCAAATTTCATCATGGTGGCACCATGACTTATGCCATGGTGGATTTTGTGTCAGCCACCATAGGTCACAACACACTTATATCTGCCACATAGGCCGCAACACCATGTTTTCATGGCTGATTTTTGGCGGACCGTCAATATCTGTCATCCACTGAAAGCCAACAGTAGTCCCAATCAAGCTAACATTTTTAATGTTTGAGAATATGGGACAAACTTTGTTACATAAAACGATAAATGACCAAATTGACTGAAAACTAAGTTAAACTTAAAGGAAGGATATAATAACTTGCCTTAAACTAATTAGTTTATATTTGTGACCCAAATTTTCAGCCCTACAGTACCGGATCTTTTTTAAAGAAAGGTGTTTGAAGTTGTTACTAAATTCCATTATATTATCCAATACCTTCATCTTCATTTCTTCATATTCTTTTGGAATATGTTAAATGACCCTTCTTGTGGTACCTTGTCAGACAGATCATGGTTCACTTATACAGAACGGAAGGATCTTTCGCTACACTCCCTATGAAGATTATTATGGAAATGATACCTTTTGGTATACAATATCTGATATAAATGGAAATCTTGCTACAGCTTCTGTGTACATTTCTGTTCTCAACATTCCACCTCAATTTGCTTCTGTTCCAAGTCAACTGCAAGCAACAGAAGATTTGATTAGCCCTAGATTTGGGTATGTATCTGCAACCTATATAAATATTTATATGAAGAAATTATGTAATACTGCTTAGTTAATTGATTTTTCTTTCTCTACATTATCTTATTATTATACCCTCTTGCAGTGGTTTTTCGGGGTTTGAGATAACATATTCAAATTTATTGGAGAATATTTCTGTCAATCTGAGTGCACTATCTGGAAGTATATTTCTGTCTCCAATGTTGATGCAATTTGGAGAACCAATGTGGAGTGAAATTACAATTAATGCAGGAAATGAAACAGCAACCAATTTAATACTAGAAGGCACTGTAGAAGTTATTAGTATTGCGCTTCAGTCAATTCAGTACCTTGGGTAATTTTTATATTGTGATGCAATATGTTCAAATGATAGAGAAAGTATTTGTGAATTGGTAATATATCAGCCACATGAAACTACTTTTTGATAAGAACACTACGCGGCATATTCAATCAATTTAATATAATTTACCATTTCTCTCATCTAGTATGTCTAATCACCATTCACAACTCTGTGTTGGTTATGATTAGTTTTTAAGAATATAAATTTCAGACATGTATTGTTTTGGAAAACATTTTCTCATTAAAAGTGTAAACATCTGTGTTTTCAAGTGTTGTTGTTAATTCTTCTTTTTGTTTTTCAGAAATGAGAATTTTTACGGTGCAGATATCATTCAAGTCTCCGCGAAGAATAAGAATGGAGTAAATTCATTAGGTGTTCCAATTTTTATTGATCCTATCAATGATCCTCCATATATAAAAGTCCCTTACTTCATCATATTGAGGAGTAATGAAGATGAGACCCTTATCTTTGACAAAGATAAAAACAAGTTTGACTTTTACATTGGAGATCCTGATCTTCTTACCTTCCCTGGTATGATTGTAAATAAGTAGTCTTAAGGCGATGTTTTATAGTTTATGTTTAATGTCTAATGTAAGATATACAAAATAAAACATGCAAAGTAAATCCTAGCAACACCCTCGATAAATATGTTTTATGTTGATTTCTGGTTAATTAAAGTTAATCAGTAACTGATGCATAACTGTACAATAGTTGGTCCTTTGGAGGATTTATGATGTAAGGTCATAAATATGAAGACATATTAGATGCAAATGCTATTCCCTTAAAGTGAAAAAATATTTGTTACTGTTGGTTCTTTTTAGTTGAAGTTGACTAATTATTTTCTGTATTTTAACTGACATACTATTACTTATCATTTATTATGACAACAACTATTTAATTTTAAGTTTATTTCTACTCTTATATAGCTAATGTTTCATCAGTCTAATGTTAATGCTTATCATTCTAATGTTTCATCCAAGTGTCGAACTCAGGTCCTATCTGAACGATATAATCTTAGTTAAAACTTAAAACGAATTAACCAGCCGTAACCAATCACTTGGTTCAAGAGCTTGTGTATGTGATAATATTTCTTTGTCACAAATTTTAAATAATTTTGAATATTTTTGGAATTCGATTAACTAAATGTCTAAATGCCTTTCAAATTTGTGATTGACTTGATGGCTTCCTTCTGCAAGAAAGTTTGGAGGGTTGACATTCTGTTGATGGATCATGTGTTAGGTGGTCAAGCTCATTTTCTGGTGACGTTCTCTATGGAAGTGAATGATGGATTATTAGCAACAAATCTTCCATCTCATTTGATCAACACAACTGAACTGAAGCACAGGAACAATTATCAGTGGCAGCCTCTTCAAACATATGTAACTATATCAGAGCACTTTATGGTCAAAGCCAGTGGAATCAGATTTCAAGGCACAGTCAATGACTGTAATTTTGTTATGCAGCAACTCTATTATCATGTAAGTTATGTTCTTTTACCTTGAGGTTTGAGGATCAATTATGGGTTATGACTGTGTTTTCCTTTTTTCTTTGTCTAGGGAGGTGAGCATGGAGCTACATTAACATTGACATTGAATGATATGGGAAATTATGGGTGTTATCCAGACTGTGAAGAGGGAATGTCAATGCCATTATATACTGAGGCTATGGTTAATTTAATGAGAAAGCAGCCAATGGCACCATTTCTTGCTCACAGTAAGTTGCAATTTCATAATCTCAGTTTAGTTGGAAGTATTCATAATTAAAAGCTGCCTTTAAGTTCAATAGAAAATAGAAGCATACATGTGTTTTGTTCTGTGACTTACAAGCTCTTTCTATTTGTGTAACAGCTTTAGGATCAATCATTGTCATTGAATTTGTGATTATTTTCTCTCTTGGATTGTTGCTTCTATATTTCACCTGTAAATGTGCAATTCTTCTCGTGCATGAAAGAAGAAAGCATGAGAAAAGGACTTCAGAGCCATCTACTGATCAAAGTTCTCAAGGACAAACTGTAAGTGAACAAATCAACAATGTTTTTGTTTTTAGGAATGGATTTTCACATGTTAAAATTTATCTAGAGCTTGTCACAAGAAAATTTTGTGCCTATCTATCTTTTTAATAGAGTCTCGGCTATAAAAAAGAGAGATAGACTGAACACTATTACCTCATAAGTTAGCCTGTTTAGCATGAATTCTTCTTAGTACTTACATTATTATCTCGATAAAAGAACAAAGAGAAGTGTTTTATCTAATACTCTATTATTGGTTGAAATTCATGAGTCTCACTAATTTATGCGCGTCTGGTGGGACCTATTCTCAAAAAGACACATAATTTCAATCAATATTAGAGAGAGTATTAGTAATATAGAATCAAAAAGCATGTTACTAGCACTCCTTTAAACAAATAACTCATTTGTTGTTTCTTTTCAATTTTTTAAACTATGTTCCTTTGCCTTATTTCACAATTACATGCAGTCAAGCATGAACATACCTGAGAATGCTACTTATTCCACTGGTTGTTGTTTGAGCTCTTCCTTGCTTCGTTTTCGTATGCAATCCTCCAACTTTCGGCAACGGTAAGTGCTTTGATTCAGTATACTGCAGAATTGTTACCCTTGCTTTGATTGAGACTAGGATAGATAATAATTTTGAAAATCAAAATAATACAAAACACTAAAAAACTTGTGTCCCGTAAGAAGCATTAATGGGCAAACCAATCAAAGTATGAGGATTTTGAAAATTTCACATTGACTAGAGATATGACAAGTAGTTTTTATAAGGCTTGTACAATCTTCACATTTTCAATTATCTTTTGGAAAAAACTTTAGTATCATTGCTGCTATTCTCAAAATTGATATTTTGCTATTCTCAAAATTGATATTTCAAAAACGTAGTTATTGAGTTTTGACATTTTTAGTGCAAAGCATTTTCGGCAATTATGGTAATGCATGTTTTGTCCTTGATATTGAGCTCGACCTAAAGTCTAAATTTATAGAATAAATTCTTCATTCATAAACTAGAAATGGAGAGTTTATTTTGGTTAGAACAAAACTCGGTTTACATTTTACTATCCCTTGAGTGCTTTGCTAATAACTTCATATCCAAATTTCAGGTCTCGTCCTCTATTTGAAGTTGGAGAACCTAGCAAGGTAGTAAATTCATCATCTCCTTTAACAACACTGCATACAGTTATGCCAACCTCTACCTCTCTTGCCTTTTCACAAAAAACATAGCTTAAATTAAAATGGTTAATCCATTTTCAATTGGCAATATAGATGATTGTATTAAAGTGCAGTATGGATTCAAATCTTCAATTTTTGTTTTGTTATGTTTGTAGTATGGATTCAAATATTCAATTTTTGTCTTGTTATGTTCATAGTTTAAGGGACTGTAAATATGTTTTACACAAACATTATATAAAACTTCACTGTTATGTCACTTTATATCATTAATTTTAAAATGTAGTTATAAAAGGTTGATGATGTAGTAAAAGAGTGAACTTATACATTAGATATCAACGTCAAATTGATTTATACAAACAATGCATTTTTTTAAGTTTGAGACAAACAAAACAATAAGAATAAGGCATTTTTTTAGAGAAATAGTAATTTAATTAAGAATTTGGCATCAAAATTGCACACATAACTTAAAATTTTAAACAGGAAAAACTGTACATATACACCAAAGTTCTGGCTTTCAGCGGTCACAACATTCTTGTCAATGAAACCATCGAGAGGGAGGAGTAATGCTATCCGGGTGGATGGAGCAATCTTCTGTGTTTCATCTATAGTCAAGGCGCTTATCAAGGCAACAAAGCCGAAGAGGGAGAGTAAGGTGGAGTTGACGAGGAAGCAAAAGTGGAGAAAGCAGTGGCATTGCTTTTGATTCCCTCAGAGTCAGAAGAAGATCCTACTGTAAATGATTTTGGTGCTGGTGGTTTACAAATATCTATCACACCTTCTAGCATTTGCAAAACTTTTCCCATTGTTGGCCTCTTAGATGGTTGCTCCTGCATGCACCAAAAACATGCAAGAAGCATTCTTTTAACTTCCTCCAAGTTGATTTCTTGGCTGCCAAGTCTTTTATCAATTATCTCCATGATGTTACCTTTCTCAAACTCATCATAAGCCCATATGGAAAACATTTTTCCACTTGTTTCTTCTGAGATTTCAAAGTTTCTTTTACCACTCACTATTTCTAACAAAACCATGCCATAACTGTAAACATCAGATTTAGAAGTTATGGGAAGATTTGCATGCCACTCGGGTGCTAAATACCCTCTTATTCCTCTCATGCTTGTTAAGGTTAGATGCTTGTGATCCGTCGAACCTAAGAGCTTTGCAAGGCCGGAGTCTGAGACTTTTGCATTGTAATTCTCATCTAAAAGAATGTTCTCGGGTTTTACATCACAATGGACAATGCAGTTTCGACACTCCTCGTGAAGGTAGGTCAATCCCTTAGCAGCACTCAAGGCAATGTTGAATCGGTGCTCCCAATTCAGCACTTTCCCTGATCGTTCTTCTTTGACAAAAAGAAAGTTATCAAGAGATCCGTTTTTCATGAATTCATATACTAAAAGTTTATGACGTCCTTCTGAGCAAAAGCCAACCAGCCTTACTAAATTCAGATGATGTGTACTACTTATAGTAGAAACTTCCATCCTAAACTGTTTCTCACCCTGATCTATTCCCTCGAGTTGCTTAACCGCAACAACAATTTGATTAGCAAGAACTCCTCTATAAACCGTGCCAAATCTCCCATCACCAAGTTTCTCTCTGAATCCATTTGTCGACCTTTGGAGCTCCTTGTAAGAGAAATGGACCGGTGCACCAGAAGCATACTCAATAAGAGCATATTGAGCTGCTAATCCTCCAAACCCTGATCTGCTTCTACAACACCACAGCCACAAACCACCCTCAAAGACAAGAAAACCTAAAACGGTACTCGAAACAATTATAGCAACTACCCAAGCGTGTATCCTCCATTCCTTCCTCTCTGCGACATTCTCCAATGAAGTTGATGAGTTTGGAGGCAATGGTCCACACACCTTGATGAATGAAATGCTAGGTAAAGCAGGATTCTGGTATCCACTAATAAAACTACTAGTCTTAATGTAACATAATCCAGTTCCATCTGACAAAGAAGTAGAAGCAAAACAAGAACCAGATTGAAGACAAATTCCACGACAAGGTGATAAACCAGCAAAAAATATCTCAGGGTTGATCAAAAACTGTGGAGGATATGTCAAGAATCTAGCATGGTTCACTTGCAACATAGCCACCTCTCCTACACAATCCTCAAGCCTCACTTTCCTCACACACCCTTTCCTACTATCATTAGAATCAACCATCTCAAAATTATGAGATGCACATCCACAAATGGGCTTAGAAATTGAATCATTATTATTATAACTACAAATACCATTATTCCCACAATAACCAAAAACCTCACATTGATCCTCAACAGCAACCCATCCAACACTCACATTCCCACTACCTTTTCTAGAGTTATAAATCCTCAAATTCCCATCACCATCAAGCTTCAAAATCCTCAAAACATCATCATTCCCTTCACCATAATCATTGGTGTAAGCAACCACCACAGGGGAAGTCAAATTAGGATACAAAATCTGCAAAATTCCCTTTGATTGCAAATCCAAAACAGGTGAACTCAAATTCATCAAACTCATGGAAAAGTTCAAGTTCAAGTTCAAACCTTGATCCCAATAAGGCACAGTGTCGTTAAATTTGAGAGTGAGGTTACCTGAATTAAGAACAGAAAATGAGTAAAAACCAGAACGCAAAACCATACCAACAGTGAAATTCTGAGACGGAACAATTGTATCAGTTGGGTTTTCAAAGCTCGACCAAACAGATTTTTTGCCATCGGAGAGAACCAAGTTTCCATTTTCATGAAGCATGGCAGAGGAGACACCCATATTGGAAGTTCCGGATTCCCACAAAGTTGAGCCCGACCCATTAACGAGGAGAATATTTCCGGTGGAGAGGAATTGGAAGAAGCCGTTGGAGTCGACGGTGGCGCCGTTTCCGGCGGACCAAATGACGGGTGATCCGCCGGAGAAGACGATGGCGGCGAAGAAGGAAGGAGGGGTGGTTTGAGGGTGGAGAGGGAGGAAATGGAGAGAGAAAGTGTTGTTGGGAGAGGACCATGATTGGTTTGTGTTTGAAGCGTAAAGGGTTGTTGTGCCTGGTGAGATTATGGTTGTTGCTGCTGCAATGGTGGAGATGAGAGTGGAGAATAGGAAAAAAGACAGTAGCAGAAGATGTTGTTGTTGTGTTTGTGTTTGGAGTATCATTTTAATTTTCTTAGCTTATAGGAGCATTATATATTTTTTGAATTCTCGTGTTGTGTTATATAATAGAAAAAACATTGTTAATGTTAGGAGAATGAATGATGATGGGGTTGAAAGTTGAAACAAAGAAGCGACTCGACTTGACTTTTGTGTATTCAATTCTTTATCCTGTGAGGCCATAGTCCTAGTTGTTGTTGTTGCTGTAGAACCAATCAATTGTTAGGTATTTTCATTAATTCGACAGTAACGTAATGAAACAAGCTGATTATTGGTTGTGCAGGTTTTGTTTGGCTTGATTCAATTTCAAAGTATACCTTTCCCATTCAATACATCACAATCCCATTACTTTGTTTCTTCCGTTGAACTAGTTTGAAGTTTCAACTGTATATTCCCACGTTGTTCAAACACTTTATATTTGTAGCCAAAATTTTCATTTTGCCCAAAAATAAAGGACTAGACCACAAGTTGTAATATGTTGATTCAAATATTGGTTATCAGCTTTCGTCAACAAAATAAAATTGGTTATCAGCTGAAATTTTTGTCTCTTGTTAAACTATTTGACAATTGTTTTTTCTAAAATACAAATTATCTAAAATAATTAAAAAAAAATTATGGAGAAGAAAATAAGAAGATATAAAATTAAGAGAAAGAGTTAAACACTAAAATAGAATCTTAATTTGGAAAAAAAGAATTACAAAAATTATAATCAACCGTGACTAAAAATAGATAGACAAAGTTAACATAAATTTGTAAAAATTTAATTAAAATAACTAATTTAAATCAATCATATTTTTATTTGTTTTCTACAAGAAAATATAGAGATTTATTTTAGAGTTTAATAAACACAGGCGGTCAATATAAACAATTTTCCAATAACATAAATATTAATTACATGGTGGTTATTTTACGATATTATGATGAGATTATAAAATTAATAATTTTTATTAAATATTAGATTAAATTATTATTTTAATCCCTTGATTTATTTTAGTTTCGTTTTAGTCTTCTTATAAATTTTTAACTAACGATTTGAATTTTATGTTTTAAAATGTCAATAATATTTTCTTTTTACATAAATCCAAAAAGTTCATCATCATCTTTAAACAAAACCAAAAAAACTAATTATTATCTTATACAAAATTCATATTTTCATCAAATTTATAACTCAAATATTCAAATAAATTTATATTTGTATCTCCAACAAAAACAATAACATCAAATAAAGAAAAATAAAAATGATTTAGGAATTTGATTTGGAGAAATATATACAGAGAATAAGATATTTTCTTTTGGTGATTTGTGATCAAATCTTAAAGAGTGAATTATTTATTTGATAAATTTGATATTGTTGAAGATAAAAATGTGAATTAATTTGAAGATTTGAATTATGAATTCGATTGATATATAAATTTTTTTGAAATTGATAATAAAGTTTTTGAGTTTTGTTTGAAAATGATATAAAATTTTCGATATTTGTATAAAAAAAGTTAACATGGTTTGACATTTTTAATATATAAAAAATCAAATAATTACTGTATAATTAAATGAATAATCAAATCAAAAGAAAAGGAGATAAATAAATAAAATTAAATTAAGAGAGGGCATGTGTGTTAAAATGCATCTCCTCCATCCATGATCGATCTGCTTGATTCTGAAACTGCAGTTCATCCATTGTTTCAGAATTGGAAATCAGTGATACTGAAACACATCACAGATACAAAAAAGCAATGCCCCCATTTCTGAAGAACAACAACAACAATGCCCCTTTCTCTATTCCCACACTCTTTCTCTTCTTCACAGTCATCTCCCTTCTCTCTCTCGCATTCTTCCTCTCTTCCTCCACCACCGCTATCACCTCACACCATTCTCTCTCTCTTCAATCTCCCACCCTTTCCGGCATTAACGTTTACGTTGCCGACCTTCCCAGATCCCTCAACTACGGCCTAATTAACCGTTACTGGTCATTCGATTCCGATTCACGACTCGGCAGTGACTCGGATCGCGAAATTCGATCAACCAATTTGGGTAAAACCCTAGAATTTCCACCCTACCCTGAGAATCCACTGATCAAACAGTACAGTGCGGAGTATTGGATTATGGGAGATCTTATGACACCTCCTTATTTGCGAACTGGGTCATTCGCAAAACGGGTTCTTGATGCACGTGATGCTGACGTTGTCTTTGTTCCTTTCTTTGCTACTCTCAGCGCTGAATTGCAACTGGGTATGGCTAAAGGTGTTTTCAGGAAGAAGGACGGGAATGAGGATTACCAGAGGCAGAGAGAGGTTATTGATTTTGTGAAGAAGACTCAAGCTTGGAAACGTTCTGGTGGACGAGATCATGTGTTTGTTCTCACTGGTATGTTTTCTGTGCTTTCAATTTTTTGCAACCTTGTTTGTTATTGTTTAGGTTTATGTCAAACACCGACACAAACACCATACACGGCAATGAGAAAATGAAAATGATTGAATGTGATCATATGTCCATAGCATTTAATTTGAAGTGATGGTGCTACCTTGTAAGGTTTTGAGTTTAAATGTAGTGTACGTGAATTGGCATTTAATAATGTTCAAGGTGTTGAATTAATTGTACTGGAATTAGTGTTGTCAATAGCAGAAAATAAGTTTTGTTTCTAAGTCTGCTACACTATAATGCTATACCATTGCTATAGCCACTATTTGACGACGCTTCGTACTAAATCGTGTATCACAGAATAATAGTTGTTTGTTAAAATTTCGCTATATCATAGTGCTATAGCGCCGCTATTTGACAACACTGGTTGGAATAAGGGTTTTCAGTGTTGTAAGTTATTACACTTCCCCTTAATGTTATGTTGTGTATTATTATTGATTGATTAATTTGTGTTGATCATGATGGTGTTGGCAACAATAAGGGATTAGTTTAATGCATCTATAGAAAATAGAAAGGTAAAAAGAAAATTATGTGGAGTGCTGTTACCAGCTTATGAGTTAGTCTTTGAATTGTCATTTGTCAGGTTATGTTAAAACTGAAGCATTGTTTGGCAGACCCAGTTGCTATGTGGCATGTTAAAGATGAGATTGCCCCGGCTATTCTTCTTGTCGTGGATTTTGGTGGGTGGTATAGACTTGACTCAAAATCAACCAACTGTACTTCATCTGAAACGATCCAACACACTCAAGTTTCTGTAATTAAAGATGTGATTGTGCCATACACACACCTGCTACCCAGTTTGCACTTGTCACAAAACCAGGAGCGCCACAACCTTCTTTATTTTAAAGGAGCCAAACATAGGCACCGGGTCAGTATTGCTTCTCTTTGGACTAGCCTTGCATAATTTTTCATTTGGAACTTTATTCTAGCATCTTTCATGACTTATAATTGGACTCTTGACTACTCGACGGTTTTACGTGATCAAATTTGTTGTTTGTTGTTCTTTCTGTCTTATGGTACTTGTTCTTTCGGCTTTTTCATGTCATGCACTTCTTTATCAGCTAATCTTAACTGTGGGTCGTAGCAATAGCATCTTATTAATTTTTTGCTGTTTTTTAAATGTTATGACTTTTTATTCAAGCCTTTTTATTCAATTATTCTTATGGCTCTTGCTTGAACTTGAAAATTTGTTAATACCTGTGATATTACTCTGTACCTGTTTTCTCGAAAGACTTGGATATGCACCTAGATAAAAGTCATCACTTACTAGCTTTTCATATAATGGTTTCTTATTAAAGCTTCATAGTAATATGACTCGCATTATGGCTTCACTTTTTGTCATATCATTTCACACACACCAGGAAGTTGTAATCATATCTTCCATCTAGGCAAATATGCTTCTTAACTATTTACTGGCATTTTGATTTACTGAAAAATCTGTTTTGGGAAGCATACAGTGGTTTTGGTTTTCAATGTCATAAGTGTGTGATCTCCCTTTGAGAACCAGTAACAAGAGGCCCAACATTTCCTGCCACATACATAAGACCTTACTTTTTAAAATTTCAAAGTTACTTACTTGCACATGAATGAACTGTTTAAAAGCCTATAAGAATTTAAGGATTGGTCTGACCTTGAAATTTTCTTGATGTAAATATGTCGAACTTTGCAATCAAATTTTAGTTATTTCCTTTTCATGTTAAAGACTGCGGATCTACTTTTCCTGACTTGTATGAAAAACCTAGAGCATACTGTTGATGGTAAATAGTTGACATCCTTGAGGGTGAAATCAGCTCCTTCTTTCATTTAAGAGGAGTGTTTTAGAAATTGAAATCAATTTCCTAATCTTAGATTTTTCTGATGTACCCTTCTTTTCTAGGATTGTTTGTTTTTCATTTTGATAGCTTCCTAAAGGATCTAGCTTTTATTTCCTCGCACTGCAGTCTTTTTACCTTCACCAAGGTTTTATCCCTTTGGGTTTTCCTGGTAAGGTTTTTAACGAGGCAGTTGTTGTTCTCACACACTGTTGTTACCTTGGGTATTGTTGAGTGCAAAAGCATCATATGGTAAATTTGGCATCCCAACTATGTTGCAAATGATAGGTGGTTGATTTGGGGTGCTAACATAGTTGGGATGCCAATTTTACCATATGATGCTTTTGCAATCTTTCTTTTTGGCCTAAAAAAAATATATGAGCACTCAGATGAATTTTTTCACTCAACAAAGTACTGGAAAGCCAATTCCACACTGGTTAATTATATAACAGATGCTAATAATTTATGTAGATATTCATCCAACAGAAGTGTGATTATGTTGGTCTTTCTAATCATGAAAAGCCAATGCTTTATCTTTTCCATGCTCATCTCATTGAAAAATTGTTAAAATTACAGGGAGGCCTTGTTAGAGAGAAGTTGTGGGATCTATTGAATAATGAGCCTGGTGTTATAATGGAGGAAGGCTTCCCTAATGCGACCGGGCGAGAGCAATCAATAAAAGGGATGAGAACATCAGAGTTTTGCCTGCACCCAGCTGGGGACACACCCACTTCATGCCGACTTTTTGATGCCATTCAAAGTCTTTGTATACCTGTTATTGTCAGCGACAATATTGAGCTCCCATTTGAAGGTATGGTGGATTATACAGAATTTTCAGTTTTTGTAGCAGTTGGTGATGCACTTAAACCAAGATGGCTAGTCAATCATCTTCAAAGCTTTTCAAAAGATCAGAAAGACACGTTCCGGCAAAAGATGGCTCGGGTACAGCCCATGTTTGTCTATGATAATGGTCATCCAGGTGGTATTGGCCCTATACCTTTGGATGGTGCAGTGAATCATATATGGAAGAAAGTTCACCAAAAACTGCCAGTGATAAAAGAAGCCATAATTCGAGAGAGAAGAAAACCACCTGGTGTGTTGGTTCCACGACGATGTCAGTGTACTTAAGTAGTTCTTTATGTTTCTCTTCTATCAAAGCAGCAGATATATGTGTTAGTATCTGGTTCAAGTTTGGCATCAAAAGAGTTTTTGTTGGACGTGGTATAGAAGAAATTAATTGCCATTGACTGTGAGTAGTGTTACTTGGTATTTCATTTTCCTTACATTCTCGTTGCACCTGTATTTTTCTGTTTTTTATTATTATTATTCTCTATGTATTGTAACTGATAAATTTATCAAAATGAAATATCTTTTGACAAATTTGTTACTGTTTACTATTTATTCTCACTAATCTATCTTTTGAAAATACTCTGTTCGAGTGAAGGTTTAGATGCAATTTCTTGAAATTTCAACCAACGTAGTTGTGTACCTTGCAAATTTTATCTTCTCTCTGTACAGTGATTAGAATATTATGGTATGCACAAAAGTTTAACGCGGTTGGTTTCTTGTAACAACGAATTCCATCCCCTATAAGACTTTTTCCCATTTCGTAAGGACATTTTGAACTTTTGGTTAGTCTTTATGATTAGATTAGACTATGATACAAGTTGTAACAAATCTCTTGTCAGAGGTGAAATTCATGTCTCTGATTCTGCATGGTCTATGTTTCAATGTCTTGAGTACATATGATCTGATTGCAGCAAAAAGGGATAACCAATCCCTCTTCTCTTTGAAGGAAACAATACAAAAAGGATGCTCACTACAAAACCAACCACAAGTGGAAGAGTGTTGGTCACCTTCCTAGGCATTCCTGGATAGTAACATTTCACAACATCATAATGCAAACCTGCAAAAGCAAGAAAAGAGAGCAGAGACAGTAATGCATGGAAAAGATCAGTCCATGTAAGCCTATAATCTGATGGCACACGAGGTTTCTTCCTGCCTCCACAGAAAGTCCACATCCCTCTAAATGTTGCTACCCCATAGTACAACCTGCCGGTGGCCGTTTTGAAGCTGTCGGTGAAGGTGAAGAAGACACACGACACTGCTAACATAACTAGAAAGACGCCTGTCAACCAGTGATTCAGAACGCTGCATTCGCCGTCATTGGTTAGGATAGGTGCAAAAATGCTGAAGGCAAGAGTGGTCACTGTTGGTAAGAGAACATTGAGCCTAGCTGTACCACTCAGTATTGCATTGATAACATAGAAGTAATGAGATTCATCCATGTCATAATCATCAAGATCATAATAATCATCATCACTCTGTTCAAAGGGAACATTCATATCTTGGTTGGTTGAGTTGTTCATTTCCCTCCACAAAGCAGCTATCAGAATTCCAAAAAATGAGATTTTAGGATATGTGTAGATGTTTGTGATAGTCCTTAGGTGCAAGTATGCAATATGTTTCTAGACATTGTTTTTTTTAGGTTTCTTCCTTTGGAATGGAAATTCTTGGAAGGTTGTAGGAATATACTTTTCCTTCTACAGAAACAACTTCCGATTGGCCTTTGCTTTCAACTTGGGCAATTTTAATGCTTTCATATGTTTAGGAAGGAATTTTCAACATGAGCAATTAAGCATCAAGAAAGGCTGCTTGTGCATGACAGGTTTTATGTACAGTTGTGTGTCATTTTAGATAAATTGTTTGAAGAGCATTTTCCTTATTATTTTGTTCAGATATTTTATATTAAAAAATAATTTATCATTTTGAAATGTATTAGTTATTGGTTATATATTTCAAAAATCCATTACTTTCTTTTGTTTTTAGCCACCCCAAAACTATGTAATTAGGTGTAGGGGCATGCAATTCAATGACCAGGTTTAATTTTGTATCGGTGAAGGTCAAACCAATTGAGTTCAAATTTTACTGGCGCATGAGTTCAAATATCATTTTTTATTTTACTAGCGCATGAGGTTTTTTCGAACTTTGGTGAGTTTTTAAGACCTAATTTACCTAAACAAAAAATTGAAGAGACCAATGAAAAGTGGGATATTCAATTCTCTAACTTTAAAAAATCAATTTAAAATTAAATGAAAATACTTTAAACAAAAATTTACCGTGGATAAGATTTGATAGAGTATAAAAATGAATATATAATACTATGTTTTGATTTGGCATATATCATTATTGTTAGTGCATTACCTTACTGGGCTAACTGGTTTTTTAAATTTCAATTCAAAACTCATTTATCACATGCATCCAATAAAATTTTCTAATCCATTTCATCAAACCCTTAAATAGTGTGATGTATTTTTAAAAAAAGCCAATGTTAGTAATTATTATTAATATTTTTAGTATTTTATTGAGAGTGAAGATTGAACTGTCTACCTCCTTATCATTCCACTCCCTAATTCTCTTACCTCAATTACCAAACCTTTCTTATATAGTGTGATGAAACTTGAACAAAGTCTTTTTTATAAATAAATATTAATAAATTAGTAGTTATGTTAATTTCAAAAGTTTAAAAACTCCTTAGGTAACCCTCATCTCACCGATGATTCAACCAAGCTAACTCTTAACATTTGAACCAAAACTTTATTCAAGAATTAGAGAGCTAAATATTGGTATATGCTTGACAAATCCCTTAATTTATTAATAATATAAAAAAATTGAATCAAAGCTATAGTCTCCTCTACATGGCTATCTATAGGTCTCTATCCAAATTTGTGACCGGAAGAATTAATCTCAATCTCAATCACAATAAGATTCATTATGCACCACTACATGTTGAGAATCATGGTTGAACCTAAGAAATAGAGAAATAATTAAAAAAAAAATGTATAATTTAAATTGATAGTGTGAAGAATTATGATACAATTAATGTAGGATGCACCTTTATGATACATAAAACATTTTTCGTACCAATTTTTCTCTAAAATAGATAACTAGAGATGTGTCAAGTAAAAGAATGAATCTTAATCTATAAACGAGGAAAATCAAAACATGAAATCATTCACTAGGCAAAACATGAAATCAAAACATTGAAATCGTGTGACTCAACAAGTGAAACAAAATTCCTGTAAATATAGTCCTCTCATTTGATACATCCTCAAATGATTAGTCTCTTATTCCTTTCACTTGATCTAATCAAGCATTTTTCCATCAAAATTCCAACTCTTAAGACCTTTTTTCAATAAAAGGGAATGAAAAGAGGAATATAAATCCAAAAGGAAAGGGGATTGAAATACTGTACTTTTCATTGACTCAAAATTCAAAATAAACCTTTACATTGTTCCCCTTGACTTTACAAAAAAATTGCTCATCTCATGTTGGACAGGATGAACCTATAAATGAAAACATCCCTTGAAATTCTCTAAAAATTTTAGAATAGCAGGGCTAGGTTTTTAACCAAATATCCTGTCTATATACAGTTCTAACAGTCGCATAATCGCATAAATTCAATTTGTATAATTCTTTTGAGAAATAAATTAAAAGGTTTAGGCAGAGAAACCATTTGGGACCCTAGTAGTAATGCTAGGGTTTTTGTTGGGAAGTGTCATCTTCTCCTGAGCAACAAACTTTGCAAGGAATAGGGGATTTCTGAGAACACCAATGATCTGGAACACTTAAAAAATATGTAGACATAAACTTCCTGAACCTTTTCTTGTATTCTTTTGGAGAAATTACAGTTGGCAATAGATTCTTGGGGACAACAAGTGAAGACTTCATCCATGTCTCTAGATGCTTGTCCCATGTATACTGCCTGAGATAATCAATGATCCCGCAAACAAGTTCGCGCTTCTGAGAATCAACTCCAACAAGTAAAGAATAATCCATCACATTGATTGACTGGATATTGGAGCAAACAATGAATGAGCTATTAGAGAGCAAGGAAAAAAAAAGTCCAAAACAAGAGCATATTTGAGGAAAAAATATGAACACAACAAGGGAAAAAGTATGCAAAATAAATACTGTCTATTAAGAATCTAGAAACCAAACACCAGTCATGGACTTAGGCCCTGTTTGAAAATACAGTTTAATTAAGCGCTGATCATATAAGTTATTTCTATAACAAGAAAAAATAAAGTCAAACTGTTATTATATAATCTTTAAGCTGTTTTCATAAGCTATGTATGTTAAGAGAGCTTATAGACATGTCATACGTTGTTTCAATAAGTTCTCCCTAACAGTCTCATTAAGTACTTATGCCAGTAGATAAGTTCAAATAAATCAATCCAAACAGACCCTTAGCAGAAGTATTAGTAGGGCAAATATGAAAGGAAATCAGAGAAAGCAATATAGATCAGGTTCAAATAAATTGCCAGTTTTCAGTTCCATCCTACCAAGTAAACCCATCAAGTATCAACAAAGAACTTGGTTTGGCAGTGCAAGCTCTTTGGTAAGGAAAAACAAATTAAATAGCAAATTTCAATGAGAAAAGTTAGGCTAAAAAGCAGAATGCTTTTAACACAGACTTACATTGAGAAAAGATGTGTCATTCCAAACAGCCCTCTGAAGAACTCGCTTTGCTTTATGACTGACATATAATGGGGAAGAGTTCATGTCGTTCACAAAGTTCTGATCCAAAAGAACATCTCCAGCCCCAACAGCAGCTGAATTATAACGGTCAAAAAGAGCACCTTTAAGATCATACTGGCGTACAATATGTCGGTTGTACGCAAGATTTTCCATCACCACAAAGTCATGTTTAACCTCTTTTCCACTTTTAACATGTCTTTTCGTAACCTGTACAAAGATTGAAATGCTCAAAAATGAGAAAAATTTGGCAAACGACAAAGAAAAGAAATGTATAGAGCAGTACACCAACCTGATATATCCCCAAGACTTTTGCAAGACATGTTTGGCTCCCCGACTCAAATGACTCTCTCATGTGTTTGAAATACAGAGAAGAGAACCCCAAAAATGCTTCAAGTTCTGTCTTCTTGATTTCCTTTATGATAAACCTGTCATCAACTGTTTTTGCAAAAAAAGACTTGCTTTTTCCACCTTTGGCATCCCAATTCATACATCGGCTTAAAGAAGCGATATAATCAACCTCAGATGGGCAACACGAATTTCTAAGTGCACGGAACTGCTTAAAATAGTGACAAATAACTGAATATTTTTCCCTCCCAAGTGATTTTGCATAACCAAAATGAATTTCTATGCTATGGTTTTCTGTAGCACGAAATGTTTGTGACGCTTCTGAAGAAGTGCTTCCATTAGAGTGCACAGAATCTGAATCTGGAAAGCCATGCAAAGAATCTGTAGATTTTGAAGTTATTCCACTTTCTCTCACATCACCTTCATCTACTTCTGTGACCTCAGATGAATCTTTCAACAAGGCCAGCGCACAAGCAATTATGCTGGAGGGTTCACCCTCAAAGTCAGACACAATATGATTATCTGTCTTGAGAGGAATGTGCAACCTTGGACCTTCCTCAGTGATTAATTGATTCCCTGTTGGCACATGTTCCGCAATAGAGCTGAAAAAATATTCAAACTTCGGAAAGAAACTTTTCTGAAATTCCCTTATGCCTATCTGTCGAATATCAGCAAATGGCTTCCAGAACCATTCACTAGGTAAGTTGGAAACCGGTGAGTGCAGTGAAGCACTCTTGTTTAATACCTTAACATCAGCGATTGGATGAATAGGTTGAATATCTGTAGCAACTGTTAATTTTTCATGTACTTGAAGGTGACCATTTGCAGAAGGAAACTGAGTTAAAACATCTGAACTCGATTCCAACTTTTGATCAGAAGATCTATTCGATCCCAAACCATCAACAGTCTGTATTTTCACATTCTGTGAGACATCAAAAGTGTTTGATGGATCATCCTGTTCATTGCACTCTATTGGAGATCCGCTGATAGGAATTTCCTTTACTTCCACAGATGTTTCCGACATAATTTTTTCATCTGCGTCCCCATTCACATGGCCATTTTCCCTAAAACTACCTGCAGATGCAGTTTCTCTACCAGCAGTACCCTTCACCTTTGACAAACTATACTCTTGCACAGGTTTATCCGGTGAGCGTAATGCGTTCAAGCGTTGATCCCACACAGCGGATTCGATCAGAAGATCCCACATCAATCGGTTTAGACTGAGTAGTTTAAAGGCAGACCGGGTTGGATCACCTTTCTTAGCAACAACAATCTTGATGTTAACCTGTTATCATAAAACAAGACAGATGAAGACAATATAAATTATAATATTCATAATTTCATACTAATTGCAATATGAAAATATTGGATGCACAAACCAGAAATCAGAAGAAATTAAAATTAACAAATATATCACTTGCAAGTTGCATCAAATTAAATCTTTCCATTTTATATGTACACTACAAATTAAATTTTGATTGTAATTGAAACTTCTGATTAGAGCTTTAGTAATATGGAATTTTAAACTTATACAGTACTACTACTACCTCTATCACAGATTTTATGTCACTTTCATTAGTACCTAAATAAGTTCGGACATTTACGATTAAACATATAACAGAATCCAAATTTAAAGGTTATAGTTAGGAAAGAGATATTTAGGGTTTGCAAATTTGAGAAGAATCAAGTTTGGAGTGAAAGTTGATTTGCACGAAATGTCGAAATCTTGTACTAACAGAAACCTAACCTCAAACTCTTCTTGCTCTTGCTCTAACATCTTCTCAACCTCAGAGAACTCTCTTTTTGATCCTCGGTTAGAGGTTGATCCATCAAATTGTATTGTCTTCAAACATTTTGCAATTTCTGTGAATAGTGATATGCCTTTCATGTGCACCTGAAAAAACATAGAAAAGAAAAAAGTGATTTTAATGCATGAGAATCACCAAAATAATTATGCTCAACTCATATATAATATATTTCAGCCTTTACAGATCAAGAAATATCTACATGAAAATGTCTGAATAGAGAACATACATTCTCGGCCTCTTTCAAAAGCCACTCTTGTTTTATTGCACCAGTGAACTCTAGCTTTTGAGGAGGCATAGACACGGTATATGTAGTGACAGAAGAATATCTGAACACTGCAACCATGCGACCTAATCTGCATGATAAGAAAAAATATAATAAGAAGTAATATTATCAATGGAAACATGAAGATGCTAACAAACAATCCGTCAGTAACAAAAATTTAAAACCATTTCTCTAAATGTCAAATACTATAAAAAGTTGCATATAGATGATATAATACCCAAAGAAGTAGAGAAAATCCCTATCAAGAGAATGACCACAACTCAATTTTTTGCTAGATGAGTAGTGAGAAAGGCTAAGCTCCAAATATTTTCCAAACGATAGACTACGGGCAGTGGTGGATATCAACACTCTCTTTGTAGAACAAGACCTGCATTTTCCACAGCGGCTCCACATCCAAATTTTCCGTTCAGCCTCCCCAGCCAAAATAATTCCTGGCGGCAATCGTTTCACTTGTATAGTAAGCTGTTTATTGTGATGAGCATAATAATAAAGGTGAGCTTCCGGCAATTCTTGACAGGTGTCACAAGTTCTTGTCTGTATACATAGCAGCAACAATCAGTTAGAACATACTCAATCTCATTTTGCAAAGAAAATTGAGTTGAAATGAACTTATTTAGAAATGTGTACTACATCATCTGAACATGATTACCATTAGTCAAGTAGAATAAGCAAAGAATTAAGGAGGGAAAAAGAAGGAAGCACAAACCTGATTGAGAAGGTTATCCTGCAGAAACTTTCCAAGTGGGATGTCGAAATTCTTGTAGAACATAATATGGGAAAAATGACTTTGTTGGCATACAGTTCCTCTTAAGGCGTTACGGCTAGACATCAAGACCAAAATACTCTGAGAATCCAACACTGCATTGATATCATCTTTACTTTGGAATTCTTTTCTATCATTATCCACTTTACTTATATCACCATTGGGATCCAAGTACACGGGTGAAGACAGGGTTTGTCCCTCGTTAAGCAACTTTACTTCATCAGAATTATTTTTATCTTCAATCTTAGTATTTTCATCTGCCTCCGGAGAGTCTATAATAGAAACAGAATTGTTGACCTGAACATTAAGTTTCCTTCCATTGAAGCCAAAGTATGTCGATAGAGACTGATAAGGAGCAGACGATGCAAAGGGGAAACTGTCCCCCATAACCTTTTTTAGAGAAGATGAAATTGCTGAGAATCCAGAAAAGACAGCTGGATTATATGGTTCATAAGAAAATGGTGAAAACTCTTCAGTTTCTACGGTTAAATCATTGGTACTTTTTTCATGAAGTCCATTGCATATGGGAATATCAGTGCTAACTATTCCATTTTCATCAGAACGCTCAATAGACGGAACACTTGAATAAATAGACGCTGAATCGCTGGATTCTTTATTGATTGGCAAGATATCTGCCACATTAACTGGAGGAATGGTAGAGAACATCACTTTCTGATCAACAAGAAAGGAGGTTTCGAGGATTAAGTTATATGCCATGATAACTGCACACCGCATGACACATTTGATCCTCTTCAGTTCATCGCTGTGTGTTCCTTTCAGCAAAATCTGCAATTGCAGGAATTGAAGAGGTTAATAGCATCCAAAACTCAAGACAAATAATCATTCTCTGAAAGAAAGACAATAAACTAACTTCATATTCGTAGGGTGAAAGATAATGGTGACAAAAATAAATGATACTTGACATCACCAACAGAAGCACAGGGTAGAGAAAAAATGTCCTGAAGTTAAAGTTGTTGAAAATTTCCATGTACCAAAGTCGGAGCCAGTACTCCTCTCAGTCCTCGAAAATTAACAATAACGGGATACATTGAAGCATCTATTCATTGGAAAATGAGAGCATCTCAAACATGCTACATAGTATACAACAACCATATTCGGTTTATTTGCTTTCAAAGTAAAACTAAAAGCAGTATATATGTAAAACAATGAAAGTTCATAATTTTAATAACATGTACACAAGTAGGCATGGCAACGGGGCGGGGCGGGGACGGATTTCGCCTCCTCCACCCCCGCACCCGGCTAATCGGGGAAAACCCGCACCCGCACCCGTTTCATAGCGGGTGTAAAATTTAGACACCCATCCCCCCGCAACGGGTCTCGGGTTTCCCCGCCCACACCCGCACTCACTCATATATATATATATATATATATATAATTATAAATTTAAAAATCATATCTATTATAATTAATATAATAAAATAATTATTATTAGACAATAATTAAATTAAAAAATATTTTCTATAGAGATAATATTATAATTTTTAATATTTAAAAAAATATTAAGTATATTCAATATATATATGTGTATATAAAATTTAAAAATTGCAATAATATTACTTGCGGGGCGGGTTCGGATGCGGGTGCGGGGTGGATATCACCACCCCAAACCCGTCCCCGCCCCCGAATTTTATTTTCGGGGAAAATCCGCATCCGCACCCGCACCCGCACCCAATTAACCAAATCAAGCGGGTTCGGGTGGGTATCCGCGGGTGCGGATTTTATTGCCATCCCTATACACAAGTAAGTTTCATAATGTATTCATGTCTACATATGATAAAGCCATTGGACACCTAAGCCAAAAAGACCGAGTATTTTTCAAGTATACATGAATGTATGCCAATAAAAACGATACAAATTTGCAGTGTCACAGAAGATGAAGAATCCATCACATTAGTTTGCGCAATTGAGTAAGGATAAATAAGAAAACAGAGGTTCCAAGCTACAAGTAAAGGCATACCGTACAGCCGAGACGTGTAGGACATCCCTCGATAAACATCAAGGTTTTGGTGGGCCTCTTTCCTCCTTCACCAGTACCATCATGTTCCTCCACAAATTTCTCAAAATAAATAGAGTCACACTGTCGTAGTTTTTGGCCGTTCAAATCATCGCATGAAAGAATTGGTGAACCAGTGCAACGTGCAACTCTTTCCAGTCGATGAAGCTTCATATCAAGTACTAGTGTCATCCCCTTGTCCAGAATCGCCTCTTGTATATCACGAGAAACTGTTTTCTCTGCTAATATAACATTTGGATGACATAATTTTATAAGATCCATTTTAGATTTCAGATAGTCTTTCTCCTGTTAGAAAGCAAATAATCAGCAAGAGAATATTATGTCAATTATATCGTTTCCAATCTAAATAAAATTACCTGATCCATGGAGTTAAATGAGGACAGCGCATTCATAGAATGGCCAAGCATGCCCTTAATCAGTAGCAACCTTGGATTTTTGTACTTAGTTGGCATATGCTTGTGAGCGGCGTGCTTTTTGAAGACCAAACCTTTGAATAGTTGACTGATACAAAATATTTTCTTTAAGATTGGCTGTCGCGAGACAAATTGCATTCTAAAATATTTATATACTCAGTTTCCATTGAAATGTTTATGCAGTGTTATCAGTAGTGGATTGCTGAAAACAGTGGAACACCAAAAATCCGCTATGTGAAATAGAAAATAGCATTGCGAGCAAATAGCAGGAGCCGCATAGCAGTTGAAATGAGTCAATTATATATAATTAATGCATGCTGCAAACAAATAAAAAGGGAATGGAGGCAAAGCATAGCTTACATATTGAAAGATTATTAAACATTATGGTGAATATAAGAGTAATACTAATTGACTCTTCAGTTTTTCTATTTTAAAAATAGGTAATGTTTGGCACACATGCAAACTTTTCATTTTATTATTTTTAAAACCCTAAAACTCCTTTTTTCGCTATTATCGCTACATCTGCTACCAGAAATTAGAATAGCGACAGCTATTTCTCTAATAACGGAACTAGGATAGCATCATGGTTTTTTATAGAAGATTCATCAAATCCGCTATTATGAAGCACTATAGCGCAGCTATTTGACAACAGTATGTTTATGGCAAAAGAAAGATTCCCGTGAGTTCACAGAAGTGTGTTGAGGATACCATGTAAAACGTGTTATGCTTATTGCTAAAGGAAACACCAAACAAAAAAGATAAGCTGTGATTTTATGAGGCTAAGTAAGGAAAATCATCTTAAATAGGTAGGAGAATAAAACACCTTGATAATCACATAATACAATATGACGATTTATGGAAATCACCAACACATAAGTATAATATAAAACATTATGTAATTTAAACAAAAATTAACATGTGTTTACTAGTTTGTATAAACACATACCGGAAAGAAGATTCTTATTGAAGAAGGAACTATTTTTACCTTTGGCTGCGAGTACCAGCTGCAACGCATTTCACTTTAACAAACCCATCAGGATTCATCGCATTACCTCCGATAGCATCAGGCTTCAAAAATGCCGCAGCTTCCCAAGATAAATATGTAACTATGTCAACCCAACTCTTATCACCTTCATCAGAAGAGGAAATTCCCACAGATTTAAGAAGCTGACCTACAAGAGCCTTAAATTTCCCATTCAATACTTTTTCCAATTCTCTTTGTCTTTCCTCTCTAAACCTATAGCCCCCACCTAATTCATCCATAGAACTACTCGTAGCGGTTGGCTCGCCCCAGTTCGCAATCCCATTGCCCTGATCTTCATCATCATCGTTACATGCCACACTATCGTCCATATCATCCTGCGGGTTTTCTGGCTCGGGTGGTTCCCATGTTTGGATATCCAAATCATCGCGAAAAGAATATTCATTTTCTTCGGCAGAGGATAGGGTTGGGTCTTCAGAATCCTCAGCCTTAGCTTCTTGAAAGCTATCTCCATCTGCAATCTCTATGTCTCTCACAGTATAGCCCTCGATATCATTACTTCTTTCTTGGGTGTTGTTTTTCACCACAGATGGTGATTTTGTGTTCAACTTAGAATCAAGATCTACCATAACACCTTCAACTATACTGTCTTCTCGGCTATTCCTAATAAAATAAAACAAAATAAGCGTTTGAGCATGGCTAACTTAAACATTATATTCACACTTCTGTTGGACAAAATTACCAGTCAGACGAAGATGAATTAACGTCAACTGAAAACTCGCCTGAAAGATCAGATATTAGAGAGACATTGGGTTACATAACGAAAAATTTGTAATATAAAACTAACATCATCAGCATGATAAAAATGAAAGACGGAGGGTAAGAAGTTTACTGCAAGTGGACACACAGCTGTCAGTACTTGACAGCGATGCAGTTGGACTGATATATGGTGTCGCATACGGACTTGTTGTACTATTCGATTTCACATTTACTTGCTCTAGCTTCTCTCTGCAAGCTTTACAAGGTTTTAAGGGGACTTTTCCGTTCAGCTTTAAACTACTCTCGTTTCCATGTTTCTTATTGTCAGCATTTGATTCCGTCAAGCTTGCACCGCAATAATGGCACATACTACACATCCAATCGAAAGCTGATCCAGAAACTTTATTCGAAAGATGCCTGATATTGATTGCTTATTCTGGTACAAGAAAAAATATATCAGTACTGAATGAGTTATGAAATTCTTTTTCTTTTTATAGAACTAATCTATAATAACTTTCTTTGTCCACGTGATAATATTCCTATTCCATCATACAGACAAACTACACAGACAGAGAGAGTTTAATTTCAGTGTTCTTTCCTTTCTGACTAAAGTAATATTCATCAAACATTACATATTTAAATCAAAATGTTTGCATAAATATAAATAATTGTTGTGCGCATATAAAGTATGAAATACGGAGAAGGAAACACATCATCTACCTGAATAACAGCCAAAAATCACAATAGCATACAATGTCGAACATATATTCCCTTCATAAATATAATAAAATAATTAATCAATTGCTTTACGAACCAAACTGTTTGATGTAGTACAAAATGTTTATAGAAATCATTTTTTTTATACAGATATTAGTCATTAGTATGTTATATTAGTAGTCAAGGTTTGAACCCTAGACTTCCTTCTCAAACTCCTTCGTGAATCTCGGCTCAACTACTTGAGCTACACTTTAGTGAGAAATTATAGACATCATTAACTATGGTAAATACTTAATTTTGTAGAAAACATTTACGCCGATAGACGAGGGGCTCTTGGCATAATAAGAAGGTCTTGCTTTTGCCGAACTATCGGAAAAAGAAAAATAAAATTAAGAAGTGCACCTTACATAGGAAAAATTTCTCCTTTTTCTATCTATTGAAGCAATAAACATGTGAAAAACACAGAACTAGTTAGCAGTTAGTTGAATCGACCGAAACTCGAGGAAAAGATAACTTGGTTTCCATCAAAGGATTAAGAAGAGAACAATATTAAGAATTACTGTGACATGTGGCCATATTAACTAGTACTAAACAAAACCCAACAACAGAAACACAAGATCATCAAAAGAATCAGCCCAAAAAGTACAAACAACTGAGTAGACCTAGATTCATTAACCACTATGAAATTAAAACACAAGACAGTATACAACTCAGCCATGTGCAACAATTGCAGATTTGAAATTAGTTCAATTTTTTTTTTTTGCTACATGAAAATAAGTGATTTTTTTTTTACAATGAACATAGTGATTTTAGATGCACATTTTCTAATGCGAACAAAGCAACAACAATTAAATAAATAAAACCCAAAATCAAACACCATAGGATTGAGAATCCAAAATTTTGAATTTGAATTTGAATTGGAACCTTTAAAGTGGCAAACTCTCCCAACAACTAGATATAGCTTCAATCCAAACAGTGAATAAATGGATCAGAACTGAAAGCATAAAATCACAATAATAATTAAAAATGGAACCCATACAATACAAGACTGATCCACAAAAATCAGACGAGCCCTTCAATCAAATCTTCAATTTCCAACATAAACCACCAATTTCCTGCCAAGTCATAAAAAAATTATCACAAAAATGCCATTTTCATCTCATGGAAAGCTTAAATTAAGAACAAGTAATTTGAAATTCAAAAAATAAAAGAAAAGCTAAAAATAAAATAAAACACAAACCTTAACGTCAAAGCAAAACCAAGAACAATAGATGGATGTGACCTCCAAATGAATCTCAAGGTACCAAGAATAAAAGGGTTATCATCTTAACTCAAAAAAATCTAGTATTAATTTCAGAATAAAAAAGCAAAGAATTTTGTATGGAAGAAATAGTCGAAGAAAACAATTAAGCAATCGAAAGAGGCAAAGTTTGAAGCTTTTGGAGGAAAGAAAAGAGGGAAAGCAATAGAAAGGAGAGAAATGAAGAATGGAAGAATTGTTGAAGCTTCAAATGAATTGAAAAATAATAATAAGTAGAAAGAAGAACTGTTACAGAAGAATATAACAAAAACACAAACAAGCAAGAAAATATATTTACCTGCGTGGACCCCACCACCCTCTATTTGCCTCCTAAAATATCCAAAAATGTTTTAAGGAAAATCTTCAAATCATTTTTTCCATTGCTTTTTTATTTTCAATTTTTAGAAAAAAATCGTTTTTATTTATATGTGATTTTCAAATTTTCAAACAAAAAAGTTATTTTAATTATTTTTTGTCAATCTCTTAGAAATAAATACTACATTTTATAATTATAAATTTATTATATCAATAATTTCATTGAAGATATTATTTATCGCAACAAAAATAATTACGAACATCAGACTAATAATTAATAAGAAATTGTGATCAATTATAGAGATAGAATAAGTAGTACATTACTAATATTTGTTTTAAATTTTCTACGTAACTTGTGATGAGTTCGTTAATTAATTTTTCGTGAATTACAATATTTTTATTATTTTATTTTATATGCACATTAAATATTAAAAAATTTATTGAAAATAAACAAATGAATGGCCTGATAAAATTTAAATTATATATTCAAAATTTGTTAGTTAATCAAAGTTAATTTTTGATTTGTATACAATAATTTTAAAAAATATATATATACATAAAAATAGTGAAAAGTTTAATAATTAGTAGTATTGATAATTATCATTGAAAAAAAGTTAAATATTACGACACATATAAAACGACGAATTCATGATAATCATTGTTTTTATAAAAACAACTAATATTATATTAATATTAATTGTTAAAATTATGTGGTGAATAAAAATTGAAATGTTGCTTAAATTAAATTTGATTTTTAATCGTTATCACTTATTTTATTTATTTGAAAAAATATGAACATTGCATCGGTTTATTCATATCAGCTAGTGCCTAGTAATACTCTATAAAAAAAATAGCTAGTAACTTAGCTATTACTTTTAGGAAGGTGGCATGTTACGTTACATGTATCGTATGCAGACAGCTATATTATATGCTAGATTTTGGGGTAATCTTTGTCCAAATAAGTGCTTTTTCCCATGTCGTCAATGTCAAAGCTAGTACTTTTCCATATATCCTAAAACTGTTTTTGCTATTAGCTCCCTAAAGTTAAGAGATTTTATACTTCAAGACTCTATTCCGTGCACCCTAAAAGTTTTTTTGTTTATTCAAGAATAAAGTTTATAAAGTTAATTATACATTAATTATTATGAGGAAAAAGTCTCCAAATTTTTTAATTGTTTGATTCTTGGTACTTTTTAACTGATATTTTTTTGTTCCTAGTTACTATACTATAGAATTACTATATACTTGCAGTTTATTTTTGTTTTATATTTTAATTAAATTTTTGAAAAATTGAAAAAATTCAAAAACGTTGTTTTATTTATTTTTCATTGAAAAGTCTTGAAAATGTTGCCATGTGTATGAAATAAAATTAAAAATATTTTATATATAACTATTAATTGAAGTATTTAAATTTATATAGAACAAATTATATATTTTCTAGCGCGAATAAGTTAAATCATAAATAATATGTTTTAAAGATCGAATCACGTTGAATCACACTAAATCTGTGATTATGACAATTATTTTTCTTGTGATATTTCACTTAAATATTATTTATTTCAAGCAATGGATCCGTGTTAAGCACGATTATAAATTTGGTTTACACAATTAATTATAAAAATAAAATAAAAAAAAGTTATTAAATATAAGAACACATAAATAAATTATTATTGAATAAAAGGTTTAGAATAAAATCAAAACAAATTTAAATTGAAGTCCAGTCAAAAATCTTGAAGAAAAAAAATTATTTATAACAAAAATTTATTTTAAAAAATTATATCAGTATGAAATATATATATATATATTAAAATATTATTTTAATATTCTTTCACAAAAAATGTCAAATATTCTTATGAGATTTTTTTCACTCTGTAATTTAAATTATAATATACTGTTCATAATATTTATATGTATTTATGTAAAATGTTCATCTTTATATGCTATATTTGTAAACATATTTTTATTTATAATACTTTTATAATTTATATTGATAGACTTTCATGTAAATTTATAAACTTATATAATTTAAGTACTTATTTAGAAATCCTGATACATTTTTATAAAAATACATTTATCTTTTTCAACTTGCATATTAATGAGCTTTATTTAGTTATATCTCTATAAGATAGAAATGTTTACCATATTAATATTCATCAATAATTAAAATGTAATTTAATTTTTATAAAATTATACTCTAATAGAAATAAAATAAAAATGTAGTATATATTGCATTAAATTCCGATACCAAATCAATAAAACTCTTTTATCAGATATTTAGAATACTAAATCAAAATTAAATGCTTAAATGTTAGAGCTAATTTTTAAGGGTTTTGTTTGTTCTAAAAGAGATATTGAAGAAAATAAAAAGTGTTTGAAGGAGTGATACAAAAGTCACTCTCAGAATATGGAGGTAAATATTTAGGAGACCAATAAATATATTAACAATTTGGATGTCAAAAGTGAAATTGAAAACTTAGACAAACATGCAATCAGTGAAAGGTGTGAGAAAAATACATTCTTATTTCCTGTATTTAGAATAAATTGTAGCATTTTATGACAAAAGTGTAAATTAATTTGGTTAAAGGAGGTGGATGAAAATTCAATTTTTCATAAGATATTTGCGGCTTAAAGAAGATCAACAAAATTTTGTGCCCTAATGCTGGAAGACATGTTCAGGGTGGGTGTCAATGGGGTGGTTAAAAATTTATAATCAATTTAAATTATTTTTTTCAATCAATTCATCAAGAAATACCTTTATGGTAAATTTCCTGTTTAATTAATAGCAGTAATTGTAATGAAGGGTTTTGAGGAGTTAATTTGAATCTTTTAATCGGATGCCAGTAGAAGTAAAACTGATAGTTTGAAATTGTGATAGCTATAAGAATTGTTGCTCAAATGATGTCACAAAAAGAAATCATTTATTCAAAAATACATCACATATACACATATTTGTATGTAATATAGGCTGGGTAATTTTTCAATCCAATAATGATGGATTTTTTTTAAGAGAAACAAAAATATAAAAATAGAGAATAAGTGGTACATTCCAATTCATTACAAGAAATGTATGAAAAATAAATAAATAAATAAATAAATAAATAAATAAATAAATAAATAAATAAGCCATTTGTGCCACAGACAATAAAGCTACAACCGAAACCTAAACAGAAAAACCCGTCCAAGAAAATCTAAATTAATAGCTGAAAAACCAACAATCACGACGTTTATTAAACAATTAATATATAACTTCAAAAATATTTTTTAAATAACAAAAGTTGCTACTACTGTTTTGAAAGTAAAATGTCTGAGGTGGTGACCAACAAGGTACTCCATCTCTTTGTCTTTACTATTTGTCATTTTAAATCCACATTAGTAAAAAAAAAAGTTTAAACTCTTTTATTAAGAAGTAATAAATTTAAATAATTATAGATTTTGTTCTCACTTTTGTACCATTAGTTTGTTTAACAAACATAAAATTTATGTAATGTATATTTTTATTTTCTAAAAACAGCCAATTTTATGTATTGATCTATAGGAGTTTGACAATTTTTTTAGGAATTTTCAGTTTTATTTTCTTGAACCTTGACCTTATATTTTTCACTAAAAAAGAACACATCTAATTTTTTTAAAACAAAAATAAAAAATACCGAAAATTAGAAACCGAAAGAGAAGTAAACAATAGTAACTTTTAATGCTCCGAACTTCATAATTATTCCCTCGAGTACGAGGAAAAAAATTAATTTCACCTCTTTTAAAAAAAATTGCTTTATTTAATTTTCTCAAAAAAAAAATTGTTTTCTCAAAATCATCCTTCACAAAAACGTGTTCCATAAAAATAAAATACATATTGAGAAATGAAATATGCATTAAATAAGGGAATTGAATCATGTAATTTGGGGGCACGCCTGATCTTGGAATATTCCTAAGCCAAGCTTTTTATTCCAGAAATTTGGCAAAAACAATTAATTAAGGAGTATTCGATCAAGATAGCATTAAATATATTTATAAGTGACATTAGATGGAATATTTTTTTATGAAAAAATTAGGGTAATGAAATGATGTTTAATTTAAAATAAGAGAGATTTTAAAGTTAATTAAAAAGATATATTTATATTTGTCTTATTCAATGACATTAACGAGAATCAAACCTGCAACCTATAAGAAGGATTTGTTATTTGGTAATTCAAGACAAATAATAAATTGAACGAAAGTTGGCGTTTTGATGTAATATAATACGTTTAGTGACATGACACCAATAAAAAATAGTCAAGCGTGCTCTATTATCTATGTCATGCTTATAATTTTATTTTACTGATTTTAACATTTGTTTTATATTATTTTATTTTACTTATTTTAACATTTGTTTTATATTATTTGTATATTTATTTTAATTTCAATTAATAATATTTTATATTTTTGACTGTCAAATTAATTTGATTTTTCCTCCGATCCAATAACTCTTCAAAACGTTTGAGTTCGTCTATCTTCGAGAACAAAGAAGAACCTAGGTCTGAGTCACAGAGGAATCAACGTTTTACAACAACAACAAAATTGACAACCAAATAGAAGAAGCACATGAAGAATTAAGAAATAATTGGAGTTTTTTTTCCTTCTTCTTTAGTTTCAAAATATATATACCCTTTTAATATTGCTCAAGTAAAATAGAAAATAAAATCTAACAAATACTTCCAAACTATAGCCAGCTTGAGTTACTCATTGTTTATGAAAAAAAAAAACATATTGCTTTATTAGTTTTTTCGAATCTTGTTGTTAACTCCAAAACTTGTCATGAACTTCTTGTGGTACAAACACATGGTGAAACACTCACTCCGTTTAAGAAGGAGAAGAATGATGACAACACAAGAATGATGATTATAGAGACGATAAGTTTTGATAATCAGATATCTTCTTAATTCATGATTAGAATCAAATACATAGAAAAAAAAGATAAAATTAAAAAGAAAAAAAAATTATTAGAATATTTATTAAAAGTAATGTGACAGGTAAAATTTAAAGAAAAAATTATTTATATAAAATTATAATATATTGATCACATTTTATTCTTAACCAAACCAAGAAAGAATCCCTTATATTTATTTATCTTTTTCTTTTATAATATATCAAATCTATTACATTTTTTATCTTAGTACACTCCTTCCCTTTGCCTCCTCTCTCTTTTTTCTTAGCCAATCGAAACTTAATTTAGAATCTTATAATCAAGGTTGAAAGCATTGACGTGGGATTGTTCCACGTGTCGTTCATGAATTAAAAGAGTAGCTGAGATATAGGAGCCGCCAATTTTTTTGTCTTGCTTGAATGATAAACAAGGATTACAGCATTGCACTCGTTGCATGCCATGTGGCATTAAATAGACTAAAATAACCCTTGAATTATTGTGAAGAGTTTGTGAAGATAATGGTTTACATTATGAGATGGAGCAATGTGATTGGGTGTGATTGTTTTTTCTGTATTAAATTGAAACTCATTATTGCACCCTATAATTGGTATTTGGTTGTGATCTCCGGCCATTCCGTATTTGTCACCTAATTTAACATCCCTCTCATTTGATAAAATAAATAAACACCACAATCACAATCTTCTTATAAATTAAAAATTCAAAATATAATCCATCCTCATCTAAAAATATATTTCCTCTGACCCTCCAATTACAATCATTTTGAAATAGAAAAATTAAAATTTAATTTGCACTTCATTTATCCCACAAAAGTTATTATATTTGTTGATTTTACACAAATTAAAAAATAATAAATAAATAAAATAAATGAATTTACAATTCTAGTAAATTATCTTTATTAATCATTTGTATGTTCTTATTTTCATAAATATAAAATGTAAAATAATAATTTGTGAATGATAAATATAATTTTTATATTATTTTAACTATTTGGTTTTCAAAGAAAATAATCTATTAATTCATAGTTCAAATATGATTAAGGATTGTTTCAAACTTCCGACTAAAATTTGAATTCGAGTCCTTCAAATTTATTTGATTCATGATATTAGTTGAAAGATACAATCGGAAAAAAATAATAAAACAACAACAGATAATTGAAAACTAAATTACTATTTTGTTTGTGGTAATTTTTTTAAATGACAGTTATATATTATGTAATAAAGAGTATAAAATGTTAGTATAAAAAAATCTACACATTTTATTTTACAAATTTTTAATCATATTTATCGTAACATTTAATGAACAAGTTTAACTTATGCTAATAGATACTATAATTTATTTTAAGTTATATTATTATTTTGGTTTCTTTTTTTTTTTTT
>JBBPBQ010020324.1:10985958-11037016 GCA_037974755.1 Cicer yamashitae
TTTTATAATTATTTTTCGTTTTATTTTAATCCCTTATTTATGATTCCATTAGTCTTTTTTGGTCATTTTTGTCGGTTTTAATTAAAAAAGACGTTAAGTCTAGTCTATATGTCAAATTAGATTCGTGATTAAACTGTCTTAGTCATTCATACAAAAGTCAAAATTAAAGTTTTCATATATTTTTCTCCTCCTTCTTCTTCTTTACAAAATTGTAAAATCAAATGAAACCATTCATATGAAACTATCATTATACTTATGTAAAATCAAATGAAATCACTTATTTAAAACCGGTATATATATATATATTTTTTTTTATCGTTTCTCGCACCCCTATTATTTCTTATATACTTTGTAAACACATAAGAGACCTCACGGGCAATTTCTACTTTTTATTTTGAAAGCCACACTTTTTTTAACATATTTTAAAGGGGATAGTTTTCTAACTGAAAAAAGAGGATAGAAGACAAAACAACAAAATGGAAACTTTACCCAAATTTGGACTCTTCCTTCCTTCTATATTGGAAAACGGATTCCTTTCTTGTTATAAAAAAACTGTTTCTTTTTTTTTTCTGTGGCAAAAATTTAAAGTGATGATTTCTCAATGAAAGTCAAAATCAAAGTTACATACGGTCATACAATTAAGTGTTATTTTAACAACAATGTAATTTTCAATATAATTATAATTATTTTTTTATACTATTTTTTAATAATTAATTTATGTACAATTTACAAAATATTATTGTACTTTATATTGATAATAGAAAAAAAAAATCACCTACAGTTAAAAATAATAATTTAGTAAAATGAATTTTTTTTTCTAATTATTATTTTTTTTAATACGTGTAAAATAACCTTAAATGACATTCATTTTGAAACGAGTAATTTTTAATTTATCGAACATTTAAATTTATATTTATCTTTCTTAAATGACATCAAAATCACAACTTTATTAAATCTATAACTATTTTTTAGAATTAGACCAAACCATTGTATTACATATTCTTCTTTCTTTTTAAGCACCGTCACCATATGGAATATGGATAATAATGAGACCACATGACCACCTTCCTTCCTCGGCCAAACTTGACCGGCCATTAAACAATTCAAAGAATGAAGCTGCAAATGCCAAACGGATCCTATTCACACACACACTCACTAATAATACCGAATAATTAGTGTAGAATTGGGCAGGGGAATCTCTAGGAAAACATATTCTAATTTCTAACAACAATTATGATTATTATGTTATATTATTCTGATGCTCATTAAATTTATACTAGCCCGAAAAGTATATATAACAATATTACACATTACCATTTTTTGACGGAATATTTCACACTACGAAATTGATTTGCATTACACATATCAATATCTGGATTATTTGAAATTTAATATACATGATTATACTGTTACTATATCTCACATAATTCAACCGTTGTATTTATTAGTTTACATTTCATAGAAAGTTTAGAGAGGTTAATTGGCATATGCCATCGGTGTACAACCTTTTGAGATTAATGGCTGTCCACTATTACATTAAAACTAATTTACATGTATAATCAATTGTAACTATTCATAGTATGGTTATTGTTTTAAGCAGTTAAAAAAGAGAATGACATACTAAAATCAATATTACTCATAAATGTAAGTTTTCTTTCAAATTACTAGTTAGATGTATTTAATTTTCAGAAACACCTCTTATTTATACTACTAATTTATTTAGGAAGATTTTTTTTATCAAGTTTAGATAAAAATTCAAAGTTTGACACATTAAATTATTCAAATACAAAGAGTATTGTATGAACATTAACACATAAAAAGCCGTATTAAGTTGACTACCTACCTATCAATATTTTACTTATTTGAAATTTAACATACATGATTACATAATTTATTTCACATAATTCAATCATTATACAGTATTTACTAATTTTATATTTTATATATATCTACAATGTTTTAGAGAATAATTTCAAATGTATTGTCAATGTAAAATTGCATTTTTACACTAACAAATTGCTATAAGTAGTCTTATAGGTTCGATCTTTGAGTAAAACACTCAAAGAAAATTCTCCATCTTTATTTGTGAAGAGATCAGGACTGGGAATGGTGGTTTCCCAAGAACATTACCAATTCTTGATGGCAAGAATTAGGAACAATGACATGTTAAATCGAAGACTATGTTTGGTTTTTTAGATGTTCTTGATATGGTGGTGACATGGTTTTGGGAGTTGGCTGATAATTCTTCTAATGCACAAAGATGCAAAGAAAATAGTAGCAATGGGTTGTTTTTGATTCACCAGAATGTGGAGTCAATAATTTTGAAAATTTTTTTATAGCTGCTACGTCAAAGCAGGTTAAACATAGTAGAAATGGTATATATAAGAGAAAATTTAGTCAATAAAAATTGATATATTTTATTCAAAATATAAATTAAATACATTTATTTTTGTTAACTCACTTTTTTTTATATATTTGAGACCATAATGAATATTAGTTTTCCTGATAATTTGTTTTCTTGATACTATTATGTAAACAATAGAGGTGAAGATATTCACAAAAGAAAGAAAAAAAAAGCAAAACATGATCCTTCACATATGCGAAAAAACATATTTCCTAATAAGATTTGCATTTTTTTTCTTGTCAATAAATAATTGGGTATACATGCTATAAGAATCATGTTAATATTGACAAAATCTTCCAAACACAATTGTGGTGTAGTTAAATGTCAAATTACTTATCATATATGTGCAAGTGGAAAATTTAAAAAAACGTTGCAACTTGCTATTTGTTATATTGGGTTGGGCAACATGCAACTTGCAAATTGCTAATATTCTAAGCGCATAATTTTCCAATTTCAATGCCCATTGCCCGCCATTTGTGATGTCAAGCACGTATTTGAACTTTTATTAGCCATGCGACTCTATCTAAGGTTCATTGTCTCTGGTATTGTCACTTTCAATCTGTTTATGGCAATATATAAACTATAGAGATTGAATTAGTATGCTAATTGACAAGAAAAAAAATACTCTGTTCAATATAAGTAAATTTCACTACTCTTACGTTATTTAATATTCTTTACTCGTTCAATATAAACATTAAGAATTCAATTTTAGTTCACAATTAATTATTTGATTTTACTTCAAAAGTCTCTTGTCAAAATAAAATTAACACAAAATATTTTCACAAAATAAACAAATCGTTAATATTCAAGTTCTATCATTTCAAAATAACATGCTCTATATATAGATTATAAAATTATATAAGAGAACGTGAATATCTTTTTTGTCTTGATTACATGAAAAGAAATAGAAATTAAAGTCTGAAATCAAACATCACCCATCAGCTCAATATTAATATTCATGGGGTACTCATGGGCTTCTAAGCAATGTCTATGAAAACTTCTTTTCTCACCCCTACATAGTACATAGACTTCAAAAATATACTTCCAAAATAAAAACACTATTTTTTACTCCAAAAATATATTTCCAAAACAAAACAGTTTCTTTTTTTCTAGTCGAGAAGTATGCTTCTAATCACTGGTGTAATTCTTACAAAAAAAAAATAGAAACATGGGACCCTCTAAATAATTCCACTCAAATCCATCGTATTAAGTATGGCGATGCTAGAGGTCTAAAAAGGAACAAAATGACCCTCTAAATAATTCCACTCATATTCAGAATTTCATGGAATTTGAAATTCCCTCTTCCAAACAGTCTTAGAAAGCTTCATCATTTACTTCCTTGCGATTATGTTATATTGTAAATATGGATTGTTCGCAGTTTTTGAGTTAGTATGAACATCAAAATTAATATTAAAAAGGAAAAGTAACCTTAAAAAATCCAAATTTCTGTTCTAGAATGTCTAGGTCCTTCAAAATTCAAAACCTTATGCAACAGTTTATTACTCTACCACAACTTAACATAAATTAACAATCTGGCTGTGGCGTAACCCCCACTGTCCTCAAGGACATATACATGGGCTTGTGCCCGGAAAAAGGGCTTCGCTTAGATGGTCGACAACCTCATTCATATGCAATCAAACAAAAGGCTTTGCTTAACAAAATCCTTTAACCTCGAACACACGTGCTGTGTGATCTAAAGAAGCTGAGACAAGGTAATCGCGATTAGCCGACAAAGAAAGCGATTGGATGCCATCAGAGTGCCCTCTGAATGTTCTGACACATTCACCAGACCGACAGTCCCATAATCTCACAATTCCATCCATAGATCCAGTTGCCAGATGCGATGTGCCGAGCCATGTCATACAAGTCACTCCATACTGGCCACAATGGAAAAATTCCTTTCATCAGACATAATGAAAATTCACAATTCCAAATAAAAGTATAACTGCAGATAGAGTTAATTCAGTTTCTAATGCAAAGACACGTCACTTGCACAAAGCAAGATTCCAACAAACCTCGTGCTCACAAGTGCTTCGGGGTAAGGAGTGCTCTAAATCCCATATGATCATTTTTTTATCCATGCCTCCAATTGCAGCCCAGGAACCACTGTCATAAAATTTTAAGGAACAAAGTTACTGATGGCCCATATTCAATTATGACTACAAAGTCCAAGTTAATCATTTTAAAACAAAACATGCAGTTATTGAAAAGTTGAAATAATATAGATGAATGAGTTCCAAAGCATGATTGAAAAGATGCCCGTAATTTTCACTTGTACAAACTATTCATATTTAAGGTTTAGGTCACTTTGCAGTCTATTATTCCTTGGAAATGAGACGGAACTATTTTATACATCGGTTTTATACATCGGTGTTAAATGAGGGTTATATCAAGTAGGTTCAATAATATATCGCAATTTACGAGTCATGACACTTGGTTTTGTTTCATATTTATTAAGGGACCCTATTTTATGTTGCTTGTCACTGACAAGACTATTTTTACTTTTGCTAGACAAATTTGGAACACATTTGCTATTGTTATTTATCTCTCCAGTATGTTATTCTATTGTCCTTCAAACAATCATTGAATCAAATAAAACATCCACCATACACATGCGTGAACCGAAAAGCATACATGGACATGAAAATGTGCACAAATGCACATAAATGCAGGTTATGAACAGTTTGCTAATAATATACCTTGGTGCGAACCCAACACACTCAATGGAATCTGAATGAGAAGGCAGGGTACGGACAACCTGTCAACCAGGATACAACGTTTCTTAGAAACCACACAGAAAGCTAAATTTATATGCTCAAACACCTTTAATAATAAATGAAGTTGCAGCAAAGCAGAGACAATGGAACAATTGGCACAGGGATAAGTGATGAAAAATTCAGGGCCTTGGTTAGTGGGCTCTTGCAGTCTTGCTCCAGTACTATACAGGCCACGTTATGTAAGAATATTGTTTTTCAATAATTACATTTTTGTGTGATAAAACCAAAAACAGTTGGGACGATTACCTACTCAAGGCGCTCAGTATTTCTCGGTCACAGAGCCACCAAGCCATATTTCTGATTAATCACCTAAGAAACTACTCTCTCCATGTATTTGAGCATGACATAATATGCCAATTTTGATTTATATTGGTGATAAGCTAGCAGCTGGCTTCCACTTGTTGAATTGAAAACAATGTTGTCAACCATGGATCGCAGAAAATAGCGGTTTGTTCAAATTCCGCTATACAACATTACTATATCACGGCACTATAGCCGCTATTTGACAACATTTTGTACTAAGTTGCTTATCGCATAACAATAGCGCTTTGTTCAAATTCCACTACACTAGAGCGTTATAGTGCCGCTGTAGCAGCTATTCAACAACACTGATTAAAAATCATTTAGACTACTCTGGCTCAGTGAACATAAAATTATTTCAAGAAAGGTACCCAATGCTCTTTGATCTGATTCTCTTAAATGTTGAAATGCTTATTCCATTTAGCACTTGAAATGCAAGATAATTTCATGAGCTGACAATAATCCATAAAAAATTATATTTGGCATCAATCACTGAAATAAAACCTAAGAAATTTAGCAACTGACGTAAAAGATTTCATGTAACCTATTCAAGATGATTTCATGTAACTGACATTGGAGTAATCGTTCCTTTAATAAAAGCTGAGCTGAGCTATTTGGCATCAATTATTGAAGTAAGAGATTTCATGCTCAAATTTTTGCTTAAAGCAACAATTGTCTGACATTTCGGTAAACTTTCAAAACTATTGAAACCAATGTCTTTCTTAGAATTTAGGTTGAGTCTAACTAACCCTACAAAATTGATTGTAAGGCGAGGAATTCCTCCCATTTATAAACACATTTTCAGGCCATACCTCAATCAATGTGGGACTCTCAACACAACCTTATACCTAGGATTGGATGTTGAAGCGTGACCCAAGTTGTCCAATAGCAGGTGGAACAATGGATCTTAAATAGACTCCAATACCATCTTAGGTTTTGGATATGAGTCTAACCTGTTCTAAAAAAACCAGCTTGTAAGGTAATGAATTTCTTCCACTCATATACACATTTCCAGGCCATTTTTTCTCAAATGTGAGACTCATAGTCTTATGTGCCAAATTTTAGAACCATAACTCAAGACACACAAAAGGGTTCTCAAAATAGTGAGACATCATACCCAAAGACAATACACAAAACGAGACTAGTTGATTATAGAAAATAGCTTATCAAATATCAAATGCAATGAAAATACATACTCTTCCTGTGGTGATATTCACAATATGAACAGATCCATCCTTGGAGCCAGTAAGAACAAGAGTTGAAGTTGAGTTTATTGCTAGACATGTTAATCCCTCGGTATGGTATGGATGACCTAGAAAGTAAAGTTAAGCAGGTTAACAAGAAAAGACAAATATGCAGATGCAAATAGAAGAACTTGACATGAACTCTTTGTGAAGCTATTGTCAGTGTGAGAATAGTTCTCAAGTTTTACTTTGTGAATGTTGACCCTGTTTGATAATGAGAAAATAGATAACAAATACAGAACTGAAGTAAAACACTTGGAAGATAGTTCACTCCTTTTATCTCAAGCTAAATACAGTTGGGATCAGCTACAAAAGGCTCATATGATAGAGGCCTAAGGAATTCCACTGCAATGGTTAGGAGGCTATAAACTTTCCAAGTATGGGTAGAATATGTAGCTTATTCTAAATTTCTATTTTGCATAGATCTATTGTTGGGGCCCTGCAATTTGCTACTATCACAAGGATAAAAAACAGTTTTGCTATACTAGGCTTATGAAATTCCCCAGTCTCTAGAGGAGCATTAGAAGGCTGTCAAAAGAATTCTAAGGTGTATTAAGGAATCCATGCACCCTCCTTCAGCCAGCATCATCATTCAGTCCCTCTTTAAATGCTTACTATGATGAGAATTGGGCATCTAACCGGATGATAGAAGATAACGTCTGCGTGTTTTCTTGGGACATAATATAATTTTGTGATAGTCAAAGTAACTGCCAATAGTGGCCAACTAAAGCCTTATCTAATCAGAGATTTATCCCTCTGAGGATGTTGACCAACTTTCCTTTGCTAACCCACCCTGCCAGGGGGCATCTTAAAGTGTAGTTGTAATACAGTATGACCGATATTTTTGTAATAAGGCAGCATGCCTTGCTCACTGTAAGATCACTGTATTGTACCATTAACTGCACTGAGAGATATAGCTGATTCTTTTCCTGTTATAAGATATCAGTTGAATGTCTACTTCGTGGTCTCTGCTGTCACAGAGATACATATGTCACTCTACAAAAATACTCAGATTTCTCACATTTTCTGTCAAACAGTTAATTCCTCTTACTTTCTTGCCCTTTCTGTCGTGTCTTCACTTCGCAAATTCTAATAGAAGCAAGCAGAGGCACTTTTTCTTTCATATAAGAAAATCACACAATTATGAGCAACAAAGATTGCAAGTTCTCTTGTAGACAGGAGATGTGTTGCTATGGTGTTCAAAGCTTCTTAAACTTAATATTGTAATATTGTAGTTCAATAGTTTTGGGTATTAATAATAATCATTAAACTAGCTTATGATTCATATATACAGCAAAGACACTATAAATTGAAGTTAAAATTACCTCGCACAACATGAATGCTTTCTCCGGTTTTTGGGTTCCATATTCTCAAGGTTGCATCATCAGAACCAGTACATATTAATCTCCCTAAGGTACCAAGTAAAAGGAAACTAAAAAATGTAAAAATACATAATGTAAATCATAACAGTTGAATGAGCCAAGATGAAGATAGATTACTACCATCGGGAGTAAAATCACCACAGGTCACACTACTACCATGACCAGCAAACGACATAAGGCAGGCAAAATTATCAGTATTCCACATCCAAACCAAGGAGGACTCATCAAAACCAGCCAAGAGTAAGTTTCCTCTTGGATGCCACCTGAGCCACTGAAAGATTTAACGGAAACTAATTTAGGAAGTACTTAAAGCAGAAAAGGCAAGAAAAATTATTTAACAATCTTACCTCAACTCCCCCTCCAGGACCTTCAAGTGTACCTTTCAAATTTCCAGATACATCCCAGATTTTAACAGTTCCATCCAAGCTTCCTGATGCCAAAAATGTTCCATCATAGCTAAACCCTAAACTAGATACAGAATCTGTATGACCTGCACATCATTAATAATAACAAACTCACTTTCAGATTGCAAGTAATACAATCTTGACTTTACCAATTATCATGCCATGCCACAGTTATACTAAATATTAAAAAATCCATCCATCAATAGCTGTCAATCATGCAAATACCAGTAAGCTCAGAAGCCCAATCTCCTTTATTGATCTGCCAGAGAAATCCTTTGTCATCACCGCCTCCTGTTGCCACCAGTGCCTCACCTGTTGGGCTGCAGGCAACTGAATATAATTCCCCTATACAAGAATCAAAGAAAGCATAAAAAATATCATACATTCCTTCTAACACCTTGCACACATATGATGTGTGTGACTTCAAAATATGGAAAGGAACAGAAAAAGATTGTCAAACCAGTTAGTAAAACCATTGATGAAATATCAGGCTATTAAAAATCGTAAATTTAATTTCAACATAATTAAAGGTTTGTTAGGAACTAGGACAGCACAAGCAGAAACATAAACAAAGAGAAGAAATCTTACCAGTATGACCAGTGAATATGTGCTCAGAATCATCAATCTCCTCTGTAATATTTAAAATAATATTACTATCAAATATATTAATACAATGAAAAAGAAATTACATCTCGATTCCAACATTAGTGAAAGCATAATACAGAAGACTGGAAACATTTAAAAAATGGATCGTTTAACAATTGTACCTCAGTTCCTTTTTAAGTGTCGTTTAAGTGCATTTTTTGGATCACATAGGTTTGTGAGACTGTGATTCTGGCAAACTCATTGTGATACCAACAAACATAGCCTTAAGATGTTATCAAGAAAATCAATAAATTTTTTTGTTTTTATAAAATTAATTTTCCTTTCCTTACTATACCTATGACTATTAATTATTTCATTGTACTTATTTTTCACTATGCAATAGATAGTTAAGACTTAAGACTATGTTTGGATTGGTGGTATGAGATGGAATGGAGTGAAATTGAATGAAATAAGTTTATGTTCCATTGTTTGGATTGTCAAAAAGAGAATGGAATGTAGTGGAATACAATGGGCATTCCATCCTATTCCATCACTTACTCTCCTATTATTCCCCTCCAATTTGGGAGGAATGAGATGGAATCCCCTTTAAAATATTTATACCATCCTAACATATCCAAACAGTAGAGTGGATGTTTTGTTTCATTCCACTCCACTCCACTCCATTCTCGCTCATTTTAAAATATCCAAACATAGCCTAAGATAATTATTGACGAACAACAAATTAATAGAACCAAATTCTTCTATAAAAGTGACAGTTAAAAAGGAACTAAAGAGTATAAAGATGAAGTTCATACCAACTTGTTCGGATTCAGAATCATCATCATCTGCATCGGGAAGATTTTCATCGTCGAAGGCAACTTCACCAATGATATCAGACTCATCAAGGAAAACATCATTGTTATCTTCTTCATCGTTGTGGTATTCATTGTCATGATTATGTGGATTACTCATTGTATTGCTTAATTATCAACTAAAAATTTTCAACTGTATAAACCTGGGGTGGATGCGGAACAAAGTAAGAATAATTTATCAATTTTAATAGCTAATTTGTTCACTTTTTCAACTAATAAATGTTTTGGTACAACACGGGAAGTGAAGTAAAAAGAATCTATGGAAGCAAGAATTGCGTAAGTAGAGGATAGAGCGGCGCGGTGAGGAAAGGGCTTGCAGACTTAAAGTGTGGGCCCCTTCGGAGTTCTGAACGTGGAGGCCCAGCCCAAAAGCCAAGGGTTTATTATTAGCTAGTATTAAACATGGAATAGAATAGAATACAAAGTGTTCAACCAAGATCAAAGAGGCAAGACAAGAACGGACCTGAGAATGACGAACACGGCGCTGCAAACGGCAAGGGAACGAACGACGGCGGCGGTGCGCTGCTGTCTGGTAGTGTTTGATTTTCAGGTTTTTAAGTTTTAAATAACGGCGACTAAAGTAACATAATGGTCGATATTTATACCCCTCGTCAATGTACAAGAATAATTAACTTATTGTATAAATTACTCTAAATGAATAATAAATTGATTTATTGAAAATACGAGAAGTTACATTAAATGAGAAATATTTTAGATAAACTATCCTTAAATAAGAGCAAAACAGTAACATTTACTTATATTTTATTGAAAAAATGAAATTAACTTTTCTTATAATTCATTTGAGAGGACGTGGGAGAATATAATGACTTCAGGAGCACACAACTCAAAGGAAGCAACTTTTTTCGCCCATATATCATTTAAAAATACAAATAATTTTAAAAGTGTATATTTAGACGGTATAATTTATCCTAAAATATACTTTCAAATAGTAAAACAAAAATATTATATCAAAACATGGTAAGAAAATTATATTTTGTATATGTAGATTCAAAGTGATTTTGAGTGAGAGAAAGTTCCTCTCCAACTCAAAAGTTCCAGAGAGTTTTTTGTAACTTAATGTTTTTAAAAGATAACAATTCTTTTTGAAAGTAAATATTGTATCTTCATAAAAGAAAAATGATACATCTCAAATGGATGTACACACATTGAGAGATAGGGAGAATAACATAAACTCATGTGATATATATACTATATTGATGATGTGATAAAATGAAAAAGATGGAAAAAAAATATAATGTTCAAATGAGTGTAGAAAAATTTAAGTGTATGTATATCATTGTTGTTTTTAAAATGTGTATTTTTGAAAAGAATCTCTCAAATCTCAAAGCATATAAAAAGCAGGGCCCATATAACATAGCCCAAGTCTAAATCCAAAAGCATAATTGTGACTTGCTTAAATAAACCTGAGAGACTACCTGTTTATTGTTTTGTTAAGACAAAAAATTCAAATCAATTTGACGGAATTCTTCTATAATACACTTTTATTATTATTATTTAACGTGAGAGGAGACTTTAAACTATATTTTTTTAATAAAATAATTCAACTTAAATGGTTAATGAATTATATTCAAGATCAAGAAAATCAATAGTACCAAGTTTAAACTCGGACTAACATTTTAATTTATTTTGCCAAACTAGTAGCAGACTGAAAAATATACTTTGACAAAATCCATTGATGGTTGTTTCTTTAAAGTTTAATTAAAAATGGTTATTAAATAAAATAATTTAGAACAAGCAAAAAAAAAAGAGATTATTTTTATGTAAAGTATAGAAATTGATTTTTATATGTTTATAATAGCAAAAATCAATTTTTTTTTCTCATTTACCGTACTGATTTTTTTTTCAGAAGTTTTTAAAAGCAACTTCTCATTTTAATTATAAAAAAATCATTTTTAAGACTAATTAATTTAAAAAGCTTAAACAAATATAATAATCATTCAAAAATTACCTTTTAATTGAAAGGAATAAAAAGGGATATTATCAAATAATATATAGAACTCTAGCTATTGCCACTGACAATGTAAAGCACATTTCCTGCTTACAAGTTTTTCATACCAGACTGCTTACTCGTTTGTAAGCCCTTAAAAGTCATTCATTATATAGCTTGGATATAATCAATGAATACGATAGATCCAAGTGTGATGCCATGCTTTAGTAATTTTACAACTCATGATGTTAAAAGTTTTCTTATTCAACATTTTTTATTTGCAAAAATGTTTGTATTGAGGATTTTTACTTATTTATTTAACATGAAAAAGTGCACAGGAGTAAAATATTTTCCATCATTATAGCTTCAGATTTTTTTTAGTAAATTTTATCATCATAATAACCGATCACAAGTTCACACCTAGAAAGAACAAAATTCACATTAGATGTGACCATAAATCGCAAACTTTACAAGGATGTTCCACTCCAACGCATGTAATCATATAATTTGATAGCAACAAACATACACACACACAAGTCATAAGCATGAAACAAGAGTGTACAAAAAGATTCATTCATCTAAGTAAAACATCACTTCATCAAATAACACCAGATGATACAAATTTGCAACTTGACAAAGTGACCCCTATGCACAAATGTAAATGAATATAATATAATGCAGTGGACTTACAAGATCTGTAATCATGATATGGTACTTGAAAGGAACCAAAAAAACAAAAAAAGGTGAAAAAACTTTTATAATTAAAAAATAAGTCACAATTAATTCCATTCATTTTTTCTTTTCATTACTACTGTGATGACAAGGTCACCTTGGACCAGATAATTCAACTGCATGTAGATTTTCAGTAGAGTCAACAATCCAATCCGAGTTCGGATGAGGCGCCAGCTCCACTTCTTGGCGAAGAACTTCCCCTTTTTGCCACTCATCCCATCTTTCGGCCAAACCGTCGCCTTCAAGCATTCTCACCACTTCTGACATCTTAGGTCGGTCCATAGGGGAACCTTGTGTGCAGAGCAGCGCAACCTGGATTAACTGTTCTACCTCAGCTTCTATGTAGTTGTTGTGAAGATCAGGATCAACCAACATTTCAAGCTTTTTCTCTTTCAGTAATCCTTTTACCTATAAACATGTTCACTTGTGTTATATTTCGATACCGAAATGGCGCAGAAATTTAAAAAACAATCAAATATGCGAGACTCTTTCTAGGCAGAGTTTGAATGCACAATTGTTCAAGAGGTGCATGAAATTCAACTGCAAAGGTAAAGTATATTAAATAAATAAAAACAGAAGGAAATGCATCTGAACTGAACATACCCAATCAAGCAGCATAACATCATCATCATTCGCAAGCCGAGCAAGGTCAAAAGCTCTTTGTCCAGTGATAAGCTCAAGAAGCATGATACCATAACCAAAAACATCAGTTTTCTCCGAAGATTTGCCAGTAGATAGGTACTCGGGAGCTATATGACCAATTGTACCCCGTACAGCAGTTGTCACATGGGTGTCCTTGTAATCCATAAGTTTAGCCAATCCGAAATCCCCGACAACAGCCTCAAACTCCTCATCCAGCAATATGTTAGCAGCTTTCACGTCACGGTGAATGATCTTCGGGTCGCAATGATCGTGCAAATATGAAAGACCCCTCGCTGATCCCAAAGCTATTCTTTTCCTTGTCGGCCAATCTAGGGGTTCTTGATGCGGAGGACGCTCTAGAATAATGCAAACACAAAATAACAAGAATAATAAATATTGAATGAAAGGTTGCATTGAACACATGTATAAAAACAAACAAGAGGAGTCAAGCCTAGTGCCTCCCCTATAAACTAGTAAGGGAGAATAGATATCTACCTCTTAAGCAGGAGGCGACACTTCCATTAGCCATGTAGGGATAAACAAGTAACCTTTCTGTTGGTGTCATACAAAAGCCACGTAAACGAAGGAGATTTCTATGCACAGCCATACTGATCATCTCTACTTCAGTCTGAAACTGAAGTTCCCCACCAGGCGTCCGTTCCTCTTTCAATCTTTTGACAGCAACCAGGGAACCATCAACCAAGCGTCCTTTGTACACCTTACCAAACCCTCCCCTTCCGAGAATGTTCTTATTGCTGAAAGTATCTGTTGCAACTTGCAACTCTCGGAGTGAGAACCTCTTAAGCTGCCCAAGATGAACTTCAGGATTCTCTTCAGCTGCAAATGTATGCAAGGAAGTTAAATTCTATATTCATGTATGAGTTCAACCAATGTAGTAGTCATTCAACTAGGATCGCTCACCAGGAACGTCAAAGAAAAATTCTTGTGGTTTCCTTCGACGCCACCATGCAAATGCAATTGCAGGTGCGGCAAATAATAGAGCAGCACCGGCAGCAACTCCTCCAGCTATTGCTCCAGTTGCACTGCCACTTCCTGCAATTTAGGTATAAGGGAAGGTTGAAATTGAAAAGTGCTTCTTTCAAATTGTCTATGTTTGGCATACTATTAATAAGATATACAGCTAAAAGAGTAATTGCAGCAGAAAGAAGATAACCTGGGGCAGAAATTGGGGGTGGAGGGACAAAAGGGGGAGGCGGAGAAAATGGAGGAGAGCCTGGACAAGGGTGACCAGTGACTGGTCCGCATAGATTCAAGTTATTCGCAAAACTGCAAGCGGAAACGAAGGGGATTCAGAAAAGTTTTACAAGTAGAACCAATGAATGTAAGAATAGCACGGAGTTTAGGCAGGAACCTGATCGGAGTGAATAATGAGAAGGAGCCATTATCAGGAACCACGCCTGAAAGCTGGTTATTAGACAAATCCCTGCATTTGAAGAATAAAATGAGAAGAATGTTAGTATCACGTACAAAATATTAATAAAAAAAACAACGAAAGTGCATATTTAGAGAGAAAGAAGAACTCACAAAACTTGGAGAGCTGAAATATTAGTTAGTGACATGGGAATAGGACCCATCAAGCTGTTGTTATTAAGCCGGCTATCCTTAGACAGACATTCCAGGAAAACAATATTAAGATCTATCATGATGCCCCAAAAGAAGTCATATATAACAGAAGAAAAGAAAAAAGCTTCTTTGAAGAAAAAATTTAGCAAGAAAAAAAAAAATTTAAGCATGTCAACAGCATAGGTAAAAGTATTAGAACAAACCATCAATAAAAGGTACACTTACAGGAAACGCAATTTGGACAACTTCCCCAATGAATCCGGGATAGGGCCAGTGAACCGATTTAGGTACAAATCCAAGCTCACCAAGTTAGTAAGATTCCCCAGGTCACTTGGAATAGGACCAGTGATGTTATTGCTGTAAAGTTCCCTGTCATACATTAATAAAAAAATGAGTATATATATATTTATATCGAGATTTTGTAAAATCAGCATCTATTAGACTTTATTATATCTCATAAAATTCAATCAGTGAAGTTGCGAGGCAATTCCAGAATTTGTTTCAAGCAAGAACATGACCTGTCTTTTTATGAGTAATCCAGTTGCAAAAGGGTATAGTTTTTCAAAATAAAATTGCGATAAGATGAAACTGAAGTTCAATTTTTTCCAGCTTCAAACAAACACATAAAACTGGACTCATTTAACCGACTTGCATGGGAATTTAAACCAGCAGAATATCATGTTCCCCACAACATTGAAATATTGTTGGATTCTATTGAAACAATTAGACTAATAATTTAAAACCACAATGCAGTTGTAGGCCGATAAACATCATCAACTAATAGTTCAGAAGAGTAGCATACAGCGCTTCATTATTTTAAACAACTCTCATGCAACTACTGTAATAAAGATTTAATATCAAATTAAAAAAATTATAGAAACAAGAAGACCAAATTAATTGTTATCACTTCATTAACCAAGCCCAAAGAAAATCAAATGATAAAAGGAAAAAAGCATTGGAACATCAAAGTATCAAGGCACAACATACAGATACTGCAAATTCTTGAGTTGACCAAGCTGTGGAACTAGTTGGCCAGATAAAGCAGCATTTCCCAAATCACTGACATAACACCAAAGGAAATAACAAAAGGAACGTTAGACAACTCATCCTCCATGAAAAGCTGTTCAAACAGCACAAGCATATATGTGACGATATCAAGGAACAAGCAGCTTACACTCTTATGACACTATTATCATTATTGCAGGTTACATGAAACCATGTGCAAGGATTGACAAGTGTAGGATCCCAACTCTGCAAAACATTGTTAGGATCTTGTAAATTTGTCCTCAAACTATGTAAAGCATCACCTGTTTCAAAACACAAGAACATATAATTCAGGTCCTGTAAAAATCAGAATCCACTTTGTATCAGACCCACATCAATTATCATCCCCTATTGCAATCTTAAAAGAAAAAGCATTTACAAATTGCATCTAAAAGAAAAGAAAAAATGTGTCTCGAGAGTTTTATTTCTTAGCTAAATAAACATCAAACTAGTATGAAGAAATATAATAACATACAAAAAGAAGAATTTATTGACCAGAACAGAAGTAAACATAAGCTGATGGGTCTGGCAAATTCAATGTTGAATCGGTTACTAAGCATATGAGTAATCATTTCATTGCTTTGTTTGGATTGCAGAAAGCATAACCCATTTGCAGAACACATGATAAGATGGCATTTCCCACAAAAGGCACACAACATGAGTTGAGAGGTGTAAAACCTTTGAGAATTTGTTATCCCAAAAATAAATAAATAAATAAACAACAATGGTGGTTCCATCTGATAAATTCTACAACATTCCATCTACATATCCACAAGCAGAGGAAATTGAAAGACCAAAAGACACATCAAACATAGCATGAAAACACAACCATTTAGACAGAACCAAGAATCAAGGAGAAAAAGGAACCTCAATTACCAAACCCATAAAAATCAAAAAAGTATAAACCAAAAAAGTTTGAAAATAGTTCCCTTATTTTGTTAACTTAGGTTGACAAAAGCAAAAATGAATGAAATTGACACAAACCTTCCATGTTAGCGGAAATCAACCATAGTGGATGAAGCAACAAAAACAAAACACCCCAAATGAAAGCTAAAGCACAGAACTTTCTCTCCATCTGACTATATAGTTAATAACCTCAGATCCAAACAATAACTCACACTATAAAACACCATCACAAACCCCCCTCCTCCACCTCCACCACCACCACCACCACCGCTACAACAAATCCAAATTACGCTAAAACCCTAACCCCCAAATCTCACATGCAAGTTCCTCAAATCTTCACCATTATCACTCACCAAACTACACCCAGAACCCGATCTCGTCAAAATACACCTTTTTGAAACTGACCCAGAAACATAAACCCCCCAAAAAAATAAACTTTTTAAAAAAAATACCAAAAAGAATCACAGCATTTTTCCCACTGTCAATTTTATTTATTTTTATATTTTCACTCAAATTACTAAAATAAATGTAATAAAATAAAATAAAATAAAATAAATGGTTCCTCCTTTTTCCTTTCTCTCTAGCTACTAGCTAGCTTAATAATAACACAGTAACACAAAGACGCTCTCTTTCTCTTTCAGCTGGTGAGAGTGTAAATTGTTATCTTTTTCTGAGTGAGGCGTGCTCAAAGAGAGAGAGAGAGAGGGAGTGAGTGAGTGAGTGAGAGTGAGTGTATGTAGAGAGAGAAAGAAAGAGGGAAGTAAAAGTGCCCGAACGGTGGTGACCGCTGCCCGAACGCAGTCAAAAACGCATTCGCGCTATATGATGGAAAGTGACGTGACTGAAAGATGGAGAGGCAAAACCCCGTTTTTTTGGTCAAAATGGGATTGAGTTTGGTGGGCCCAACGTTACTTTCTTTTTGGGGGTGCTGCCATCTAGCATAACACATTTCCTTCTCCTCCATATTTAATTCACAAAATCAACTTCAAAATACTACTTTACTTTCTTATTATAATTCAATTTTATTTATACATATCAAAACTATTTTTTATTCAAACCAAATGATTTTGCTTAACTAAAGTTAAACACGGATTTTTTGGATGTTTGAGAAAATTCTATTTTGAATTTTAGTTAGAATAATTATTGACAAAGTTTATTTCTAGATTAAATTTTAATTACTACAGTCTTATTTTTCAAAAAGTTAAAGTTAAAACAAAAATAAATTATGTTTATTGAATTTAATTCAACTCATATACATGTTTAATTTGAAAAAAAAAATACACTATCATTAAATTATAATAATTTAATAATAAAAAATATTTAATTTAAATTATAATTACCTCATAAATCACACAAAATGCTTGTGATGCCTAATATTATACAAAAAGTTACACCGTATATTATCAGTAAATGCTATTTTTTTTTATAAGATGTTTTTAAGAATATGTTTTTAAGCTAATTTACTCTCATTTCCTCTTCTATCAGTGGAAACATCATATACAAAATATATTGTAATATTTATTATTATGTTAGATTAATTAGTGTATATCACATTATATGTCTATTATATATTGCACATTAAAAAGGTCTTAAATATATTAAATTAAGCTAGAGATATATTAAAAATAAGCTAGTAAGTGAGTACCGCGTCTACATGCAAAATAATTGTTGTTAAAAACATATGATTATTGCAAAGATAGGTTGGAAAATCATGTTTTGAACTTTATTATCATATGAGTAAAAACATTATTATTACTATTATTGTGAGCATTTCTATTTCTAGATAGATTTTCATTTGTCAATGCAAAAGACCATAAGAAAAATGGAGAACTTCAATTAGCTAGTGCCCTTAATAAGACAGCATTTGTTAAATACTTAATTCTATCTATCCTAATTTTTTTTGTTAAAAGTGATAAAGCATGTTTGAGATTGTTTGCCATGCGTATGTGTCTCATTTGGTAAATCATGCGTTTTTTATGCAAAATCAAATATGATTGGTTGGGCTAGAAGATCATGCACTCCAAATGGAGGAAAATGTGTTTGACTGAAGAAAAAGGGCAAACTAGGAAAGGATGCATACATGTAGTTGAAAGCATGTGAATTTAGGATTATTATGAGCCCACATATTGCTTGTTAGTGTTTGTGTTTAATTATGAGCCCGCGTTTCTACTTTGAGTCACTATGAGACATCATTTTATTCCTAATGCTTGTGTTAGCAGATTTTAATTGTGACATCGTTTTATAGTAATTTTGTGTATGAATATGTTTATTTTTGTATTGGTGTTTGAGTGAATAGAGTGTTTAACATATATCATTACTTCCTCTAAAAATAACATATATCATTAATAATTTTTTTTAAATCATTTAAATTTTAATGATTATCTTCATAAATAATAGTTTAGGAATATATTAATTTTATGGCTAAAACGGTAATTTGGTTATTGTTGATTTAATACGATATATATATATATATATATATATATATGATCATTAACGTCTACTTTTAGATAAGTTGATCGTTCAAGTTTTAAATATTTTTCAAGTACTATGGTGAACCGTGTTCCATATTATAATTTTTCACTATCATATTAAGTTTTCCCTAATATAAAATGGATACCACGAGTATCAAATTGACGAAGTTTAAGTGATAATCGACTTGGTTCCTCAAATCATATAGATGGTGCATCACTACAAGGTTTAGGGTGGATGCCCTAAATTTATTTGGTTTCTTTTACCAAATAAATTTAGGGTGGATGGATGGTGCATCACTACAAAGTAGATATTTTTAAGCTCAAAGAGAACTTACAACATGCATGATTTATATTTAAATCACTCCAAGACACTAGCGGAACTCGAACCATGAACCTCCCAATCTCAGGCTTATCTTTTTACCACTAGACCAAACTTTTAAAGATCTAGTGAGTTACATCTTTGACACTTAGGCTCTTTTTGGTTAAAATTAGTGGATAGATGATGAGCTTATACTAATTGTCGATGAGTCGCCTGATAATGAATGTATTATAGCTGATAGCAGATAAAATTATTGAAGTGTTTGGTAAAGTTAACAGTTCAATTAACTTAAAAATAAAAATGACATTCTTAATTAATAATTAAATTTATTTCAATTAATGTTTAGAATATGTTGTATTTAGTAATTTAAATTATTAATCTAAAATATTTTTTTTATTATATTAATTTTTATTCATTAAAATATTGTATTAAGCACATATATATCAATCATATAGTAATGATTTTTTTTATCTTATAAAATATGATAAATTTTACCGTAATTAACTCACAAAACAGGTGAGATATCAGATCCGAGACGGAATAAGACGTCTAACTTAAAAATATCGACAAAGCTTAATACATATAGTAATGAAATTTAATATATTTAATAGTATAACATATATTACATAAACAGGATGAAGACCAGGCATCGCGAGGACAAATCACATATTACATTTTTTTTTTAAAGAAAAATGGCCGATCTCTTGTATCCATATTTCAACATATACATCTTTTGTTGTAATTTTAAATTATAGAAATAAATTATAAAAAGAAAAAATGACTTTTAATTTTAATAAAAATAAAATTGACAAAAATTATAAGTTATAAATTCATAAACTACTTAAAATGATTTATAAAAAAAGGTTATAAATTAATTAAAAGATGCAATAATTTTATGACGAAATAATTGTTATCAAACATGTGTTTTTTTGTCATTTGAATTTATAAGCTATTTACGTGTCTTTCCAAATAGAGCCTAAGCAATATCTGTTTTTCCACTTTTTAATAGGCAACAAACTTATATCATGATATAATAATTAATAAAAATCAATGTCCTTGTCAATTCAAATAATAAAATTAACTTTTTATTATTTAACTCGTGTTATATACATATATATATTTTACATCTAAATATTTATTTGTATAGTACAAATTTTTTAAATGACGTCAATTTTTTTTTTCATTTTTAAAAATGTGTGATATTCTATATTAAGGTGTGTAATATGATGTACAAGTTAATGGATATTATGGTAACGAACCATCTAAATAAAAGTAAGTTGGTAATATTTTCTAAAAATATTAGTATAACTTTTTAAAATATGTTAAGAAAATTGTTTTGAATTTGATTTGATTTTTATTTATTTATCTATCTTATTTTTTTCTTATTTTCTTTATTTACTCTTCTAACTTAAAAATTTTGCTAAAAATTCGAGGTTATTTTTTAAAATCTTATATATCTATGAAGTTTTTGCAAATCATGTGAATTATGAGATTATAAATATATCAATATCCATTATAAAAATCTTATAAGTCATTTAAATTATTACATTATCTTTTAAAATTTGCATGATTATTTTATGTTAAAATCGTTTTTTAAAATTGCAATTGAGTACACCCCATAAATCTCTTAGTCATTTGATAGAAATTTGATATTTGATATATGTGAAAAAATGTCGAGATTATCCAATTCTTTAAATAATTTTCATTATCTCGAAGATATATTAGTCTCAGCATTTGTGCAATAAAGTGATTGAGCTCAAATAATTAATGAATTTTAGTCAAGGATTGATCATTGAAGATAACTCTAGTTCGAATCGTGACTCAAACAACTCATAGTCAGATTCCACTTATCTCTCGACTAAATTATATATTACAAGGACTCCATTTCTATAGGAACTAGAGAATTAAAAAAAAAAAAATCTCAACATTTGTGAACATACGAGAAATTAGTTTACCAAATAAATAATCGATCAAAATCTTGCTAATGAGATATTGGTTTAAATATGTCTTTAGTCATTGCAATTATGATTTTTTATTTTTATTTTGGTCCTCATAAGTTTTTTTATTTGGTTCACATACATGCAAATATAGTTTCATTTTAAAATAGTTATTCCATCAAACTTCCGTTACAAAAACTCTAACATCGTTAAACATAAATATAATTAAAACATAACTTTTTTTACCATAAAAATAAATCCCTAATATAATTAAATTATAATATTTTTTAACATAAAATTAACCCCAAATATTTCATTCTTCTTCCCTAAAAAACCTAAAGTTAACAACTTCAAAATGGTTTATTTTGAAATTGTAGGTTCAAGTTTAGAGGATCAACACTGACAGGTTAATTGCAAGATAACAACTGTATTATTTTATAAAAGATAGTGACGATATTAAGATAATATCGGTGAGTTTCTTTTGAAATTGTTGGTTAAATATTTTTGTAGTTCTTACCTTCTATAATAATCGTTTCAAGGTCAAACCCGTTTTGGAGATTTCTTGGTTGACCACATTTTCAATTCGTTGATCAGATTTTTTGTTGAATTGGAACTACTAGAAATCGACTTGGGAATGTTAATTGAAATTGAGAAATAACCGGATCTGATAATTGATGAATCAGAATTCAATTTGTTGATAACGGAAACAATCGGTTCATCATTTTGAACCAATTTCCAATCGCTAGCTTCAAATTCACTTTTTCCATCCATCGACACAAAGAAAATTGAAGTCAATCACTTGAAAGAAGAAACAAACATTCACAATATTGTACTTATATTGTATTTGGAACCATAATCCTAATTTACGTAGGAGTGTAGTTTTTTAGGAAAAAAGAATGAAACATTCGGGGGAAGAAAAATGAAACAGTTGGAGCTAATTTTAGGTTAAAAATATTATAATTTAATTATATTGGGATTTATTTTTAGATTAAAAAATGTTATATTTTATTTATATTTATGTTTAATGGTGTTACAGTTTTTGTAACGGAAGTTGGATGAAAGGACTATTTTAAAATGAAACTATATTTGCAGGAATGTGAACCAAACAAAAAAAACTTATGATGACCAAAATCAAAAAATGTTATAATTGCAAGAACAAAAAATATATTTAAATATAAGATATTTAATAAATTAATAAAAGAAGGGTGGTTTAAGTGAAAAATTTGATTTGAAAACATTCATCTAAATCGTTTTTATCATTCTCTTTTATCGAATTAAGTGATTTTTACACATTTAATTTTTTGTCGTGTTTTTTTTCCTCCTTGTGATTTTGTCGCTTCAATGCGGCGTTATTTTAGTTTTCCGCCTTGTTGCGGCGCTATTTTAGTTTTTCGCATTGTTGTGGTGTTTGTTTGATTTCAGATTGACAATTCAATTTTGATATAGTGCAAATAAAATCCATGATTTTAGGATATTCAACGTGTAGCTTTAGAGACATAATTAGTTCAGACATTTTAATTTTGTCATATTTATAAGTTTTGTTATATTTATAGTCATTTGTTCGTTTTATGTTATTAATCTATATGTTGTGAGTTTGCTCGCAAATTTATTATTTTTATTTTTTACAAATTTGAATGAATGAATACTGTTTTTTAATTAAAAAACATTAAAAAAAAAAGACATTTTAAATAATACATTAAGGATGAATGTGATACACTTATATTTTTTAATATCGTCTCATCTAAAAAAAAGTCTCTTTATGCCATTATGTACATTGAAGCCTTTTTCTTTAATTTGGTCTAAAAAGCCTAAAACATAGGACTATGGTACCAAATTTGTTTATAAAGATGTCAATTTATGTCAGCCACGCTAGTAAAAGGTTGAGGTGCAAATGACGCTGTATCCTTTCCGCCACATTATCTTGTATATGCTTCGATATGACCATTGTTTAGGGGCTTAAATGGTGGAGAGCTTATCGTGTTACAACTTTTTTTATATATTTTCCAAATTGCCAAACTAGGACTTCCTTTTTGGGGCACTGCTTTCCAGTGATAAATGATTTCGATCGTGATCCTTTCGTGTCAAGGAGGAGGTACTATATACCTTGTGTTATGACCCAAAGTCTTAGAGTGGGGGCACTAGCACTAAATGCAGCCCATTACATTACATGCAAGATAAATGCATTTACCTCAACAACTACTACTACTATTATTATTATTATTATCGTTGTTGTTCTAAAATTCATCATTTAATTTGTCCTCGTTAGCTTTGGGAAAACTCTCGCATTGTCACTGTAAAACAAAACTCCAATGGCTTATAATATTTAGATTAATAATATAAAATAATAAAATATTTATAAAAATAATAAAATTAAATTGATTGAAATATACACGTTTTTAAATTTATAAAATTAACATCACATTATTTATTAAATACGGATTTAATATTTTAATCTAAATCAAATAATATAAAATGAAAAATCAATGAACATATCAAAAAGACATACTAAACTACGCCGCATTTAAATGATAAAAAGAAAAAAATATATGTGAAAATTATGTTGATAGAAAATGTTTAAAATGATATCAATCAATGATTCTAAATAAAAAATTGACTTCAAAACAATTTTTTATTTTTTTGTGGAGGGAGAAGAAAGAGAGGGAAGTAAAAAAGGTTGAGAGAAACATTTCGATTCTGTGTAATTCTATTTTTTTAATTAAAAGTTGCTTAAAGCAAACATATTGGAATAAATAATTCCAGTACCCTTTTCGTGTAAGAAATTTAAAAAGCCACGTAGCATCAATCTTTTTAATTACTAACATAAATAAAAGAAGAGTGGATAATAAATGTTTGATATATCTGGTGCTTCCAACCATGAGGACAAACATTAAACCTGAAGTTTATGGTGTTCACAGAAAGAGACATTTTCCTAGTTAATCCACATAACGTGTATATCCATCCATCAAACTCAACATCCGCCGAACAACAAATAAAAAAAATAATAATAATAATAATAATAATAATAATAATAATAATAATAATGTGAACTAAACATACACGATCCCTCTTTTCTTTGTTTTTTTTGTTAAATTTCATAATTTTTTCCACCACTAAATTTGTAACTTATTTTTGCTAGTGTATAAGTTGAATAATAAACAAACAAACTATAGATGACATGACAGTATTTACATGTTATTGTGACATCATCAAATCACTTGTCATTTTTTAACATGACACATCGGCGATGAATTCAATCGTGTGATTTTTTTTTAAAAACTTTAAAACTACATTTTTTATTTTAAAAATAAAATATTAAAATGATGAATCAACCAAAATATAGATAAAGTTTACATTTAATCCAATAATAATATCGAAACCCATTAGATTTGGACTTTTATGTAAGTGTCGAATTGGTTGAGGGGTACTTTCCCAGTCCCACGTGTGCGAGTTTTTCTTTATTTTTTATTTAGATTGGAACTTTATGCATGACAATTGGTTTGTGGTGAAGAAAAAACCAAGTGGTCGCATTCTTCAGACATTTGTTGATGAGGGGCCAATTGTCTTTTCTTTTTGGTCGATTTTTATGTCCATTTGGATTTCGTTTTTAAGATGGACGGATATATAATTTACGGTTTGGCCCGATCCATATCACTCATATCTTCACACGTGTTAATTTGTGGTTTCTCTATTATTTTTAGGTACTTATTATTATTATTGTTTTAAATTTTTGAAGAGTTTAATTATATAAAATTTTGGTGTAGATATAACAAATTTAAAAAGGAGAGTTAAGTAAATCCATTCATAATCGCTCTTTTTGTAAAATAAAAATAGACTCACTCAATTTTATCTGAGATGATAAAAGTTAGATGTAAATTTTAAATACAAATTACATAAAACTAAAATAAAAAATTACTATTATTACATGCTTTAATAAACATCATTATGTATTTTACTTTAATTTCTCATAAATAAAGGAAAAGGTGCTTGTAGATTTTTTGTAATGTTTTGAGCCTTTTTTACTGATGCTTTTGGGCTACTCATAAAGTTGTATTTCAAAATAATTTTGAAAAATTGATCCCATACCCCCACTTTTATTCCCATACTCCCCAATTTTTTGAAAATGTCAAAAATACCTCAAGTTTTTTTTTTTTTTTTCAAAATCCACTTTCACTTTTGGAAAACTATTTTCAATAATTCCGGTACACAGAGTTTTACCAGAAAACTTTTTTACAAATTTTCCGGTACAGAAGGATGTTTCCGGAAAACTAAAAAAAAGATTTCTGGTACAGAAGGGAAAAATGTGTGTACCGAAAAAACTTTTTCCAAACGTGTTTCCGGAAAACTTTATTTCTCGACAAGTTTTCCGGTAAACACATTTAATTTTTTTTTTTTTTAAATTAATTTTATTAATTTTTTTATATCACTTAAAAAATTATTGAAAATTTTGGGGCTGTCGTGGCAACTCTATATCATAACGAATTCTGTGGCTAAAATTTTAGGTGGTCGTGCCAACTCTATATCATAATGAAGTCCGTGGCTATAACTTTGCCGTCTTTATCTCTATCCCTACCCACCTAAAAAAATATAGTTAAAATCAAATAAATTAATTAAATACTAATATAATTAAAAAATTAAAATAAAAAAAATCTGAAACTACCGGAAAACTTGTGGGTGAAGTTTTCTGGTAACTTCTGAAAAAGTCATTAACAAGTTTTCGGGTAGTTCATTATTTCCAGAAAACTTGAAAAAAGTTTTCCGGTAAAAATGAAAATTTTGATGTAATATATACAAGGGTATTATGGTATTTTCACTGGCTTTTTGGGGTATAGGGATAATTGTGGAAGTACGGAGTCAAATTTTCAATAATTTTGCCATAGTCCCATTTTGCTGCTAAATACAAATCGCCGGTTCATTAGTCATAAGGTTTGTGATACTAATTGTAGTTTGTGTACTGAAAAATAGAATTTACCCTCATCGTTGATTATATTTCACTCCTATATTTTTTCTCAAACCATCCATATTACATTTTTTAAATAAAAAACACAATTTTTAAAAAAAAAAAATTTAAAAACCGATAATCTGAACAAAAGATTTTTGGAACATCCAAAAAAATTAAAAAGTACTGTACCAATGAACTTTAATTTAACTGTTTTCCCCGTGTTTCAAAAAATTTAAATTTTTAATTTTTCGCAACATATTTATGTTTTATACACACAAACTTATCAATATTTTGACTTATTTCAATCAAATTTAATTTAAGTTTTTCTAAACACATCTAAATCTGTTGGTCAAGAGAATTTTTCATATTCTTTTCTAAATCAAGGACAAATCTGAAATTTTTGAGGAATTGTGGAGGTAAGAGTAAATTTTATTTTTAGTTATAAAGCCTTTTTTTAGGGAATCTTTTGTTATAGTTATATAGCGATGAAGTTTAAAATATAATGGGCCGTGACGTCAAAGAAATATATAACGGGCCATCCTGGGTGATTGCCTAAGTTTAGTTTGGCCTTATTTATCAATTGATAGATAATTTTACCTTATACCCTTATATTTAACCTTTATTCCTACAAATATAAGGAAATGATTTTTTTTTTGCCCTCGTATAAATCTTAAAACTTGTAATTTTTTACCATTCCATCTTTTCACATTTTCGGTAAAAAGTGAGTGAATTTTGTCTAATTTAACCGGAATTTTTTTTTAAATTTTCCGGTGAATAAGTTACATTGTAAAAAACTTCAAAAAACTTTTCCAGTTCATATGTCGTTTTCGGAAAACTTGATTCAAAAATTTCCGAAGTACAACACACTACCAGAATATTTTTTTTGACTTTTCTGGTAGTTACCGGAAAACTTGAAAAACAAGTTTTCCGAAAATGTTTTTTTTTTATAATTTATTTAATTCTGATTCTTTTAACTAATTAGACCTGATTTTTTTTTTCCAGTGGGCGCTGATGCACGAGGAAGAGACGACAAAATAATACAAACATCACGTGACGCTGATACTTCATCATCCATGATGGATCCTCTAGATAGGATTCGACCGACAACATCCAGGAGGAGACGACGAATGATAGTGGAAGATGATCCTGGAGGCTGATATTACTATACATCAGAAAGAGGAGTCTCCTATAGTACATGAGGAGGATGAGGTTGCAGTACATAAGGGGGAGCATATGCATGAGGGATCTGGTGAGCTGACACAGTATCCTAGAGGACCATATGATTTGTCTGTCCTTACAGTCTTACACGATACCGACACTATGTTTCTGCTAGATTGTGGTTTGGTTAGGTATGTTAAATTAATTATTATTTATGGTGCATTAAAAATATTTAAATTAATTATTATTTTTGTTCTATATTCAATTTTAATGTCATATTTTTTTGTATACAGGAGCGACCAATGCTTAAAATTGTTGTTCATGAAAAGAAACTACAACAATTTACCCCGTAGGTACTCCCTTGAATCATAGAGAACTGGGGGAATTAGTCAGGACTGACCCAATTACAACAGGGTAGTTTGACACTGATTAACAACAACCTGATTTCTGCCTTTATGGAAAGATGGCATTCTGAGACATCGTCATTTCACATGTCATTTGGTGAAATGACGATTACTTTTATTTGTGATGAAATATAACGAAAGTAGTAACTAAAATGAACTAATAATAAGTGCATTTTATATAAGTTTCAAAGTATTGTAGTCCATACAAAATCAATCTTCATCTAATGACATGACATCTACGGGTTGTGCATTTTGCGTAACACGTCTCGTATGACCTAATAAATACCCCCACTGTTGTAGACGTCTCTCGTGTATGCTATTGCCTAAGAAGTTGCCTCCTCGGTGCGATATTGCTTTCAACCTGGTGCAATGTCTGACATTGAAAATCCATCTTTCATCTTTAACTACAAAATAGATTGAATATATTATTTATTGGAAATTCATCTTACTATTTAAAAAATAGAAGTATTATTTAAGAAAATAATATCATTTTACCGAAACACAATGACTTGTTTCACAACATGTTGCATTAACACGCTTAAAGTAAGAAGGGTCTCGATATACATCATATCCATCCGACTTTTTACACGTTACTTTTTTTCACCCGTCATTTGGTTTTACCTTTTTCAGATGGTGGACACATTGAACTTGTAGTTGGAAAAGCAAGTTCACGCACCTTACTCTTCAACACTCTTTTTCCAAAAACATCAAGTGATCGAAAATGTTTCCACAAAGCATTCATCTCATTAAACATATCTAATTATGATCCATCTTATCTTTGGTGAGTTCACTTTCCATGTTTAATTTCCTCCATTGAATATGCACATAATCTAGAGGAATTGGTTAACCCATCAATTTATATTGTGTCAATTCACAAACACAAGGTAACCTGTATGTTATTCTGATAGAGCACTAGAGCTGTCAAAATGGGCTAGCTCGAATGGGCTGACCCGCCCAGCCCGCTAAAACATAGGACTTGGGCCTAAAAATTTCAGCCCGAATTTTTTCAGGGCTTTTGACCTCAGTCCGAATAAACCCGTTATCCATTAGGGTTAGCCCGTATGGGTACCGGGTAGCCCGCAATCCGCATAATCAATTTAAAAAAAAATAAAAAGAGTAAAATTGGTCTTAAAAAAAGGCTCGAACAAACAAAAATTAAATTGGGACCGTTCCAATTTTTTTTTAAGAATTCACAAAGACACAACACTTTGAAAAATGTGAACATTGCTCAAAGAGTCTAAAAAGATTTATTTCAAAGTCACATTAGAACTATTTAGCACTCTATTTAAATTTGATTTGAGTTTTTCATTTGTGCCATGCAAGACAAATCTAAGTTGTTTTTGACAGTTTGAACTTATTTTAATTTGTGTGTTGTTTGGATAATGTGTTGTCTTGGATAATGTGTTGTTTGAATCGAGTTTGTGTTAATTGGAAAATCCGAATTTCGAACTTAGTTTGTGTGTTATTTTATTGTGTATTTTTTAATGATCTAGAATATCATATAAGTTGTTTTTAAATAGGCATATAGAACTAAGTTGTTTTTAAATGGGCATGAAGAAAATTTTTAAATTAAAAGAGTCGCAAGAAAATTAAAAATATAATTAAAAAAATTAAAAAAAAAAATATGCGGGCTACCTGCCCCAGCCCGCAGCCCGTCTAGGGTCGGGCTCGGGTAGTATTTTAACAGCACATATTAAAACAGGACTTTTTAACCCGGTCCGAAGAAGCCTGCAACCCGTTAGGGCCGGCCCTAAATGGGCCGGGTAGCCCGTTTTGACAGGTCTATAGAGCACCCACATATATATTTGTCGATACTCACCCACTCAACTTTCTCGTATTCTTCAGCAATACGTCTTTGAGCTTCTCTTGATACAAATGTATTCAATCTCTGATAAAATGGATTGTTGTGTTCATGATCTTGATCGTAGAAACTTTTATGAAATGAGCCCCTGATTTTTTTATGTTGCAACCTTATCATGTTGTTCATAGCCTCCCAACATTTACACATGTCACCCATGCTGTGTTCCAACATTAACTTCAGTTTCCAATGAGCTCGCTCAACCTTATCATTACATGTAAATTGTCACCATAGAGAAATCCAACAATATATAGTAAAATTATAAAATCGAAATTTTAGAGTGACGTGACATACCTGTTAATCGTTGTGTTCCCCAAATGCATCACTCAATTTGTCCATGCTTCAATAAATCTCTCCTTATGAGGAGTCAACCATGTTTCTTTCACATAATCAACAAACATTTTATTATCGTCACATGATTGCTCAAACGTGTGCAAGCGCATGATATACTATTTTTCATCACTGCAATACGTAATGTCTTTCCACATATTCAATACTAATTCTTGTTTATCCTTTAAGATATATTGCTTGCATTTTTCTCCAACATTTTTGTCGATGTGAAATCGAAAAAGCAAATTAACATGTGGAAATACAACACCAATTGCTTTCATTAAAGAAAGATCTCTGTATGTCACAATTACATGAGGAAATTTGTTTTGTGTAACAAATAGTTCTCTTAGCCTCTCCAATGCACAATAAAAGTTTTCTTCTCGCTCATATTTCAAATAAGCAAATCCAACTACAAATGTCATTTATGTTGATGTCATACCAACAATTTCAAGTAATGACATTATGTATTTATTGGTTTTGTAGGTGTTGTCCATAATCAACACAATAGGAAACAAATTCAACAAATTCACTGAATCTGGATGGGCCAAAAAAATATCTCTCGCTTTCTATTCTAACACACATATTTTGTATATTCAATTAACTTGAATAAATGTTGGATCTCTGTCTTGTGACCTCTCACGTGCAGTTTAATCATACTCACCTGTTTATATATTTATGAGATCTTAGTAACATTGTTCTTATCTCGGTCTTGCAATGAGAGTAATATGTGCCTCAGTGCAACATTATATTTTGTTAAGTCATGAAAATGTTTTTTCTCTTCTTCATTTAAACGTCCAACAAATGCATGTTCCTCCAAAGTATCAGGTAATTCATGGTTGTGAATTTCACAAATTACTTTAACTATCCATCATGAACCATCTTTTAATGGTTTTGATCTAAGCTTGAAAGAACGAACACACTTTTTTGTGGAACTTCGAGTTAAACTATCAACACACTTGTATTTTTCTCGTTTGTCACAACATAATATTAATTTATTTCTCCTCCCTCTCTCTCTCTCATGATTCTTTATCTGATCTTGTGATGATAATGATTACTTTATTTTTTATATCGATTCATCTAGGCCAATTTACAACAGCTTCCCGTGTATTAAATATCTGAAATAAAATATAAAATAAATTATAATAATTAATCACAATAATAGATTTTTATAATATTAATATTAATTATAATTATTCATATATGATATGTGTCAAAAACGTTGGTAGTATCGACACATGTTTTATCACATAATAGTAGCGGTTTATCCATATCTGTTAAAATTTATAAAAATAAAAAATAAAAAAAATAAAAATTTGGTGTGTACCAGAAAACTTGTGAAGAGGTTTTCCAATAAACCCTATTGTACCGGAAAACTTTTTTCAAATTTTCCGGTAGTATACATTTTTAAACTTTTTACTCTTCTGTACCGGAAAACTTTTAAAAAAAATTCCGATAAACTTTTTCTGTACCGGAAATATTCTAAAATGTTTTCTGGTAACTTTCGAAAAATTTTTACCTATCGGAAAACTTTTTTTGTTTGGTCCGGAAATCTTTGAATAATAAAAAAAAAGTGAATTTGAATTGGTAAAATAAAAATAAAAAATCAAATGTATATTGAACATTTTTAAAAATTTATGGAGGTATAAGTAAAAATGTGGGGTATAGGTAAAGCAATCCGACGGATATCTTATAGTCTCAAGCCCATACTAATTGTTTGAAAAAATATTCTTAGCAGTCCAAATATGCAAATTGCATATATAAAATTTTTCTTATTAATTATGAAGATTCACAAAGATGGCACTGACATAAAAAATGTTGATATTTTTCCCATACTTTTTGACATGTTGGGTCGTCAGAAAAGATGATGAGGTGAGAAATCGAGTAAATTTAACGTGTTTTATTTAATTTATCGTAAGAGAAAGAGAGAATAAATCCAAGAAAATAATTATACTTTTTTCTCTATTTGTTTGGATAATAAGTGAATAGTGAAAAATATTATTATTGTTTAGAAGATTAAATTGATCTTAGTTGCGAAAAGTTAAAGAGGCAGTAGAATCCACTACATTTTGTTCTCTCTCTACTAATTGACTTAATTGATTGGTCTTTCTTCCGAAACACAACATTTGTTTATTTTTATAAAAAAGTTATTTATTTTTTCATATTTGCGTGGTTGGTGGATCAGTTCATTTAATAGTGCAACAATGTGTGACGAACTTGAACCAATGTATCATAATTCGTTATCATTCACTTATAAGGTAACTTGATTCGTTCAACATATTGATTTATGTAGTGCAGATTAAATGAGACACACTAGTCCGCATATTCAACTCTAGTGATAAGTATTTGTTAGTTTGTATAGTTTTTTATGTTGCAGCGTTTGAGTTTGTAGGATATGCGGATAAAAAGATGACCCATTTCACGAGGGTGCGGGACGAAAGACATCCAATTTAAATTTATTTATTAAAATAGGGTTTTTAAGTGTTAGTAAAACATGCCCACTACATCTCTCACTCGTACGTTTTCTCTTTAATCTCACTTTTAATAGATATATAAACAAGTCTAAGAATGTTCTTAAGAACGCTCATGTTAATATCTTACGTCTGTTGTTATATATATATATACTCTATCTGATTAATATTGTGAATAAAAGTTAAGTATTTGTGATTTATTTAATGTTTTTTTAATATATATTTTTTTAATAAAATATATTTAATGTTGATATTTAAATATTTGATATTTAATGAGATAATTTAATAAATTTAAATCATATTTTAAATAAAAGTTAAAAAGTTATTTGTATTTAATTAATTTTCTTAATAAATATGAAAGTAATTATTTATGTTTATAATAATAATTAGATGAAGTATATATGAATCTACCTTATATAGAAATTTATAAGTATATGTATGAGTTTTAGAAATATTGTGTAATCTTACTACTCTCTAGTGTTATATATGATTTGTGATTTTACTTCTCTTTTTTTTGGTTTTCACAATTAAAAATGAGAAAAAAATAAATATCTGTTTTCTAAAAATAAAATCGTTAAATTAACAGTAATCAATTTACAATCTTTAAAGACGAACAAAATTATAAACTTGTTCTTCTACTAAGCGTCACCAATTATTATTAATTTTTAGTAATATTTAAACACTGTCTACTAAAATAATCGCCATAGTTAATATGTAATTTTTTACAAGGAGGACACTTATTTTGAATAGTTATCTTATCGACACCTTAGCTGGAGTAGGTGGAATTGCTTTTATAAATTTAATTCTCTCTGTTTGGCAGCATTAATTGAGACTAAGAAGTTCTACCTGCAAAATGTAGAGAATACAGCCACACTCACTTGCACTTTTGTTTTTTAAATGTTTCAAATATATACATCATTGATTCTGGCGGTCCAATGTTGTAACCTGCCGCTTTCGATTCAAAAGACAACGCGACAAAACCAACATAGAGGAGTTAAAGATGTTATAGTTAAAATTGTTTTTTTTGTTTTGGTCTTCTTTATATTTAATTTAAGTTTATTAACTATTTAAATTTAATTTTTATTTAATTAAATTTTATTAATTACTTATTTTTATTAACAAAAGTTGATTTATTTTTAATGGTCCTTTTATATAGTAAAAAACTTAATGACCTTCCTTCCTACATTAATTACCTCTATAAAATAGAAATTTCTTAATTACCTTCTTTACCAAAAATATATAATTTACGGATACTAATATAATATTATCATATTATATTTATATTCTTGCATATTTTGCTATTAATGATAAAATCTCAACAAAATAAAAAGCTTACTAAATCAAAATCTTAAAGTAAAACTTGGAGAACTTGATTTATATATATATATATAAAAGCTAGTTTATGGGAAAGGAACAGAAACAAGCATTGAAAAACACTAGAGATTAGTAATTGAGAAACGTGGAAGAAACTATGGAGAGGTTACCAGCTAAGAAAGAAGGGAAAACAATGATTTTCTTTGTTTACCATCCATGTTATTGTCTTGGAGAAGTACTCAAGACTTTGTTGAAATGTTTAGGTATTGATAAGTCCACAGAAATGAAAGAAGAGGAAAACTCATCGTCAACATCATTGCTCAAACCTCTTGCATGTCCATCTCCTATTGCAGCCTCAGAAGATCACAACTCTTCAAGCAGCAATGACAAAAGCTCCCAAGAAAGTGTTGCAGATCCACCATCCACAACTACTCAAACCCTTGTACGTAAATATTCTAGCTTTTTCTCCAAAAGGCAAAATTAACCACATTAATTAAGTTTATATTTATTTATTTATTTATATTAGGGGTTAAATATGTCTTAGTGTAAAATTAAATTTTTGAAATCTAGCTCGTAAAAAAATTTATTTATTTTTAGTCCCAAATTTAAATTTATACAGAAATTTATTTGAGGACTAAATATCAAATTTTTACAAAAATTCTAAAATAAAAAGTTGAAAAAGAATTAAAAATTATTTGAATTTTTTTATAAAAACTAAAAAATATAAATTTTTAATATTTTATAAACCGAAAACTTATTTAATTCAAATATTAGTGATGAAAACCTTAAAACAATGTCATATATCGTTTTAGTACACTGTGCAGAATGCAAGATCAGTGGCAAAGGGTGGTCCTCGAAGGCCTCCACTTACACCAGGTCCACCACCTCAACATAATTAATCTCAACTTCTCATATGTAAGTAACATCTCAAATCTCAAACTGTGATTCGGTGAACAACTACTCGTGTATGTTAGAACACTTCCACGATATTTTTTTGAAGTTTTAATATATAGTTTTTGGTCCATCATAGTTTTATAACGTAATTTTAATATTATTCAATTACACATTCTCATTCAATTTCAAAATTTGTGTTGGTTATTTTAAAATGGGCTATGAAATATGATATTAGTGTAAAATTAATTTACACTTATGATACATAGTATGAAATTACTTCTTAATTATTAGTATAATAATAAAATTGTTGTTATTTTTTGCAGGTTTAATTAGGCATATTAATTAGTCTCAACGTTCAGGACTTGCTATGTACATATTGCATGCTTAATTTCTTGTTGGTTGTTTTTTAGTAGAAATCAAACTCAAATTTTGGGAATTACGACTCTTACATGCTACACATCAATTATATTAGATTCGGTGGTGCTCTTGGTTGTTCTAAAGTAGTCTAAATATAAGCGACTTTTAAGGTGGTCATATTGGTTTATTTGTCTATGTGAAATGGATATATTTAGCCCTTGATATATAATATAATATTTAATGGTTGTGATTTAAGAAGAGAAAGCTATAGTGACTTTGTAGTGAGTATTCATATTATATAATTATCTATATAGATTACGTTAATTATATAAAGTCCCCATTTTGTCTTTTCGTGGTAATTTTATGATTTGCTGCAAATAATTTAAATTTCTTAAAAAAAATCATATTATTTTAGTGTGTATATATATATATATATATATATATATATATATATATATATATATTGTGTGTGTTGTGATAAAAATGTTGGCTTAATTGTAGTTTTGGTCTCTCTATTTTAGTTGAATCACTAAAATAGTCTCTTCATTTTACTTTATTTATTTATTTTCATAAAATTTTAAAACAAAATAATTTTTAAAAAAAATTTCTTTAATTTTCAGCAAAAAATATAATTTTTAAAAAATTTTCAGAAATTTTTAAAGAAAAAAGAAATTCGGATTTGTTTTAAAATTATTAAAATAATATTGTTTAATTAAAATTGCACATCACTTTAATTTTCAAAACTATTATATACATATTACTTAAATAATTGTGTTAAACGAAGAGGAGCAAAGATTGATGTATTCTACTAAAAGTAAATTTTAAAAAGGCTTATGATTGTTTTGGCTTGAGACTACGTAGAATGTTTGATGGAATGGGGTTTGGAGATAGGTGGATGAAGGCTTGCATATTTTTGGGTAGTACATGGTGTTGGTTAATGGAAACCCAATAAGAGACTTTCAACTGAGGCATAAATTGGGTTAAAGATATCCTTTAGCCCCTTTCTTGTTCTTAATTGCAACTGGAAGCCTTGCTGAGTTACCTTAGAAAACAGCTCACAATGAAGATGTTAAAGGGTTCAAAGTAAACAACTCTTTGAATTTCAACATTATTTGGGGAGGGGTCGTGGGACAATTTATAGAGTTTTAAAATCATTTTGAGGAGTTTTGAACTAATATCTTACAAATAATTTTTTAATACAAAATATATAAAATTTTACATATATATCATATATAAACTTACTATTTTGTGCATCAATCTTACTATTAATGCTAATATCTCAATAAAAGTATGATTTTAAATCAAAAAAAGAAAATGGCAAGTTTTTTTTTTTTTACGGAAAAATCAAAAGTCTATTTTTATTTATTTATGCTGAATGAAAATAGAAAGTCTCTAATCACTCCCTTCTTACAAATCTTACCACAAATAAATCAAAATATTTTTTTTCTTGACAAAATCAAAATCAAATCAATTTTATTTTAGAAATTTTGAAAACCCTGATTTATATATAAGCTATAGCTAGCATGCGGCTGAGGACCATTGGCAACAAAGATTGCAAAAGCATAAAATAAAGTTGAGAGATACTATAGTGAGAATAACATCAAATTAAGTAATTAGAAGAGAGCACAATGGCTAGCGGTTGTGTTCAAGGAGAAATCAAGACTTGTTCGAGATGTTTTGGTGTGAAGATTGAGTCCAATCAAATCAATATGGGTTTAGATAGGGCATGTCGTCGATGTTTATGTTCTAATAAGACCTCAAAAGAAGATTTTTCAAGTAGCAGCCAGAAAAACTCCCAAGTACCATCTACAATTTTTATACGTTATATTTTTCTCCTAATGCAAATCCCATTATTTTTTCATTTATATTTTTATATTTTCACCAAAAACTTATTGGATTGAATATTAATATTTGTGTGCAGAATAGAAGTTTAAAAGAAAGAGGTGGTCCTCGTAGGTCTTCACTTACCCCAGATCCACCCGCTGAACATAATTAATTAGTAATATATATCTCAATTTCTTAAATATTAGTAAGTATTTTTATCTCGTCAAAATTCAATACACATTAGTTATTTATTTTGATAAAAATTAACTTCTTTTCTAATGTCAATGATTGTGCATGTTTTACTTAGTGATTAATTAGTTTAACGACAATATTATTTTTTTGCAGGATTAATTAGGTGTGGTAGTCGCAAAGGTCAGAATTTACTCTAGGACTAGGATTTCAGAATAAAAGTGAATGCAAAAATTTCTTCTTAATTAGTTGCTCTTAATTATATGTATTAGTCTAGACATATGCTAGATTTTCCTTTTTTTTCCTTCGCTATTTTTTTATAGATATTTTAGTTATGTGAAATAACTATTTAATTTCAAAGTATATACAAGAAGTCTGGCCTTGCGCAAGAGATTTTATTCAAGTCATTATTCTTTCATGTTATCCTTTTCTTTTTTGTCATGCTGTGAATGAATTCATTAACGAAATACAAGAAACAATATGTGTAAAGATTTTAGTGAAAACAAGCATAACATAACATGTCTCTTTGTATTTCTTCCTTCCTTTTCTATCGTACGACATTGTTTTGGGTACGACAAACGTAATACGTTTACATACTACAATTCTACGGGTTTATATATGAAGAAAAAAGTTATATATTTCTTTGAAAATTGAAAACAAAAACAAAATAAATGCACTGTACCATCCATGCCGGTAAGAATAGTAATTGAGTTAGTTAGGTTGTTAGAGTTAATTAATTTTAAATTTTGATAGTTAGTTGCTCTGTATATAGAGAATTTATTGTATCATTTTCATAATTTTTCAATATGATTCCTTTTGAGATTTTTCCGTCGCTTTCAAACACTCAAGACACAATTTAGGGGGAATAATACAAGTAGAATAAAAAATTAGAATTATTAATGGTACAAAATTATTTGATTAAGAACAACATTTTAAAGATCTCATAATGGAAATTAATAACTATAAAGAACAACTACCAGAATATGAAAAACTTTGCAAGATGGAAGCAATAACAAGAAATTCATCATTATCATTATCATCAATATCAACATTCGTCTTCGGATTACTAATAGCATCCAACTCCGAGACGGGTGGTGGGGGCGGAGGAGGCAAAAGCAGAGGAGGTTGAGAATGATAAGATATAAAAGGGTAATGAAAATTAGTTCTAGCATTATGAATGCCACAAATATTAATAGATGAAATATCATAAGCTATTGCAGCTTCTTCTGCAGTGTTAAATGTTCCTAACCAATGTCTCTCTTTGGTAAATGGATTTCTAATCTCAGCTGCATATTTTCCCCATGGTCTTTTTCTGACACCAAGATACATTGTAGATCTTCTTGAGGTTCTTCTAATTGGATTTTTGTAAATCAATGGGGGAATATTTTCCATTGGATTAATTAGTCTTCGAGAATTTCAGATGAAGGACTCTGCTATATATATAATTGATTTAAGCATGTGGAATTAGAGGACATAATGTTTATATGATTTAATATTTGGTGGAGTGGGGCAGGTAGAAGAATACTTGGAGTATAGTATTCATGGATTATATAATATAGAATTAAATGCTTATATATGTTTCTCTAGTGGCTAATTGTGCTGATTCATTTCCTGGTTTTCCTCACAACTGACATGATTAGTGTGAGCAGAATGCTTAAATCAGTGCAATTATGTATTGCCATATTTTGGCAAATTACATTCTCTCTGTTCCTTTGTTGATAGATAGAAGAAGGATGAATTTAAACAAACTTTTTATTGGTTTGGATCTGTTTATTTTAATCTATCTGAGTAAAAAATTTTACTATCTAGTCTTTTTTATAAGCATACTCTTTAGTGTATTTCACATATGTTAAAAAAAATATGTAAAATATTTAACGTGATTTTTTTTTCTAAATAAGAATACTTAAACGTATATTTGAAAAAGTAATAAATGTATCAAATAATTTAAGATGAAGTTTTTTAAACAAAAGAAAGTTATATTTGAAGGAAAAGAAATTCTTCCAAACATACTTATATAATTAGGGACTTAATTCAATTAAATATTGTCTCCCCAAGATACAATGAACTAACATATTAGACATCCAATCAAAAAAATGGAGGAAGTAAGGACAAAGACACAAACCAAACCCATGTTTCAAAATGGTTACAATTGTAGGTCCGGCCAGAGAATAGGTGGATTCTCATTTTATACATAGAAAGCATGTTAGAAAATGAAGAAAACAAAATTCACCATAAAAATATTTTCCATTTTGTGAATGTAAACGTTTTAGTAAAATTAGGGTCCGTTTAGTTTTAATAAGTAAATAAAATATTTTTGAAGTGAATAATTATAATTTTTGAAATGTGAAACAATTAAAAAATTGTTTTTATTATTTTTGAATATTATATCATTATTAACTATCATATTATTTTCCATAACAATAATTCACTTTAAAAGTCTATTATTAAATTAATATAAAAAATATTTTCTGAATAGTTTAATGTAATATGTTAATTATATATATATATATATATATATATATATAGGGGTGTACATGGGTTGGGTTGGGCCGGTTTTGACAAAACCCAAGACCCGACCCGATCGATTATCTTTGGGTTGGGTTAAGTTCTAAACCCATATTTTTTATATTTAACCCGACCCGACCGACCCGATCAAAAACGGGTTGGGTTGGCGGGTCATACATAAATAATAACCTTTTTTATTTTACTTGAATGAAAATATATTTAATACTTGAATGTCTCAAAACTATAAAATTTTAATCAAATTATGCAATTCTTTAAAAAAGTCATCAACCTCTCACACAAAAAAATAAATCCAACAATTTTCAAATACATAAATAAATTCAACAACAGTAAATCAATAAAATATGAAAATTCATCAATTCTAAGCAATGCCAACTTCAAGTACAAGCACTTAACAAGTTTCTCAAAGTATGGAAGGAAACAATTAGGAATCTGCAAAAACAACTATTAATAATAAAAGTGAGGAGATAAAGAAGGAGAAATAATAAATAAGTAAAATATGCATTAAACAAAGCAATAACAAGTACCTTAAGATGTAGTAGTGATTGTGTTAAGCTCAGCAGTAGTTACCCCAATATCAATTGAAACTAATTCGGACAACTCTAAAATTTTAAATACAATACACAATCTCATTAGCACACCATATGATTAAAAGAATAAACAAAAATAAAGGAAAATTAATTTGAAAGTTAAAATAAAACATTCGTACCCGACTCAATCTTTTGTACTTCAATCAACTCAGCTGCTAAATCAATTTTCTTAAGAGATTTGATCCAATTTTGGGTATAAATCAAAGCTTCAACAGTAGTAGCATTTAATGAACTACGAAATACGAAATGAATCGAGGATATACCAATTAAAGAACCCAAAATTAAAACAACATAAAATTCATGTGATAAACCTGATTTAATCTATATTAATTTTTATTTAATAAATTATAGTATTATAAATAAAATAAAAGAAGAAGTAATTTTTAAAAGATTAGAGAAAATTTTGGGGTGTCCGTGACCAACCTATCTCCCATTAGCCACTGGTTACTGATGATCCACTAACCAATTTAGTTTACTAAGGTACCATTCATTTGTTTATAGTTACTATTTTCAAATAAAATACTAAAAAAAAGTGTTTAATAGATTTAAATATAAAAAATTTAAACTAAATTCATCATAAGCTTTTGCATAAGCATCAATTTTGCTCATAAATAGTATTTAACTCAAATGAATAGTATTTAACTAAAAAAAATTGTATTTAACAAATGTAAAAAATTTAAACTAAATTCATTATAAGCATAAGCTTTATGTTCATACCTTTATTACGTAAAACTACAACAAAATATAACATTTAAATAAAATAGTATTAAACTCAAATTAAATTGCTCATTTGAAAGAGACAATTCTAAAATTAGATATGAATTTGATTACAATGTCAAAACAAATTAAACGAGTTATGAGCACCTATAGAACACCTTGCATCAACATTCATATAAAAATCACTTATTAATAATATCTTATTATAACTAATTCGTATAAAATCAGTTATGAGCACCTGTAGAATAAAAGAAGAAGGTGAAGCGCGGCGCGACTTCAAGAAGTCTTGAAGAAGGTATAGGCAGAAAGTGGATGAAGGCAGCTGAAAATCTAAACAAGAAGAAGAGTAATGAAACCTATTGGACTAATGAGTCTGCTAAACAAAATATTTTTTTTAAAAAATATAACTAGTTACCGGGTCGGGTCGATGGGTTCAAATTGTTAAACCCATTACCCGACCCAAATATATACGGGTTTCAACGGGTTGGGTTGGATCGGACCCGAAAGTGATCGGGTACGGGTACAAATCGGTTTGGATTGGATTGGGTGATCGGGTTGGCGGGTCGACCCGCGCCCATGTTCACCCCTATATATATATATATATATATATATATATATATATATATATATATATATATATATATATTATGAATATGCTATTTATAATATTTCACTCTTAGAATTTTAATTTGTTGCCAATAATAATAATACTATTATAAAGAGAGAGAGAGAGAAAGACACAGAAAAGAGCAGAGAGAAGTAGAGCCGTCAAAATGGGCTAGTCCGAATGGGTCGGCCCGCCCAGCCCGCTAAAACATAGGACTTGAGCCTAAAAATTTCAGCTCGAATTTTTTCAGGGTTTTTGAGCCCGGTCCGAATAAACCCGTTACCCATTAGGGTTAGCCCGTATGGGTACCGGGTAGCCCGCAGCCCGCATAATCAATTTTAAAAAAATAATTGGGCCGAACTATTTAGCACTCTATTTAAATGTGTTGTCTTGGATAATGTGTTGTTTGAATCGAGTTTGTGTTAATTAGAAAATTTGAATTTTGGACTTAGTTTGTGTGTTATTTTATTGTGTATTTTTAATGATCTAGAATATCATATAAGTTGTTTTTAAATAGGCATGTAGAACTAAGTTGTTTTGAAATGGGCATGAAGAAATTTCGAACTAAGTTATTTTTAAATGGGCACGAAGAAAATTTTTAAACTAAAAGAGTCGTAAGAAAAATAAAAATATAATAAAAACAATTAAAAAAAAATATGCGGGCTACCCACCCAGCCCGCAGCCCGTCTAGGGCCGGGCTCGGGTAGTATTTTAACAGCCCATATTAAAACAGGGCTTTTTAGCCCGGTCCGAAAAAACCCGCAACCCGTTAGGGCCGGCCCTAAATGGGCCGGGTAGCCCGTTTTGACAGATCTAGAGAGAAGGATGAGATACGAGAACAAGAGAGAATGTTTATTAATTGAGTAAAAAAATAACATTTGTTTTTTTGATGTTTTGCAAAAATTTTATTTGAGACAAAATGTTATTTCATGATTTATAAAGAGACCAATATTTGGTTTTGTTCAATCTCATACTCCCTATTTAGTAGGTTCTCGTGATTAGTTTTTAAGTATATATTTAATATTATATACGATTTATTAAATTACAGTTGTTCACCGTAATTTTAATAATTTATTATAATATTAAATGTGTACTAAATACTATTTTATCTGTATTAAAATAATTGACTTATTTGATCGTTTTATACATATAAAGAAAAATGTATAAAACAAATGAGGATAATACCACTTTTATTAAATTATCCTAGTTAAGTATTAATGCATGATCAATGTCATAAATGCGTAGTAAATCTTCAATATAATGCAAAATTCATCAAATTCATAACTTAAATCTTCAAATAAACTCATATTTTGATTCTTTATTTGATCTTGTTAGAAATGAAAATATAAGTTTATTTGAAGATTTAAGTTATGAATTTGATGAAATTTGCATTATATTAAAGATAATAATTAATTTTATGGGTTTTGTTTTGAAAATAAATTCAACAGATACAACCTAAATATTTGGTGATGTTAAATCTAAAATATGATCAAACTCATTTATAAATAATATGTTATTCAACTATGAATAATTTAATTAAATAATATTAAAACATGATAATTTTCAAATGCACCATATAAATCTCATTTAAAATATATATATAAAATAAATTACAATTTTGGTGGTTGAAAATATATGATACTGTCATTTTAATCTATTGTTTAACAACAAAACAAATTTGAATCATCTTAATAATCTATAAAAATTATATCTTAATATCATAATTTTTTTAAAAAAACATAATTTATTATCAAAATAATATATACTCATTAAAAAATTAAAGCTTAAATTAACTGGCATTTTAATTATTTAATAATTAATTTGTAAGTTTTACTAAATTACTGACCATAATGATAAGTTGACAACTACCGATATTTTCGAAAAGACTAAAATGATTTACTTGCAAAGTTGCAATAAATTAAGCCGTTCAATTTGCGTTGAGATTTGGGAGTTCAACCGTTAACCGACGTACGTAGCATGGCTACTAGCTATAAAAAACGAAAGACCTTGCACCTCGACAAATGTTTCGATCCATATGTTTTCTCCATATTTTGACGCGTCGCATAAATGCAATTTCAACGTATACGTGTACATTATTAAAATATTTTAAAATAAACATGGTCAATGCCAACATATGTATAGAGATTTTTAAAAAATTAATAGTTAACATATTTATTTTATATGTTAATAATCTTAAAATAATATTTAAACGTAATAAATTTGACTCATATTTAAAGACAAATTATCGATACTAATCAGTGCTGTGTTTGAAAAAAATAATAAATGTATTAATAAATTGAAAGAGTGCAATTGTCAGAAAAATATGTAGGGATAAATCTTTTTCTAAAAAATACTTATAATTAAAAAATCGAATGTACTATTTAACTGTCGTATATTCAAACTCTTATCTTTTCATCTTATTTTAATTATTTAATTTAAATTGTGTATGATTTTTAAGAAAATAATTAATTTTATCAATTTTAATGATAAAATCAGTTTTATGCATTTAAATAATTTCATTAATTGCGGTTAATTAATAAATTTAATGAATTGAAATACAATAAATAAAAATATATTTATAAAAATAATAATTAATATTATATCAAAATTGTAAAATGACAAATAATTTAAGATAGTAAAAACTAATAAACTAAACAACTAAATATATAAACAACATTGAGTCAACAAAAATTAATTTATTTTATTAATATTATAGACTAAATATACGAATCTTCGTTGACACAAAGTTTATATTTCAAGTCAATAGAGTATCATAAAACATATATAGAAAAACCCTACATTTTATTAATTAATAGGAGCAGTGTCAAATACGTTAAAAAAAATAGAATATGTATTATAGAAGATCACACTAAATTTTTTAGATTTATGTAAAAAATGATAATAGTGTTGACATTATAAGACATAAAAAGATTAAATCGGTCAAAAAAGATAAAAAAACTGAATTGTCATATGAAATTAAGCTAATGGATCACATGAAGTATTTTGTCCAATTAATATTATGCATCACTTCCAATATAATATTTTTCACTTCTTATCAATGGTAACGGTGAATGCACTAATACTTCATAAAAATATTTTAGTAAAATATTTTTCTCTTTCTTTCATTTATACACTTTTTTTAAATTATAGAAATGTCTTTTGAAAAAAGGACTTCATCCTACCCTTTTATTTTTTTGCATTTTTTACGAACCATTAAATGAAAATAAAATAAAATAATATAATTCATTAAAATTCATAAAAAACAATAATTTAATTTTTATAAAGGTTGCGATAAAATTAATATCGAATGCGGTCTCTAGTGCCACATTATCGATGTTTTCTCACACGTACGTGATTTTGACGATTTCTTGGTACATCACAGGTTTGTTCTTGAAGATGTTGAGGGGGGAAGTGTTGCAAAAAAAAATTTAGAAGCTTTGTTGATACATGATATTAAGTATTGGGATAGCTGATTGGAGTGTATTATAAAGAAGATTGAATGTATTATACAATAATTCATCTTCGCTTGATGCAAATGATAATCAACATTCGTCTTCTTGTTGTTGTTGTTGGCTGTTGAAATTAAATTGTTCCCTGACATGAACCCATATGATTGATGTGGTGTGTGGGAATAAATGTGAGGAGATAATTGAGTGTCAGACGGTGTTGGCATATATTATAGATTTTGATGTGTTGTGTTGAGCTTTCCCCCCATGCATTTATGGGTTCAAATTCTCTAAACCACTTGTCTAAGTTGATGAAATTTGGTTCTATAACAAGTACAAGGGGACTCTGTTGCTAGCCATTGCACAAGATAAGAGTCCAAATATAATTCACATTGTTTATACACTTGTGGAAGGTGAGACAAGGGGTGTACGAAGCTTCTTTTTGAACAATCTTAGAAGGTACGTCACACCTCAAGACAACGTTTGCTTGATTTCAGATAAGCACAAATCTATTAATAGTTCTTAAAATAATCCAAATAATGGTTGGCATGATCCTCCATCAACACATGTGTACTACATCTAACACACTACACAAATTTATGAGAGAGTTCAAGGATAGGGAACTTCAAAAAAAAGTTGTTTGTATGAGTAATGATCAAATTATTCTTTGTATCTTTTCCACTTATCACTTTATAATATTTGACAATTTTTACCTCATATATAACAACGTTAAGTTAGCCATCATTCAAATATTACCAAAATGAAATCAAAATGACAAATCAAGAGGCTTTAAGATGGGTCGATATTATCCCCTAAAACAATAGGACTATGTTGTATTCTTAAGGTCGATAATGGGGAAACATGATAACAAACATTTTCGAGTCAATAAACGTAGTGCTCAAAGGTACACACAATCTCCCAATCACTCACTGCTTTGGTCCAATCAACTTAATATAGATTGGGGGTTTTATATGTAGAAAAGAGATAACAACATCATACATCACTAGCTTCTGGTCGAGTATACTTATACAATTGCATGGACAAGATTAAGTATGAAGTTGGTAAGTCCAACACTCACCAAGTCAGGCGATTCGACCAAAATTGTTATTCTTTCATGGTGCATGAAATAGTAAACTCAAGAGATGTGCAACCAATTGGTCATTTCGATGTCAACCTTCAAAGAAAATGGTGTGACTGTGGAAAATTTTATGTTATACACGTGTCTTGTTCACATGTCATAGATGCATGTTCTTACGCTCGTCAAAACTATTTAGTGCATATGTCTAATGTGTACAAGATTGTTATTGTATTCAAAATCTACAAAAAAAAATTTCCACCTATACCAAATGAAAGATATTGGTCCTCATATGAAGGTGAAACAATATCTCACAATCATAAAATGCGGATAGTTAAAAATGTCGTCTAAATAGTACGTGTATTAGAACTGAAATGAACGTTAGAGAAAAAGTATCAAGAAAATGCAGACTATGTTGGTTAACTAGTCATACTCGAAAATATTGTCCAAATGTTACAATCAACTTTAGTCAATCTATGTAGTTTTTGTTGTTTTTTTTTGTTATTGCGAATTTTAATGAAATATATTATTATATTATTTTTTTTAATGGTTCATAAAAAAAGAAAAAAAAAAAGGTAAAATGAAGTTCATTTTTCAAAAAGGCGACTTCTATAATTTAAAAAGAAAAAAGAAAACCAAAACATCATGAAGTCGTCATTGTAAAAGGAGTTGTCATTCAAGAAGTCTCCATTGCAAATGACGATTTCTCTTTTTCTTCAAAAATAGAATAGTTTGATATATATTTTTCGAAAGAGAATATATTGGTAATTTTTCTGAAAAAAGGGTTAGTTTTAATAAAGACCCTAATAATTAAGGATAAACCAATAATTATATTACTATTTACTAAATGCTAACAAATTCCCTTAAAAAAAGTCAATTAAAAATATATTGAAATCTATATTTTTATGTTTTTTAAAATATATTTTTGAAATTGCTTTTAAGTTATAAATTTTTTTTTAACAATGTAGAATTTCTTCATATTCTTTTGACTTCAAAGTTACTGATGACTAAATATAAATAAACTCAAGACATCAAACACCTATCAAATATAAGTGTTTCTTCTTTCTTTTATCGCAAAATAGTATTTAGATAACAAGTTAGGTTAGTAATTTTACTGATTTATTAGCAGAATAGATATATACATATACAAATATCATTACCTATATACATATTAAGGAACGGATATTGAATTATATGTTTATTTTACCAAAGAGCTGTTTAACTATCTAATATGTGTCCGTCAATGATTTTATCAGCAGATACATGCATGTAGTACTCGTACGTATTTTAAAAGTGGAGTCCACAATTGAGCTTAGGCTACTACATACATTATTTGATGCGCACTCATTATTTTTCCCTCTACAACAAATTATAAATACATTATATTCTTAATGATCTATGCAATCCACGATTAATATTTACTATTAAATTTTTGATTTTTTTTTTTAAATAATTAAGGTAAAACTAAATTATCTTGTATTGATTTTTTTACAGCAATTATCTTGTATTGATAGTTGATATATTCGATCTTATTTCTTTATTTTTTTAGTGATTTGTCATTTTCCATACAAGTGTAATATAATACCTCCACAAAATACGTATATATGGTATTATTTACTTAATTTATCACAAGTCTTTGCTCTATATTACTACCTCGGTATCGCATCGTAAGACATGTTATAACAAAGTTTATGGAATTACTTTTAATTACAAGTTTATGATGTTAAATGAATAATTGTTCTTTATTTTATACTTATTGAACTCTCTACTATTAAGTAATAGTTTCATCGTAAAGCATGTATTTTGAATTGTATCTTCTATAATCATCTATAATTTATAATTTATACATCTACAAATCCTTCTAATTAACTAATCAAAATTTCAAGTGCCAACCTCTCAAGGAATAGAACTCTGCATTGAATAGTGTTTTGTTCATTTCACACATATTAAAAAAATGTTTATTTGACACATTTAAGTTGTACCAAAATATTTTTTTCGTTTTATAATGAATGTCGATTTGCTCATCAAATGATATAAATAAAAGAGAAAAAAATTATTTTTACTAAATTATCTTTATTACAACTGATGTATTTTATAATATCATAAATGCATAGTAGAACATAACTTTTTTGAAGAAAGTAAAATAGAACATAATGCTTTGGTAAAATTATACATACTAATTATAAGGTGCAATTGAAAAAAATAATTACACTTATATTGAAAATTGAAAAAATAACATTCACTTTAAAACATTTTTTATTAAATCGAGACTTGCGAAAAAGAGTGATAATAACTACTCTTTAATGAAATATAAACAACAAAAAAATATCTAAAAAGTTGATGTATATAATTAAAAATTAATATCATATACATTAATTTTTTAATTTTAAATACTATTTTTACCTATATTTTATTTTTGAAAGAAATATATAAAAAAGTCTTCTATTTATTTTCCACTTTTATACAATTAAATAAATGGTAATCCATACCAAAAAAAGATAAGATGAATGGTGATTAATTTAAATAAAGAAGATGAACTTATTGTAAGATGGAAGAAGTATATAAATAATGAGAAATAGAAAGAAAAACTATGAAAATATTCTCATACTTTTTTTGCTAAACTAAAGATATTATCATACAAGTGCTATATATATATATATAGTCAAAAAAGAGCTATATATATTACAAAGGATATTTATCTCACATGCATACAAGGTGGAGGCAAAAAAATGCCTAATTATTTAGTTAGTAGTAACATTAATTGTTACACCACCACACATAATAAAAACTAAAAATAAATACTCTACCATCACTATGGAACAACTTTGGACAAAATAGATCTTTTGCCACCTATTTTATGATGCCGTCGACTATATACAATTAGATTAAGATTTTTTTATCTCTTAATTTAATTGTTTGCAAGTATAAGTTTATCATAAAATTGATTGCAAACAATCCATGCCAAATTTTAAAAATTATTTTATTTTATTAAAACACTGTCTTTTAATTCTTAATATATAAAAATTCTTAGACTTTAACCAAGTCTATAGGAATAGCCACAACTTGGAGGGGGTTCTTCATTTCACATGATAACTTGAGCACCTCAGTGAGGTCAACAGGGTTAGCACTATTTTGAAACCATTGAAACTTGTGGACCAACCTAGCCACCCAAAGACTCACAGTCACAAGGCCTAGGTTCTTGCCGGGGCAAACCCTACGACCAGCGCCAAAAGGTGCAAGCCTTAGATCCACACCCCTCACATCCACTTCAACACCCCCTTCACTCTTCAAAAACCTCTCTGGCTTGAACACCAATGGGTCAGCCCACACATTTGGATCGTGGGTTATGGCCCACATGTTGACCATTGTAGTTGTGTTGGCCGGGACCACCATCCCGTTGCTGAGTTGGACATCTGATGTGGATAAACGGGCCCATGAAAGGAGAGGCCCAATTGGATGAAGCCGCAATGTTTCTTTTACAATTGCTTCGAGGTATGGCATTTTGGTGACATCAGCATCTGTAACATTGTGTTTGTTTCCAACAACGTTGTCAAGCTCTTCGCGAAGCCTTGTTTGGATGTTTTGGTTCAAAACAACCTCTGCCATTATCCACTCAGTAAGAAGTGCTGTTGTATCCGTGCCACGAAATATCATCTCCTATGAAGTGTAAACCCAACTACTCAACTAACTATTCATAAGGATTAGGTTAGCTTTTAAAAATTAGTCAAAAGAAAATGTTTACTTTGAAAATTGTGGATAATGACTAATTAAAATCAATCACATATACTCTAAAGTATATTACTAACATCCAATTATTTAATAACATGTAATTTTTTTTATATTTATTTGTTTTAAATTAAATTAAATTTTAATTTTTTAAAATTTGTTGAAGTACACATGACTGATTTTAATTAATGTTAACAACATCTTTTATATTGTGAATTCTTAGACACCAATCTTCAGTTTTGTTGAGTATCTTACATTGAGGGTAGTTCAGATTAAGATAAAACAATCTCGTGTACATTTATGTTTAAATATGCATTTTTTTGTTTGACAAAATTTAAATATGCAAGTTGACAAACATACACATCTTGATACATGCAAACAAAGAGTGCGTTTCACAAAACACAAAAACCCATGACTATCATATAATTTGAGAATCACATGCAAGTTTTTCGTATTGTTTACATTTTGTTCATCTACTAATGAAAATATATTTGAGTTATTAAAAAAAAGTCTTTCTCTCTTTTAAATTCATGACATTCTTTCAAGTTTTTTTTTATAGAAGTCATTCTTTCTCGTTTTTAGTGTAAATAACAAATATTTCCTCGATCGATGATATGAGTATAATTTTTATTCATTTTACGCGTATTTAAGAATGATTATAAATAAAAAATAGTATAATAATTTTATCAAATAATCTTTAATAATAATTAGTGAGATTTTTACTATTATAAATATAAAGTAAAATACAATATTTTTGAAATAATATATATAATATTAATTAAAGTGTATGATTAAAAAAATTTAATATTATATTAAAAAATGACATTTATTTTAAAGTATTTTTTTGTTAATGTGACATTCAATATCCAAGGAAGAGATTGCTAGTATATTAAATTTTCTCACAGATATTAAGAATTGGGATCTCTAATATGATCTTAGTTCAATTATGGGATCGATTGACATGTAACATCAAATTTTATTTGTGTTGCTAATAATTTGCAATAATATTAAGTATTTCAATAGCAATAATTAAAAATAAAAATCGGTACCAACCTGCCCAAGGTCCAATTTTTTTTTTTTTTTTTAAG
>JBBPBQ010020324.1:11037324-11065201 GCA_037974755.1 Cicer yamashitae
TAGAAACATAACCAAATTTTAAGAAGAAAAAAAAAGGTCCATATTTTTTGACAAAAGAAAAAGAAACAAAAAATATAAAATCATATTTTTGATGTTATTTACAAGTTTTTTATTTTTTTTATGTTATTGATATTATTTAAAATTTAATTTATTTTTTTATTTTAATTTTTAGTATTTTTTTTATTAAAGATCTAATTTTTTTAAATTAGAATATGACCTCTAAAATATTTGTGAGGACCCTAACTATATCAAGTAAACCTCAAAGTTCAACTTTAAAATCATTTTTTAAAGTTTCATATTATTATGCAATAAAAATTTTGGTGTTATAATTGTTGCCTTTTTATAATTATTCATTAATTTCTTCTCTTTATGGTTTACCCATATTATCCAGGTAGTTTATTAAGTGACAACTCTCTGATATTCGAAAGCTTTATTGTGTATCAAGTACCAACAACCAAATTAAATGACCTTTTAAATTTTGTATTACGCCCTTTTAAGTTTTCACTTTTTCTCATGTGGTAGCAAATAATTAACTTTCTATATATAAAGTTAGATTAATAATACTAGCAATACATTATTTAACATTTTTTATTGATTAAAATGTATATGAATTCTATAATTATACGAGACTAATCAGAGATAATTTGTTAAAAAGTATGTGCTAAAGTGAAGGATAAAAGCACACAAACCCATAGAATGGCAATGATGTCGTCGTCTTGGAGCTTCTCATCTCCTTCAAGAGAAAGCAAAACATCAACAAAGTCGGAATCATCAGAAATCATCTTAGACGGAGCCATTCGACGTTCATCCAAAACCTTCTTCACAAATTTCTTAACACGAGGAGCAAGAGCCAAACACCTTTCACGAATAGAATAAGGATCATAAAACAAGCTAATCCAAGACACATAATCACACCAATTAAAAGCTCCTAAAAGCTCAAACCCTTCCCTTACCATCTCATGCAACTCTTTAACGTGACACTGTTCTCGATTATATAACCTTCTTCCGAAAACGGTGCCCATAATGTTGTTAAGAGCTGCATCTTGAAGGTGTTTTCTTAAACAAACAAATCCATGTTTGGATTGTTCATAAGCTATAGAGCTTAGCATAATAGCGCAGTCTAGCCTACGACCTGTTTCGTGGGCTACAATGCGCCTCGAAGAAAAGAGATGACTCGATGAAACTCTACGTAGTAAACGCCAATAAGTGCCATTTGGTGCGAAACCAATGGCACGACTAAACATAAGACTTTTAGCGGATTGTTTAATTGGACGGTTTGAAAAATGGGGTGAGTTCAATATTTCACGTGCTATGTTAGGGTTTGAGGTGATAACCGCAGGGGTTGAGCCTAAACTAAAGGCCATGAGTTGTTTTGTGGTTGATAGTGTGGAAGCTAATGAAGCAAGTGTACGGTGAGGTAGGTTATTATTTAAGGTGAATAAGATTCCAAATATTGGAAGACCTTTTGGTCCTTGTATAGGGATTTGACCCATTTGGTTTTTTCCATTTTTCCAAGCTATACCTCCTTTTGGGATAGTACATGTTAGAAATGCAATGGAGATGAGTGCAATTAGGATTGACAAGAGGAGATTGTTAAGTATGTTGTTTTGTGATGTTATGGTTGGAAGTATAAACATCCACCATGTTTCTAAAGATGATGAAGGGAAGGCCATTAGATATTGGACAGGGGAATGAAAACAGAGGATGTAGAAGAGATCTAGAGCAAGAGAAAAATGGGAATTTGGAGGGTTGATGTTGTAAGGAGAGGCGAGGAAGATTGATATAAATAGTTGTGTGCATGCATGAAATTGAGGTTTTAGGGTAGTATGGTAGGGTAAGTTTGAAGATATTTGAATATACTATAGAGTGAATCATCAAAATTATAGGGGGGGTGAATAATTTAATCCTCAATTACAAAAATTATAATATAATCTTTTGAAATTGAAAACCATGAATTAATCTACATAATTAGTCTTTTGTAAATCGATCCATTTTGATGAATCTTATTCGTAAAATAGAGATGGGAAATTTTCTTTTAATGAATAAAATTTAGGGTAGGGGATGATGATTCTGTTTGTTTATGATTTTTTAAAAAATGGTTTTTATAGTATTTTTTTCTTATCATATTTTTAAAAAGGAATTTTAAAAATAAAATTTTAAATGAAAAATTGATTTAAATAGTCTATCTTAAAAACATCATTTTAAGTATTTTATCTATTTGCTATAAGTTTTTTTGGATAATAAATTTTCAAAAAAATGATTAAAATAAAAATCTACTATGAGAAACTCTTCATCAAAATTAATTTTGAAAAATACTTTTTTTTTAAAAAAAATTGATTTTTATGTTCAAATCTCTAATAATAAATATCTAAATTAATAAATGTCAAAATTATTATTTTTTAATCGGTAACGAATGAGTCTAAAACAACTTATACTATTTTTAAGTAAGTTTATTTAAAAAAATTATAACATCAAAATAACTTTTTAAAATTTTTATACAACTGGATTTAATGTCTCAATTTAAAGTAGAAAAAAACATTAAAGAAAAAATTTATGTTTACATTTGTTCAAATACACTTACGGAGTTTAAACCCAAAACCCCAAATATATCTATCAAACTATTAGAATTGAGATAAACAATTTTTTAACAATATACTGCAATCGAACGTAACATATATTGCTCGGTGTTAGGTTTCAGCTCATTATTTATGAAAGATTAATTTGGAGAACTAAAATTTGTAAAAATATACTAATAGATAATAGATAAGTTAGCTAATAGTGAACAAATTTATAATAGATCTTTCGTCCTTAATTATAAAACTCATTTTCATTTTTTTTCCTTTAATATAAGACCATTTACAAAATTTAACATGTTATTTACAAAAATACTTCTAACTAACTTACCATTATAAAAAAATAGTTTTTTTTTCTTATGATATCAATAATTATAAGAATAAACATGTAAAAATAACGTACTTTTTTGACAAATTTATTAATACAACGACTATTCTTAATACTGATGAACAAGGTTGTCAAACTCGAGAGTTTAGATAAATTCGTGAAGTTTACGTAAAATTAACTCATAAACTCGTAAGATTTAATATTAAAATAATAATAATTCAACATTTCATCTCCACAGTAAATCAAAAATATTTTTTAATAGATAAATACTTATAATAGACCAAAATAAAATTGTAGAAAAATAACAAACTCACATCGAAGTATAATAGTTGTCCCTAAAAATAACACTAAAACATAAATTATTTTTTAAAACAAATAGATATTACAACACATACATGTAATTAAATCGGATATTGCTAATATTTATCATAATTTTACATTTTAAGATAAACTAATGAAGAATTGTAAACTCGTACACGAGTAAAATCGAGATCGAGTTTAGTAATTTTATTAGAATTTTCTTAAATTCGTAAGAATTTATCAAAAATAGAATTTACATGCGAGTTGATTCGTTTTCATGATCTAGAATTGTAAACTTGTAAGAGTTTAAGAGTTAACTCGATAATTTAACAGCGTTGTACGTGAAGTATGTACTTATAATGAGGGATAGAGGAAGTAACATATAAGTTAGTGGATAATATATAATCTCATATTTTAAAATAGTAATGCTTAATAAAATTAGCGGTTAAGATAACTGGTTAATATAAAATGACATAAAAAGTTATATTAATATAAGTTATTTTTTTAAAAAATAAGACAACAAGAATAAAAATGTGAAAAAATGGATACACTATAAATTAAAGTAGCAACTAAAAAACACTAAGAATTCATGAAAGCTACAAATGTATACACGGTAAGATATCTTTTGTTACAAGCTAGTAAGCCCTTAGCGTCACCTTGACTATGAACAATATGAATCATACGAGGGCAGCCCCGTCTGAATGGTGGATGCTTCTCAACTATGATGTGTCTCATCTTAATGGTAAAACTGGTTGTGACATATTCGTCTGACCCTTTTGTTAAGTTTATCATTTATATGGTCAATAAAGATAAAATATTTAATTTAATTCATGACTTTGTTTCTTTAACCATATTGATAGATAGACAGAGGTATTGTTGTCTTTTCTCTATACTCTTAGGTTTTTAGTTTTTGTTCTTGGGGCTTACCCCTCCTTCTCATAAAAAAGAAGCTAGTAACGTGTTGGTTGACAAACATAGTCTAAAGTTTTTTTTTTTTAAGAAAACATAGTCTAAAGTTTCATCGGTGCTTACGAATTTAATGAGTAAAAATGGTGATTCATAATTTTTTTTTTTTTTAAAATTACTATGTTTTTCTTTAAGGGCAGTTTTATCCTTTTTAGAATGGAAAAATACCTGTTGCGTGCAAATAGAGTTAGAGGTACGTGGTAAGAATAAAACGTCCTTTTTATAGTAGAAGTGGCATTTTTTTATTGTGATTAACATGATAATTAATTTATTTTTTATTTCTTAACATTCAAACAAGAGCTACGGAGATTGAGTGAGTTTAATATAAGAAATTAGACTCTCACAATATAATAAATTAATTTGAATTTAATTAAAAAATATATCTATATTTAATATCCGATACACTTAAATTATAAGTATCTCTAATATTGGAAAAAAATATTCAATTACAAGTGTTAGTTCCGTCAACGGAGGCCAAGACGTAAAATCGCATGGGATGTCCAAATGCTACACTAAACATAAGATGGAGGAATTTAGGAAATACTTGGCTCAAAATACTCGCGAGACTAGTGCATCCGGCTCATCATTTAGTTTTAATTTCTGTAAAATAAAAAAATAAATTATCATTTAACTCCCTGCAAAATGAAAAAAAAGTGATTTTGATTCCTACATAATAAAAAATTTGTTTCACTCTTTATATTAAATTATAATTAATGTGATTTTGATTTAAAAAATATTAATTGACTGTGTATGATTATACATTGACGAAATGCAAGTTCCGATATCCGCAGCGTAAAGGTGTGGGTTTTTATTTCGAGAAAGAGGGGCGTGTGTTAGGGCGGGAGGCGAGGTAGTACATCTTGAAGCACGGTGTTCAACCATTCGTCTCACATGCACACGACCCATTCAATAATATATACTCCACACTTCAACTTACCCTTGTTCAACGCTCCTATGTGCAGTCGGTGGTCAATAATAATTACATTTTAAATCCATAATTTATTGGATATAGAGCCTTGCTATTTCTCACCAAAGCAAAATAAAAAATGATGTGTGGTTGCTATACACTTTAAATATATCTTAGAAGAGAAAGAAATGGACAATCATCTGATAAACCTAATGTAGTGTATTGATGGTGTAATGAAATAAAAATATAGAAAAGATATACATGGTTGAATGATTGTTATAAAATATTAAAAAAAAAGAGTGTTTTGGTGCCATTTTGAATATTTTCACCGATAGTTTTCTTTAATTTGTTTATGTGACATTATTATAATATTTATTAAAGTTAATTAAATTAAGAGATTTGATATATTTATTTATTTAATTTTAACACCGATAATTAAATAAATTGTTTCGATAATTAAAATTAAAATTATAACAAAAAACGTCATTTTAAAATGTACTCAAAAAAATAAAATTTAAAAATTTAATGGTGTTAAATCTAATATAGTCAAATCATTTATAAATGACATATTATTTAAATATTAGTAATTTAATTTAATAGAACCAAAATATATTAATTTTCAAATATATTATAAAAGTTATCACTTATTCCGAGCGTAAGACTACTAAAGCAACTGCTTTAAGCCTTCGTAAAAAACAAATTTTTTAATTTAACAAAAGGCAGATTTTAATATTTTTAAAATTAAAATATATAATTTTTTAAAATTTAATACTATTTTAACAATATTAAATTAATTAAAAAGTATTATATAACATCTATTATATTAAATTAATTAAAATTTAAAAAATCTGTTTTAAATTTCATATTAAATCTGATTCACACTATAAAGTGTCTAAATATAAGAGAGAGAAAAACACTCCAAACAATTCAATAAGGTAAAACTAACCGGGATTGAAAATTTGAAATGCACAGAGTCAAATCAATTAAAAAGAAGACACGTATGTTTCCTTGATTTCGTATCCCAATATTTTTTTTTACACCGAAGGCAAAGAAACATGAATTTAATTAAAAAAAGAGGTATGAACATACAAAAGTCATGCACATTACCTACCAATTATATGTATATTTTAAGTGAATGAATCCAATTATATGTAAATTTTCGTGCTTGTTATTCTTTTAATATGATTTATTGTATTAATTCATTCAGTTATTGTTTTTTAATCAACCTTATGTTTTGTAGTAATGTTTTGATAATAGTTACTCCCTCCGGTCATCAACTTTGATTCTTTTAAATTTTAATATTTATATTAATAAATAATAAATTTAGATAGATTTAATTTATTTTATTATTTATTTATTAAATAAAAATGAAATTTATTTAATGTATGATTGAGTTTTTAAGATTACAAAAGAAAAAACATCATTAATTATATTTTAATTTTTTAATTGTATTTTAATTTTTTAAAAGAATCAAAGTTTTAATACAAAAGTAAAATGTTTAAAAAATTAAAAATCGAGGACGGAGGGAGTATTATTTCTCTCAAAAGAACTTTTGTTTTGTCTTTTACGATAAATGTCAATTTAATTTATAATGGTTAGTAATAGTAATTATTATTGTTAATATTATTGGTATTATTTTTAAAGGTGGATATCTAACTCAGGATCTCCTTGTGACTCATGTAATAACTCATTTAATTACAATATGTTAAAAATAAAGGGTAGTCAAATTATTAATACATTAATTTAGAAATAAATTTTTTTAATTAAAATAGGAAAAGACAAAAAGGTAATATGGGGAATGTCCATGAGGCAAAAAGGAGAACTTCCTTCTTTCCCCTCATTTTATCCTTTTCAAAAAGAATACTCAATCATTCTCTCATTTTCCCCTTCTCATTCCCGTAACCAGTCTAAAGAGTAACCTCATTGTTACTGTTCATCTTCTGTTCCAAATAGATTATTAGAAACTGCACCCAAATGATTTGAAAATGTCATGCATGTTGTTTGTTTGATCATTGCATGATTGTTGTGTTGGAAATTTAGGAACTCTCATGATTTTGAGTAAAGAATTATAGTTTAATGTGTGAATCCTATTACTGAAGGCAAATGTGTGTGCCTTGGATATTCTTTCACCCTCGCCTCTATAGTGTTGCCACTGAGTATTATTTTGTAACTTTGAGGTTTTTGCCTCAGGTTGTTGTTTCAAAAACCTAAGTATTTTAACCTCTGATAATTCTTTTCTATATTGTTGCGTTTGGTTCGTAACTCATGATTTTAGGCATTTTGCTTCTCATGATTAACTTACGTTTAGCATGTTGCCTCTGGTGCTATTTTTCAACTATGAGTATTTATGCCTCTGGTTTATCCTTTTGTTTTGTCTCTGGTGAAATGCTTATGTTTTACCTCTGATAATACTCTTCTCCGTTTTCTTCTTCTACCTTGCTTCAGACTTTCTCATTCCATTTTGCCTCTATTGTTTCCCTTATGTCTTTCCTCTGATCAAGCTATCTCTGATCCAAAACCATCTGATCAAGTTGTCTCTGAACACATATTCTCTAATTCTGCCTTTAGTCATGTATCCTCTAATTCTGCCTTAGGACATGTATCCTCTGATTCTGCCTTTGGACACATATTCTCTGATTCTGTCTCTGGATATGTATCATCTGATTCTGCCTCTAGAAACTTATCCTTTGATTCTGCCTATGGACGTGTATCCTCTGATTTTGCCTCTAGACACATATTATCTGATTCTGCCTTTGGACATGTATCCTTTGATTCTGTCTTTGTTCACATATCCTCTGACTTTAATTATGTTGTCTCTAACTGATCATAGCACTTGGGCACATGTTTCTATCCTTTTATTTTGGTATTTTTTTAAAATCACTTTATAGCTTAAATTAATTTTATTATTTGCATTTTAACCCCTGCTTGCTTTGTAGGCCATAACTTGAGCTCTGGATATCCGATTGAGGCATGCGAGCAGTTGTTGGAAAGCTAAAAATTAGAGCTACAACTTTTATGTTGGAAAAAAAATCTGAATTCCGAATTCTACTGAGCCTAAATTACAGATTTCGTAATCTGGACCTTTGTAATAATTTAAATAGCGGGCTACTTGTTTTAAAGCCCAAAAGCCCGAACACTATATATTTGGGATTTCTTTCCTTTCTTGTATCGGATTCTTTTCGGACAGAATAATAATATACACGTATTTTTATTTTCAATCCCATGGAAGGCTAATTTCATCAGATTAATCCACGAATTCAGAGTTTCATCACACCTGGAGGTTCAGGTTATACTGTCGATTTTTGATTCATGATTCTATTTTCGTTCATCTGATTATATTGATTTTCTGATTTCTTAAACTGAATTTCAATAAGATCGATTACTTTTATTTGACAGAATTCGGTTTCAATCTATAATTTAATTGAATAATAATTATGCGACGCTTGATCGTTAATTGTAATATTTTAATGATTGTGATGCTTAATCCAGTCAATGAAACCGAACGTAGGATTGATTGTACGCTTGTTTGATCAATTCTGTAGTTAAATAAGAATAGAATCACAAATTAGAAATTTATTAAAATTCATTGATAGAATATGTGATAGGTCCGAAACTCGAATAAGTGGATTAATCGTTTTGCTTATCTGTCCAAACCAAATCATTATAAAAAACCCCCCAATTTCGAATTTCAACTCGGTTAATATCATTATATCAGGAGTCCTTGCGAAACGACTCGGGTTATTACCCTTCTCTGCATTTATTTTAAATCGTATTTGATCCGTGTGCGACAGCGGATCACTAACCTATATGGTTCTAGTCATGCTGCCTCTAGTTAGAGTGCCTCTGATCAGAGTTGCCTCTGGTCATGCTCCTCTGATCTGTTACTCCAAAATGCACCGCCTCTGGCCAGGAGTTCTGCCTCTGGCTAAGTTTGCCTTTGGTTCCAGCTCTGCTTAGGGATTTAGGATTTAATTCCCCATTGATTTTCAATATATTGTTAAGTTATCATAAGTGTTGTGGAGTAATGATGCATTGCAAACATAATATTATCAATGCATTGCATACATAACATCTCAAATGCATTAAATTCTCATTAATCAGAGCATGCAAGACCTTATTCACGGTTGGAAATTTAGGTTTGTTTCAGGCATGAAACAATAGGTAGAGGAAAACAATTAGGACGCTGGTTGATGTTTGTCCATACAACCTTTACGAGTCAGGATTTATTTTTCTTGGTGACCGACATCAAGATATTGGACGACTTTTCCTTGTTTCAAGGAAAAGATTTGAGGTCGTGCATAGATTTCAGAATCATAATGAAAGAATGATTTTAGTTAAGCTTTTATGAAAAATTGAAGTTAAGAGCTACATCATGAGAAACATCATAATTTCATGTTTTTATGCATATTTATGAAAGAAATATTTTTAAACTATCTCTCCCTTTATTTTCAGAACTCGCTAAGATTTTATCTCACCACTTTATTTTTATATTAGCAACTGGAGGAAACCAAGATACGGCTGAGAACCAGAGGATTTGTTCCGACTTATTAGTTTAAAATTATGATGTATTGAATTATATGATGTAATATAAATTTGTCAAAGACTTAAATTAGTTCAAGTTGTAATATTAATTTATGAGTCTACAAAAACAAGTTGTAAACTATATTTTGAATGTAGTTATCGGTTGTGTTTTATGATTCTAATTATTATTTCATTATATTTGTCTCTGTTTTACTAAGGTATATAGATTCAATTGTGAAATTTTATATAATTGATATTGAGTTTTACAACTCAACTCTCTAACTCTTCACTTGAGTCATTAAATTAACCTTATATTACTCGTCAATAATATTAAAATTGTTAATATTTTACCGAATGTATCAAACAATTGACTTTCTTATTAATCTACTCTTTAACTACTACACTAGTCACCAAACTAAATTTATATCTGTTTTTATTAGTATTTTGATTTTGTAATATATTTTTTCACAATCTTATATGTTCTAGGTATAATTGATATTTGTACACGCTCTAGAGGTGAAAAATAGGACACTTAGGTGTCTCTAAAAAAAAAATATCTAGCTCATTAAGTTATTCTTTAAAGTGGGTGGTTAAAGGCTATTTTCTAATGGGCCAGCCACTTAGCCAGTCAATCGGCCAACCTACCGTTACATGTGGCAGGGAGAAAATCTCAGCCCAAACGGAACACTCACATGTGTATTTTTTGTAGGCACATGGGTGATTCTTATGTACATGATAATTGACATTTCTATCTATTGAGAAATCTCTTATTGGTTGAGATGATAAAAACTTTCATCTTATAATATTACTTTTATTGTTATTGAGATTCAATTTCTCACTACTCTCATCTAACAAATTATCCACCAATTAATTTGTATAGGAACTAATCAACAACATTTTTTCCCAATCTGCATAAGAGATGAGTTAATCAGGAGTTTTAAGTAAAAAACAATTAATACAAGAATATGTGAATGGAGCATATTTGAAAAACACGAATCAATTTCTTAAAAGAAGGTTATATATAGGTACCGACTCTACTAAGTTAGTAGTAGCTCTGGTTTTGGACTCTGAAATGATGCATAATGTATTATGTTATAACCAATGAATGTATTGTTTCAGGTTATTTTGTTGCATTATACTAATAGTTACTACTATATCACATTTATATAATGGAAAATGCTAAAGGCACTTGATAAAGAAGTAAAAATAGAAATTTCATATTGAAAATAAATTGTAAGTTATGTTTTCAAACTTTTAAACGTTTTAAAATATATTTTTTTCAATGTAAAATTTATAGTTTTGAATTCATTAACAAGTGTCAACAAGTGGTTATATCTTGAGTACTTGTTAGCACGACCCTTATATAATTTATCGTGTTCAAAAGAAAATATAATAAATATATCGATACATCATCTCTCTTATATATTTAATATTTAATTTATTTATAATTGATCTAAAACTTAATCATTTACATTTAAAGACACAACAAAGATAACATTAAAGGCATTCTTCTAATCGGAAGAGGTGTCTACACTTAGTATTGAAAGTGTCTTCAACAAGATAAGATAAAACCATTGGCATTCTTAAGCGCCTTTTTCCCAACACAACTATATATCTGCATGTATATATTTTCATACAACTGAAATCGGAACAGCAAAAAGAGGAGTAAGCTTCTTCAATGTAATTCCATATTGCTCAAGCATTTCATGATTAACACCTTTAGGAAGCTCCCATTCAAAAGAATGCAACAAAGAAGCCAACATTAAAACAATCATTCTATTAGCAAGTGGAAGACCAGGACAAATTCTCCTTCCACCACCAAAAGGCAAATACTCAAAATCCCTTCCTTTAAAATCAACATTGGAATTAAGAAACCTTTCAGGTTGGAACAACAAAGGGTCATTCCAAAACTCAGGGTTTCTTCCAATAGACCATGCATTAATCAAAACTTGGGTTCCTTTGTGAATTGTGTAACCATTGATTTCAACATCATTTCCTGCAATGTAAGGTAAGAGAAGTGGTACAGGTGGATGGAGTCGAAGTGTTTCTTTGACTATTGATTGGATGTAAGGAAGTTTTGGAATGTCTGATTCTTTGACTTGGTTGGATTTGTCACCAATTACTTGAATCAATTCATTTCTTGCTTTTTCCATTATTTCTGAATTGTGGAGAAGTTCTGCCATTGCCCATTCTATTGTTGATCCAGAAGTGTCACTTCCAGCAATGAATAAATCCTGTTTAATTATTTGAAATTAATGGAACCAATTACAATCACACGTATTTAATTGTTTTGTGAGTCAAAATTAACTATCAACATGACAAAAACTACATATATGCACAATTAGTGGTTTCCAAAATCTACACGTTTAATTGTCAGTTGTGTTATCGATGATGTATTTTGACACCTTATACAATTGAGCATAGACATCATTTCCATGTGACAAAATAAGATTTGAACTAATGGAACCAATTAATTGTTTGGAATTAACGAAACCAATTAAAATCACAGATATTCAATTGTTTTGTGGGTCAAAATTCAAAATCAATATGAAAAAAACTATATGTCTTAGACTAAATAATCAATTTTGGTTAATTCAAGGGAGTACCGTTTAATTATTGGATTGACAAATCAAGTCAAAAATAAAGAACTAGTACTAGTTATCTTTGAAATTAACGCTCAATTGATTGATTAAAACATAGTAATTAGGGTGGTAGTTGATGAGCCACGTAGAACAATTATTGGACCATGCATAGCTACTTACTTTATTCTCAGTCAAATCTCCATCTACTACACTAACTTCTCACGGAAGAAAACTACTTACAAAATATTACAACTCTTATATTTAAATTAATATTTCAATTTTTCTTTATCAATTTTTTTTATCACATCATTAATATATTACATTTATCACATTATTCTATTTATTTCTATCTCTCTTAAATTGTCTAAGAGATATTTAGATGTATATCAAACATTTTTCAAAATATTAATACTCCTAAATAAGGCAGGAGAAAGGATATTATTGCTATGGTAAACTACAAATTTTATAAGGATATAACTTTCATGTAATGTTTATCATAAAACATTTTTACATTATATTTACTATCTAGGGTCGTTTATTTAAGGATTAAAAAAATATAAATATATCAATTTTTTAAATATAATTTCATTTTAAAAAAGTACTTTACATCATTTGTTTTTTGAATGATAAAAAAAATATCTTTAATTATTATTTTTCTATTTCCAATAAATATCACATTTATTTATTTCACACATATTTAAAAATAATTATTAATGAAAGAAAAAAAATAATAATTTTACCAAATTACTTTAATTGAGTATCGGTGTATTTCTCTCAATTATAAAATATAATAACTTAAGAGTGATATACAATAAAAAAAAAATGTAATTAAGACAAAAAAATTATTAGTATTATATTAAAAATTAAAAATAACGTTAATTTTTTAAATAAATATTACATTTATCGGTACAAAATATTATATTAGTTTGGGAAGTTGAATCTAGCTATCATCTTTTTATCACCTTATCTCCTATCTCCTTCAAATTACCAAGTCATTTTTTATAGTCTATCGCACTTCATTTGTTTAATTTATTAAAAAAAAATAGGTATAAGGCAGTAAAAAACTTAGTTTACTTTTTTTCTTCATAAAATAGATTTGTTGAAAATGCAAAGAATGTAAAAAACAAATTTGGCTTACCAGAATCAAAGGCTTGATACTTTCAACAGTGAAAACAGAGCCTTCATCTTTTTCACAATCATCAAGCAAAACATCCAAAAAATCATTTTTAATAGATCCACCACTACGCGAACTCTTTCTATCTTCAACACGTTTCCGAATCATACGGTCAAAAATCTGATGCAATCTCAAATAAGAAACCTTCACGTGTTTCTTCACACCCTGCAAATCAAATCTCTTCAACACCGGAAAATAATCACAAACGTTCACTTTTCCAGCATCTTCCATGATCCTCCACACAAGTTCTTTAAACTCGCCGGCACTTTCGAATTCCGAGTCAACCATGTCCTCAGAGAACACCGTGTTGGAAACTAAGTTCAGCATCGTAGCGAAAGCGACTTCGCCTATGTTTACGGTTGTTCTCTCTGCAGCTTTTTTGTGAAGGTGCTGGATTAGTTGTTGAACTTTCCGGTGACGGAGGTGTTGGAGGAGGTCGAGGCGTTGTGCGGTGAATATTTGAGTTGTGCATATGCGGCGACGGTTGCGCCACCGTGAGTCGGCTGGGGCCCAAGCGAGGGTGTCGTTGACGTTTGGCTGAGCGGCGACTGATTCAGGGATGGGACGGTTGGTGAAGGATTGATCGTTTTTTTGGAGGATTTGTTGGGCGGTTGTAGGGGAAGAGACGACGGCGACGGTGACGGAGCCGAAACGGAGGGACATGATGGGGCCATAGGTTTTGGCGAGGGAAGAGAGGGAAGAGTGAGGTTTTGGGCCTAATTGGTGGAGGTTTCCAATTATGGGTAAACCGGTTGGACCGGGCGGTTTTTTCTTTTTGCGGTTTAGAAATAACCGGGTTATGATTAGAGTTAATGAGACGAATAATAGCAAGATATGAACCTCCATCGACGTCGTTGATCAATGTTAGTCTTTTATCTTGTGTTTGGTTTTATAGGATTTTACTTTGATTTCATAAAAATCTATTTCCAAATCTAACTTGAAAATGATATTGACTAATAGGGCAGATGTCACGTCACAACCAATTAACAGGGTCGACAAAAATCAAAATCCCCCCCATAAAAGCCTACAAGCCTCCAATAGACAAGTTCAAGATTTTTTTGTGGAAATAATTTTTATACTCTTAATAATGTTGTGATGTGTTTAGGGTGTATAACAATTAAACTAATTTTGTTTAATTATTATTATTATTATTATTATTATTATTATATATTATATTTTATATTAAATTATAAATTTGTTCATTTTTTAGTAATTTAGTTATATTATTTTTTACAAATTTATATATATTATAATAAAATAAAATTGAAATATGATGTATATAAAATTAAATTTTTTAAAATTTTATGTTAAATCTAAAAAGATACTTGCTTTATTTATTTATTGAAAATATTAAATAAAATATGATTTTAAGAAGGTTAATAGACTGTTATATACTTTCATAAATGTTAAACTAAAATATAAAAATAAAAAAATAAAAATAAATAAAAAACAAGGGTTGTAAGAAACCAATTGTCAAATTTAAACCTTAAAATTATTTTGATAGATTAACCTCAGAGCTTCGGACCTACATAGATGTAAGGGTGGGCAAGTTCTTTAATTTTGCACTAATTCAATTTTGAGTCTTGACCACACTAGATTTTTATCCAAATTGCACGACCCAGCTTTTTTTTTCTCTTCAGTCTCAAGTTTCAATGTCTAACACGGTCCCAAGAGTTAGATTTTCTACTTATTATTATTATTATTTGTGTTTCTTCCATTCTTCAATGTGTAATATTTTTTCTCCCAATTTCTTAATATTACTATCATTGTCATATTATTATTTAGAGTTTCTTATAAAATAGCCTAAAAGCATTATTAAAGAAACGAATACGGAATACATGTTCTACTAACCATTCAGTAGTAATTTACCACCAAACCAAATTTATTTTTGTGTATTAGTTGCAAATAGAATATATTTTAACCAACAATTCTCATTTTTTATTAATATCTGCCCACTATATTTCTCTCGATCTCTCTTGTTTTTTTTGTTTTTTTTATTTTCTACTCTCGTCATTTTAGTATTAGTGTATATAAAATATTTCAAAATAAGTATCATTTAACTTCTTTCAATATGACATTAATTAAAAAATTTTAAATTCTGTATCTAAATTTATATTATTGATAATACTTTCAAGTCATTATATTTTAATATACATTTATGATAATAACTAATAGTTACTAATAATAATTTTATAAAATTGCAACCATCTTTAATTTATTTATAATTTTTCTTAATTTGTGTGAAAAAACTTAAAACATTATTTTGAAATATATAAAGTATTTTCTTTTATTCCTTCTTTTTTTTTCTTCAGACTCTAAAAACTATGGTTTTGATCACTAAGTGTCTATTATTCATGATATTCCTCTTCTCAATTCCAAGTGGTAGATATTATAATTTGTCAAAAAAAATCATGAAAACATTTTATGTGCTTATTTGAAAAAAAAAATTAATTTATTGATTGGCTAACAAGTGACAAAATTATAGATTTAGAACTTTCAATAAGTGATAAAACAATAATTTATATATATCTATATATATATATATATAATATTTTTTATTTTTAGTTTATTATAATATTTATAATGAATTTAAAAAATCTGCACCTCTTATCCTAGGTCCGCCATTAACCAACTTAAAAGACAAGAAAATTAATAATCACAATTAGTATTTGTGTTGGATAGAGAATATGCAGAAATGAAACTACTCATATATATATATATATACACTCATCCGATTTCGAATATAAGTAAAAGAAAATTAGTTTTTTATAGTTTAAAATATAATCAATTTTCAACGATCTATTAAATATTATTTTTTTTATAATATCTTTCATTTAATTAAAATTTTTCTACTCTTACTTTCAATACCATAATTAATACATTTATGTTTACAAAATATTCTAAAGATAATTTTAGAATATAACATGATAACATATAAATAAAATTTCTCAATTGAGCAGATAGAGGAGACATACAAAATACAAACACCTTCCTTCACTCCTGAACCTGAACAGATTAAAAAGTTAGGGAAGCACCACAATCTAATATAACAACATCTTTGTTAAGCACCGGTTCACGTATGACAAATTACTATTTTAGATAATTTGTAATTGGAAACTAATTAAAAGGATTGCTCGAATACAATACCAACTTTGATCGCCTAGCGAACCAAAGAGCATCGAGATTTGGCTTCACACAAATGTCATTATTTAGATATTTAGAATCGGCAACAAATGTAAAACAGCTGCGAACCATTTATATATTATCAATAAGGGTTTTCATATGTGACTCTCTTGAACTTCTAGTACACTGTAATTACTCCATCTTTGCCATAACTATTGTATCTATTTATCATTTTACGTGTATTAAAGTTTTTTTATTAAATTACTTGAAAGTGATGCTATTCATATTAATTAAAGCATATAAGTAAAAAAAAATTAATATTAACAAAGGCACGTTTCAAATTGACGGACAAAATTATAGTTTTTTTATAAGAGTCATACTAACATATAACCTTAAAATATTAAATAAAATAAAATAAAAAATGTATATTAAAAAATAACTTTTAAAATTTTTAAAGTATCGACATCGCTACTTTTAAAACAATATTTCTTAGTTTGGTGTCTTGAGGGCACTTCATCAAAGTATAATTATAGAGAATATAGCGACATTTCATCAAATATTCAAGACGACTAAGTAAGAGATAATGCTCATCGTTACTAAAGTAAGGAAAAACAAAACACACGAATAACTAGAGTTATATTATTTAATACAAAGCAAGTATTTTAATTTTATTAATAACGATATAATATTTTTAAAGCGATAGAGACGTCTATTATTGCATTTCGTATATTAATGATGTCGTAATATTTTAACAGCGCAGTAGATAAACACAGTCATACATTTTGATTTTTCTAAAAAGTCAAAGATAATCAAATTTATTTAGAAATCCAAGACTCACCTAAGGTCAAAAGAAGTATATATAAGTATAATACCGATTGCCGAAACAGTCCGGATAAGTGTCGGATTTCAATCTATCAAGATCATATTTTTCTTTTTATTAAACTATTCACTATATCTAATTTGATATGTCAACCGTAAAAATATGAATTGTTAAATCACGATTAACCATATGAGTGTTTTTATAAGTAAACAAATAGTTATAATAAAAGTAATATTATTAATAATTCAATTATTTTAATTGATTAACGTAAAAGTTATTTATATTGACGGTGTATATAAATTAAATTTTAAAAGTATTTTAAATATTTTTTTAAATTAATGTTCATCATTTATATAAACAAAATAAAAAGACTGTACCCAAAAAAATTAAATAAAAAATATATGTTAAAATCAAATTCAAGATACAATTAATGATTCGTACCCATATAAAATTACAAACATACACACAAAAAAGGGAGAAGATGATGAAGAAGGGATAGAGATGAGGAAAATGACTAAAATGTGTATGTTTTTGGGTTGAAGAAGAGTCCTAATTTTAATTTTAATTTTGATGTTTTATTTTTTTATAAAATTAATTAATTAATAAATTTATTTTTGGATCTAGACACATCAACATTTGACTGTCGCTTAATTTTTTCTTAATGAAATTAAAAAAAAAATGGTATTTATGTAAATAAATCATAAAATAAAAGTTAATGTTACAAATAAAATGTAACATAAATGATGAAATTGAAAGAAAAAAAAAATTAAAAGATGTAGTTTTGGTTCTCAATGACATCATTATTTTTATTCTTATCACCTTTGCGATACAAGATTTTGAGCGATGTTTGTGTAATTAAAACCACAAATCTAAAATATTTACACATACGTACAAATAGAAAAATATAGGTGAAATAAATATATTTTTTATGATTATCATTAAAAAAAAGTTAAATAATGTATATATTTGTTTGATTACAAGAACTACACATTTGGATTTTTTACAAGTGGATAAATTAAAAGTAAAAAAAAAAAATATTTGCATGACGACTGCAGTATTTAAAATAAATATTAGTTAATAGTTTTATGATTTTATTTTACTAATTACATAATTTAATGTTATTTACTTATATATTTTTAATGTAGTAATAATGAATAACATGTACGATAAGGTTCCCTCCTTATGTGGTTACTGGTTACGACTGTGTTGGTGACAAATAACAATGGCGACACAATCCTATCTTGTGAATCTCAACTCCTTCCATTCAGGAATCACAGGTAAACTATTCAACCTTCTTCTATTCCTTGTATTATCAAACCCGCCTTCACTTCATCTCACTCTTTTTTGTTCTTTCCCTTTTTCCAATATGTTGTAGGATGGAACCCTTCAACATTCAAGCCTTCCAATTTTGGCTTTGGCGTTTTGGTAAATCTTCTTATTTTGAAATTTTCGGCATACCTGTTTCAGTATTTTGCTTTTCTTCTTTCAATTCATCCTAATTGTTTAAATCAGTGTTGTTAAATAATGGTTATAAGGGCGCTATAGCATAGTGGAATTTAAAGAAACTCTTATTGTTTCGAGATACGTTATTTAGTATAAAATGGTATCAAATAATGGTGTTATTGTTATGCTGTGTAGTGGAATTTGAATAAACTGTTTTTTTTTTTTTTTTGTGATAAGTGAATGACAAAATTGGTATAAACAAATGTTGACCCTTGAAATATATGCATTTTCTTCCACATTGCAAAATATCATGTTATGTCAAGTTATTTCAACCCTGATTGGCCTTTAATTTATGCAGAAAAGTCTGAAGCATCCTTCTAGAAGAAATTTCAACGGAAGTTCACGAATCATGCGATGCTGTTCGTGTTACACAGAAGTTGGAGCTTCTATGGCCGTAACATTATCAACATTCAATGCAGCTACTGCACCAAAATGTCTTGATTTGGATGTAGACTTGAATAGTCTCAAGCTTAAAATACCAGAAACTTTACACACTTCTACAGATTTCATGACAAGGTTGATTCTAGCTGATCTTGATCCTGGCACTGCAAAATTAGCTATTGGATTTCTAGGTCCCTTCCTCTCAGTGTTTGGTTTTCTCTTTATAATTAGAATAGTAATGTCTTGGTATCCAAAACTCCCTGTGGGAAAGTTTCCATATGTAATAGCTTATGCTCCTACTGAGCCACTTCTCATTCCTACCCGGAAAGTGATTCCACCTCTTGCTGGTGTGGATGTTACTCCTGTGGTCTGGTTTGGATTGCTCAGTTTTCTTAACGAAATATTAGTAGGTCCACAAGGATTACTAGTTCTTCTTTCTCAACAAGTCAACAATTAGTTTACACATTTAGTGTGGTTGTGAATGACACAGTTTTCTATCCTATCAATCTATCATTCTTTTTGGATGTATGCATACTAATCATTTTATTTACTCTTGCACTACTTGTGGATCTATCTTATTGGTTGTTGGAGACTTGGCAACGAATCCGCCTTGATATTCTAGCCGAAAAATTAAACTATCACATACTTATGTCAAAAAAATAAAAACCACTGCAGTGGAATGCGTGCGGGGTGTTTAAAGCTCAAAGTCGAAGATTTGATTTCAGTTTCGTCCAAGCTCGAGCAGTTTAAAGTAGATGAACCATGATGTAGAGATTTTGCTGGTTCAATGCTTGGTTTCACTGCATTATCCAAGCATGTGCTTAGGCATGTATTCTACATGTTTGAGTTTGGTCTTTTGTTTGAAGATTATGGAACTGGGAACAGGTGATAAGGACCTGTGTGCCACTAACATGCCAAGTCATATAAAGGAAGGAAAAGGGTTGGAGTGAAAATAAGATATTTAGTCTGTATTGAAAGAAGGGAAAGAGACAAACAAAAATTGCTATGTTGAATATTGAGATTAGATTACATTGTCTAAATTTAACATTTTGAGTGATGTCTAACTTAAAGTGGTACATCACAGCAATATAGCGCAACTTAGTGCAAGAGAATACTGCATATTCAAGCAAAAATAAACAGCAAAGATGCTCAGCCCACGACAACTAAAAAAGGATATGTAAACGGCAAAACTTTAGTCAGCATAATTATTATTGTACATGATATCTCTTCTAACCATTTCATACACGCTCATTTGGAGCTCATCACCGCGACAACAAATGTTTGGACACTAATTAGAAAACAAATTACAAAAATAAAAAAGTAAAATACTGACTGATAAAAAGAATTTTGATATTCTGAACCTATTCTACATCAAATGGTAATATACAAGCGGCAGACTTGGTTTCTGTCAAACCATCTTCAGGATATTGAGTTGGCAAAATTGACCGACCACCTTTGCCAGAAATAAATAGCTGCTGCATATTTGAATTGTGCGTGTGTTATGAGAGCTGCATCTGATCTCGCTTAAGAGCTTGTTGCAGCTGAATGACCTGTTGTTGCTGCTCTGGTGGCAAGGAACTCAATTGCTCTGGTGTTAGATTCAACACTTGTTGCAGTAAAACAGACTCCACATCAGATGGAAGCTGCTGCGACTGAGCAAAGAAAACAAAAATGATGATTTTATAAATCTGGAACCAAAGGTCACATCGATCAAGTAAGTATTTACTGTCACCTGTTAAACGAAATACCTGTGAAGATTGTTGATCAGTGTGCCGTACTTCTGCTTTAGGAACTGCAGGTACAGATAAAGAGGTACTTCTAGGAACATAGGATGATCCGTTGGAGACAGGCATGTTTGAAGTCCCAGCAGAAAGAGAGGCGCCCCTTCCATCATCCAATCTAGTGAGCTTTGACGGGCGAGTAAGGGATTCTGGAATATCACGAACCATGCTTGTATTCTCTACCCCCAAAGACATGTTTGAATATTTATTACTACTTGTGGCCCAATCCTCAAGAACTTTGGAAGATCTATCACCTTCCTTACTAAATAACTGAGAAATACCAGATGACGTGGAGGGGCCAACCTGTTAAATACATGATTTTAGGTACTTTACTTCAAAATATAATCAAACAAAAAATAGAAGTTGAAACCAGCAAAGCAAAAGTGTAGAATGAAGAGAAAATCAGACTCTACACGTAGTAGATACTCAACCATAACTTTCATAAAACTTCTATGTAAGGCAAATAATGTAATATACATTGTCAAAGATATTCCAAACAGTAGGCGCTTCAGAGTTTTCTGATTTTTCTTCTTCATTAACCAGTTACTTTTACAGCCATAGAATATTAAAAAGAATGCAGAACTTAGATTCTTTAATATTTTTCACTTTTGAATCCAAAATCATTCCACTTGAAATACTGCTCTTGCAGCTTCTTTTTGAAGGGTTAATTAAAGCCCCGTCAAAAGGCAAGAGTTTTATTTGGACTGTAAATCTGTAATACACTTATAAGATATTCATGACCTGCTGTCTGTAGACAACACAGGGCCCAGTTTCCAGATAATTGTTGTGTCGTGAGATTTCAGACGCTGCCAATCACCACTTCTACAATGTCTGAATGGCCTCACATGATTACCACCTCAAGGACAGCCTTGCCTGAGTGGCAGGGATTATTGGGGAAAATCATTTACAAGCAAGGAATGTGGAAGAAAGATTTGGGAGAGGGAAGCAATCAAGCATTCATTATAATGAGGAATCGGAGACTCTGGACAGGGCGGAGGAATCCCATTGAAGTTCAGCATTGATATTTTTCTGTTCTATTCAACATTTTATTGTGTTTTTCCTGCTACTTTCCCTTTCACAAAAACATTTTTTATTCTTAAATATTGCTTACAGAAGGTGCTTGTAAAAGAACCCATTTCCAACCTTAAGGCCATACAGAGCACTCTAATGATGAACCCTCTAAGAACTAATAAGAACCATCTAAGAAACCCCATTGGAATTGCTCTTAGTTGATGTGTTTTCTCATGTTGTCAGATGTATGCTCTCCTATACTATGCTACAGCCATGCAAACTGCTTTAAAATAGTAAATTAAAGGCACAAAGCAAGACTAATGGAACTAAATGCATCTACGCAACATATGAAGACAAAATAACACGAGCAAAATTAGGCACCTGAAAGCTTGCATCAGGACGAACCATTTGAATATTATGTGAGATAGTTGAGCTTCCAACACGTACTGGATGCTGTAGGAATGAGGCATGCATTTGCGAGTTCAAAGCAGTCGAACTTGCTGATTGAATTGGAGGCCTAACAGACAAACTGCCCAAAGCTGGGGGACGTACAGAAGGAAGCATTAAATTAGACTGCCCTGTTCCGAGCTGTACAAAATGGTTGCTTGGATGATGTTGAAGGGGAATTCGAGGCTGCATTGGAGGCCTTGGATTTGAGGTTAATTGATTAGGAGCCAAAGGGTTATGAGGTATAGTGCTGACTTGGCCTTCTTGAATATAAGGTGCCAAGCCAGGCTGCAATTTGCTCTGTCCATAGGGAGGTAGGCCAACCACAGTTTGAACCATTGATGGCTGACCGAGGTGGCCTTCATTCATTGAAGACTGTGAGGTTTGATCTGAAACTAGTCTAAGATTTGGCATTTGCAACTGCAACAATTATTATTAAAAATAAAGTTAAAAATGTATTCTAGATACAGATAGCTGAAAAGTATGGGCAGAATAAGCTCAAGAAGAAAAAATAATTAGTACTCTGATATAAATCTAATATTAATCCGATATTATGTAGACCTTAACAGGTCATCATATTTCTAAAGTTATTATTAGCTTTGTAAGTAGTTACTTTAGTTAATGTTATATATATATATATATATTCAGTCAGTCCCAAGGGTATCGTAGTATTTTTATAGTTAGGTATTTCAGCATGTCTGTGAATGGGCCTTTGTGCCATTTTCCATTCCTCCTTAACTTGTTTCAGTTATTTAAGCTTTATTTAACTTATGACAAAAATTATTTTAAAAAATGGAATAAAATCAAGAAAAAAAAGAGGTAGGGAAACAAACCACTTGAGGGGTGACCATCCCTAGCATTATCTGAGCCTGCAAATACAACAAATTATGAATATATAATGCTCAAAGAAATTATTCAAAATATTAAAATCCAGATATAAATCCAACGAAATTAAATCATATATATGGAGGTTAGAACTTTCAACGTAGAGGCAAAAAAGCTATATTTCAAAAAAGTAACAAATATTGTTCGATATCTAGAACATGGTACCGACAAAATCTAACTTAGGAAAGAGAGATCAGATATGCTTTGATTTGACAAAATGGAGAACTAGAATAGCACACCCACACCAAATTGAAAGACTGAAAATGACATCCCACACGATGAATATCAACTAGCATTTATTTTCTTTAAACAAAAAGTTTGTGAAATGTTTTCACAAACCCCAATGGGCCAACCCATATCCCAAAACATATCAAGTTATATCAGTTTCTCGTAAGGCTTTCCAACCAAATGCTCCACATCCTAGAAAAATAAGGGCGGTGAATGGCCATTGCTCAAGCAAGTCAATTAAATGTGACATGATCGAGAACCAATTGTTGCAAATCATACATAGAACCCAGAACAATTGTGTGTCCAAAGCGCATAACCTACTAGTCTACTACAAGTCTAAGGCCAAGGCATAACATATAAATCCTAGAAGAATGCAACCGTTGTAGGTAAGCAACGGCTGGTAAGAGATGGACAGATAGCATAATTGTTAGGAATAGAACCACATTAATGTTCCACCTTCCAAATAGTGTTGGAATTAATATTAGTATTGGGAGTTTTAGCAATTATATTCAGGTTCATGTAAATAGTTAGCTGCTTAGCATTGAATCTAGAGAATATCATACAAGCACTTAGGAGGTAGCACTGTTCTTAATCTCCTTGTAAATGTAAATTGTACTTATTTATTTTAAGAGTGTATAAATAGAAGATCAGCTAAGTGCAAATCACTCGAGCACATTTAGAAAATATTTATCTTCCTATTTTTCAAAATAATCCTGGGACTAACTGTGGCCTGTAGAGTGTTATTGATTATGTAAGACTTGTTAAACCTTTAAGGTCAGATTGTCAATATAAACTTGTATCACTACTGCGTAGCCAATAACCACGCATCATGCATTAGGAGAAGAAGCTCACACCTAAAACAGACCCACAGCTCATTGCCAAACTTACATTCCAATGATTCATTCTTCTTTTGCATAAGAAAATGTTTCAACCCTATCTGTCTGATTTTAAATCATTATCAACTACACATCGATCTAAGTTCTTATCATTCTTTTCATATTTGTTCATTCCCCTCATTACGAAATTTGACATCACACATTCTGCCAGAATGAAGGCTACAACAGTGAAGGACATCTAAAACATATAAGAATATGTATGAGACCAAGTTCGTTATACAAGAATGCTGTCCTTGCATAAATGCACAAAGGAATTGATATGGGAGAAAAGTTTAGACCTGAAAAAGAGCCTTGGGCAACTGTGGCCTTGAAAGCAACAACTGGCGAGCCAAATCCTTGTTGTGGGTAGCCATTCCCTGCCATCATAACAAGAACAAGTCAAGGAAAGAAAAGGTAATGTAGGAAAACGAAGTTAGTTTTACCCAGTATTTACCTTGAGCTCAGAGATAATCTCAGTCAGCTGGCTCCTGGACATTTTGGCCAGATGCAAAGTTAAAGGATCATTTGCCAATGCTGACTGATTCTGTAAACCATTTTGATTTGACTGGATGGCAGACTGAGAACCACCTAGAGCTGCAGTCATGACAGCTGCAGCTGATATGGCAATATGAAGACCAATAGGTTGATGTTGAGAAGATTCCCCTTGAACAGCTGGGATGACTACTTGTTTCTGAGCGTCTTTATCAGGAAAACACAGGACCAAAAAACCAGTGATTATATGCACAAGATAATTTAGCAAAACATATAAAAGTAGAGAGATAATAAATAACCTACCAACATTAGGTGTCATTCCAGGTCCCCCACGTCCCTGCAGTAATAGAAAAAGAACATTTCAATCCATGATGAAACTGACATTAAGCACATGACTTATTGTTTGACCTATAGGAGCATAAAAAAAAATGGGTTGGAAGGGGTGGCAACAACAGCGAAAGCTTTTTGGTGTTTTATGCCACTCACGCCAGTTTTTGAAATTAATAGCGAATTTTAACATATGCACATCATTCTATTATTTCCGTAAGATTTTAGGATTACAGCTTTGAGTGATTGTGGTTAGCTCAGCTCTATTTAATTGGTCAAAAATGTAATCACTAACAAATAGAAGACATGAATCAATGTGAAATCAATGTACTAATATTTTTTGAATAATAACTATTTCCCTTTGGTCCCAACTCTCACATTGATCAGTATGCTTGGAAAAACAAATCTAATTATAAATAGTAAATATAGATGTGATGACACATGTTCCATAATACATTACTTCCGGGCCACGTATGCCTGTATGAATAGTTAGGAGTTGAGTTTCTCCTAAGCTTATTCACTGCATTTTCTTTAGGGTTTGTTTGGGAGGAGGTTTTAGGAAGGGAAGAAAAACGGTTATGTTAAACACCTCCCTTGTTTGGGAGCACTTTAAAACAAGGAAAAGGGTTTGGGGAGTTTTTAAAAAAATTCCAAAAGCCTCCTTCACTCATTTTTTGAAGTTCTCCCAAATTGGGGGGGGGGGGGGGGGGGGGGGGGGGGGGGGGGGGGGGGATTTGACATTCAAACAAGGTGGTAGTATTACCCCCCCCCATTTTATTTCTCCTTCCTTCCCCTCCCTTTCCCCCCAAAACCCTTCCCTTTCCCTCCCAACTTCCAAACAAATCCAAATAGAAAACAACAAAGATTTAGGAAAAGTAATTTTGTTGCTCCTTCAATAAGTTCTGACAATATACCTGATCTTTATTTCTATCAGTCCCTTTATCATTTTCAGCAAAATCAACGCGTAATTGGCGCCCATTAATGTCATAGCCCTGAAGATTGCGACGAGCACTTAAAGCTGTTTCTTCATCCTTATACTCACAAAACCCATAACCTTTTGGTTTCCCAGTTTCTCTATCAATAACTAATCTGTGTATAAAAGAATATCAACACACTTAAGCCAAAATAAAAATCAAAAATCTATTTTTTTTATTAAAATAGAACTTATCCACTACTACATACACATAAAAATGCTTTCTTTAAACCAAAACAAATGAAATTAGTACTACTAGCAGTAGTATATACTGTCAAAAAGAAATCCCCCTAATTGCATAATTGAATAAATGATGAACTGTTATAAACAAAATTGAAATTTACCTGAACGAGACTACAGGGCCAACCTCCTGGCAGATTTCAATAAGCTGTTCCTCTGTTGCATCGTACGGTATATTTCCAACTAAAATTGTGGTAACGCCGCCATCAACAAAAGGTGAGGAATTTCAATATGAAAGAAATGAAGAAGGATTAGAGAGGGAGAGGGAGAGAGAGAGAGAGAGAGATACCGAAGACACAGCGATGCTGAGACTGAGAAGAAGCCATGAAATCAACAGGAGAAGAAGAAGGTGAAGCGTTGCTCCATCTTCTTCCTCCTCACTACCATCTTTTCTTTGTCCCCAAAACTCTCCGTTCCGATCTTCGGCGAGGGTTTTTTTATTTTTTTTGTTTTATTATTGTTTCTGATTTCTGGTCTCAATATCTCTCATGCTCTTTTTATTGGTTTTTTTCTCGCAACTTTTTATTGAATTTTGAGTAAATACTCAAAGTATTTGTTTGACCTCAAAAAGAAAATAATAAATATTATTCTCTTTATTTTTTTAATGAAATTATTTATCTTTATTATTTTATTTTAAAAAAATAATGTCTGTGCATTCAAATTTTTAAAATACATTAATACAATACAAATTTATAATTTATTAAAATAAAAAGATAAATCTGCGAATAAATTTTTTATTTATATGTCTACAAATGTAATAAAATTTAAATATTTCGTGCATGAGGACATGTAACATTGAAGATATCAAAGTCATTGAAATTTATAATAAATCAAAGTTAATCTATTAATTTGAACTCTGCAAATACCATGACAAGACAGAAAAATCAAAAGACATCGCGTGAAGACGGGATAATCTCTGCACAAAGACAAGAAAATTGCGTGAAAATTATTTATTTAAATAAAATAGATAATAAAATGTAAAAATTATTTATTTATTGTAATATTTTTTGAAGATGAAATCACTTATTTAGTGGATGTGTTAGATAACTGGATGATATATAAAATATAGTATTATTTCTTATAAAATGGCTTAACTAATAAAATGTGATTAATGTAACTTTAAAATTTGAAAATAATTATTTACAGAAATAAATTTTAAAGTAAAAAAAAATATTTATAAAAAAAAAAGACAAATAATAACGAATTGATTGAATATATGTGTTTAGTTGATTTTGTTAATATATTTCTTCCACTTCATAATCAATGTAGTATTTTCACGTAAAAAATATGTTTCAAAAATAAATATCATTTTTAACTTTTAATATAATATTGATTGTTGTTTTTTGGTATTGGTTAACATTAATATTATATTAAAAGTTAAAAATGATATTTATTTTTGAAAGTATTTTATTTTATATTTATAATAATAGTGAACAAGTT
>JBBPBQ010020324.1:11065801-11139901 GCA_037974755.1 Cicer yamashitae
TCAATAAAAATTAGTGTATTTAATCTAAATATTATATTAAATACATTAATTTTTGTTATTAAAAAAAAGAATATAAAGAATGATAACAATAAAGTTCAATCATTCTTAATTTATTTGAGAGTTTTTTCATTGATCTATAAATTTAAAACATTTGTAATCGTGCTTCCTAATTTACTAATTATTTATACTTAAACATTTGAATTAAAAATATCTTAACTAGACTCTTTCAACTTTTAAACATTTATAATATTCTTGTTAGTTGCTACCCAAAAAAAGATTCTAAGTAAAAATAATTTAAAACTCTTGGAAATTTTTTCTAGATTTTTGTAGTTTATATAACCTGTTTAAAATTTTCTAAACTGTAGCTAGTGACATTTATATAGTAAAAAAAAATGAAAACACTTTTATATTTTTTTTTATTGGTGGTATGGACTTTTTTTCTATACACTTAAATTAAAATGTAAACTGAATATATTGTAAATAGATCAAACTGACTAAAAAGGTTCTACGGTCTAAGCTTATGTTAAACTTAGTTTAGGTAAGAGTCTTACAAGTGATAGGTATGGTGAAACAAGTAAAACTTCACAAGGCTACTCAAATACGATGTTCGGTTAGGAAAAATGCAACGAACGAATGTTTTTTTAAACAAACAGGAAGTAACATCTACTTTACGGCACTCACAAAAAGTTAAAGAAAGAAGAATAAAAGTTTTTCTTTTCCTTATTTGATCGAACATATTAACTAATTAAAAAAAAATTGTGAGTAGATATTTAACTAATTAGTTAGTATTTAATAATTCTTCATGGTGTTACGGAAAAATATTAGGCGTGAGATGCACTAAAAAATGATTTTTAAGATAGAAAAGTGTCTCATATATTTTATAATTGATTGATATTTAAAAATTATTCGAAATTATAACAACTATATGAATGACACTCCTAATAAAAGTAAGTGACATTACTCCTCCACACAATTGAGACTATCACCTGATCCTTGTTGGTTTAGGAAAAAATAAAATGAAATTGTATTCAAAATTTAGCTTATATTTATTATATTATATTTTATTGTTTTGTTGAATCAACAATGATGAGGTTATTTATTATCTTTGTGGTAAGAACTACAAAAACTCCAAACTCTTGCTTAAAGATGAAGATGTCTATCCTCATTAAAACTTAAAGTGATTTTCAAATATCAATCCATAATATTTTGCTACTCTCAGACTTGTCTAATAGTAGATTTAGTTTTCTCATGCTATTATTTTAGTTAATTCTTTAGATGATGTAAGAGATGTTCTTTCAACCCATTTACTAATAAGCTTTCCTAGTCTTTTTCCATTACATAAGGTTAAAAGTCCCCTGTTAAAAAAAAATGTATTTTATTTTGTCTATAGATTGAATAATAAATACTACTAAAAATTCACATACAGAAATGTGACTTTTCGAATTCGAACTCAAAATATAAAATCTCATCTAACAATTTCGACATTTATCAGTTGAACTACAAATACATTTTAATGATATGGTTTGATTACACAACTTTCTTGAATATCTTTTCTAAAATTTAAAAAAAAAAAAAATTCAAAACATAATATATATTCTTTTGAGGAAAAAAACAGAATATTAATACAATAGAATTTGAACACTTTTTATGTTTATGTAGAATTTAAACTCCAATCTTAACGTTAAACTCTTTAACACCGAATTCACATTATATCACACAATATTTTATTGGAGACCAAGAACTGACCATGAAAATAAAAAAACTGCCATCTCAACGGACAACGGCAGTCCTTGAACTCCATAAGGTCAATAATCCACCTTATTCATCGGCATGTGTATTCCCTTCGGTGTGTATGATGTATCAAAGATTCTTGCTCCTCTGTCTGAATACAAATGTAAATACGTATTAACATACTATAAAATAATCTAAGATTTTTATTTTATTTTTTTTGTTTGTTCTTGGAGTTCCAGTTTAGATCTAAGATTTGATTATGTGAAAAAAAAATTACGAATTGATATAAATATGCCAGTACAGATGGGTAAGTCTTTGATTAAATCTCTGTAAAATGTGTATTTTTTTCATTTTAGTATTTATAAAAAGTTCTGCTGAGATAATCTTAATATTCTTTTTTTTTATCTCATTATTTATTTTTGGTTCCTGTCATATATATTACTTTTCCGTTTGTCATGTAAGAACTAATTACATAAACAACAGTGTAGAGATTAGAATAAAAATCCAACTATTATAAGAATACATAAAGGAACCAAAATAAAACAAAAATATGTTACAAAAACCATGTCGAACAATTTTTTAAAAAAAAGAGCTAAAATGAAACTCGACGTACTACAGTAACATAGATCATATTTAAGTCTATAATCAAATGTACTGAATCTATTTAACATTATAGTTTCACTACTTCATTTATAATTCTACATATATACTTTTAAAAATAAACATCAATAAAGCAAACAATCTCCACAAGTACCAATTTTAGTTAATGATACATAACCATCCCAAAAATACTATTTGTTTAACTATGAAACATTGTAAGTACAACATATTTACACAATCAGCCAGTTATAAATTACTACATTATTAAAAAAAATTAACTTTAATCTTTATTGTCTTAAAAGTCACACCTAGTACAGTACGATACCACAGAAAAATATTTACTCTATCAAATTATTCACGGACTTTTTCATCAAAAGTATCTAAACTCGCAAACATTTTGGATTTAATCAGTATATGCATAAATAATGTAAAGAAAAAATACACGCTCAATTATAATCTCAACGTTATAAGAACAAGATTTACTTGAATCATATCTCCCAAAAAAAATGTAGTGAAAATTAGTTTATAATGTGACTAACTTCAGCCCTAAAAAGCAAACGAGGCAAGTAAGTTTTGTTCAGCTTTGGCAAACAGCTATAAAAATAGCAGGAATAGCATTAAAAACCTATCATCTTACCAATACAAGGCCAAGAATTGCAGGATGGTCTAAAAGATAATAGCAGTATGATTTTGTTCGTAGGTTACATTGCATATTCTTGCAAGCAAAACTACAAGGACATCCAATGACACGCGTCTCAAGGAGCAAAACTAATTTATTTCTCCAGTATGCACACTGTCTTGACCGTCTTTCAAATCATCCTCATTTGGACTTTGAGCACCAACATTATAACACCACAATAACAGAACTCTTCACTCATCACTTACACATTAGTGAATTCGAGATACAACATGCTAATTTTTACATAGGAAAGTAATGAAAAAACAATATAATTCTAATGCTGCAGACGATACTACCAGCAGAGAGATGAATACAAATATAGCATATATATAGATATCTATGTACATATTTCACAAAATTTGATCTTATCCCTGTACAATCATTCTCCAAAGCAAGTGCGCTCCATAAAAATCAAAACAAGTTCAGTGACTAGGCGAGATTTGTGAATTATGTTTCTAATTCCCATACATGCCCCTACTCTTGAATTAGAGGCTGAATATGGCTTACTCTAAACCTTACTTTGAGTTCAATATTCACAAAAGAAAAAAAGAAATTTTTATTTTCAGAATATGTTAGTAGAGTACTGCTTTCAGTAATTCTGAGGAGATCTCAGACAATATATATATATAGCAGCAAAACTTTGGATTTACATATTCAAGGAGAGATGCATCTCCCTAGTAGTCTTAAATTTCCAATAGAAACCCACAAGAATGCACATAAAGCAATAAGAATCGGGAAGAAAAGGTACGAGACTCCCTTTCTGCCTGCTCTCTTCACAGTTGCAGTGTCATTACCTGCAGCAATATTGGTTGGCTTGATCTTCACCCTGCTGAAGCTAGACATTCGATTCAAAGCCCGACCCACCAAAGGATTTTCAGCAGCTGATGCAGGAGTGGTAGGTATCGACTCAACAAAAGCCCAAAGAGCAGAGGAGAATCTACTTGTAGTACTAACATCTTCCACAGTGCTTCTTCGATTTTCAGTGCTTTCAGAAGGAAAGCTGACAGAATCACAAACAACACCTAAACATGACCAGAAACTATGACATATTAGGGGAAAGCCTATGACAAATTTTAAGCAGAAGAGCCACTTGAAACAGGCTCAAATCTCATTTTCCGAACGGGAATATAATAATTTTAGTTTTAATTTATAATTAAACACTCAAAAATATGTCACAATCAAAACTCCAAAAAGGTTTCTGCCACGCATAAGTAGGGGCGTGTCAACCAGGAGCAGTAAACTGTGAAGAGCTCAGCAGAAATGAGATGGGAAGCTTAAATCTCCATCCAAATCAAAGAAAGTAAAATCATTATTTGGCTGTTGAGCAACACTGTATCTTGTGCTGATGACTATACCTGGATTTGTTAGAGAGAAAGAATCAGCAAAGCCTTCGGCTGGACTCAGGGTGTTTCTTTCAAAATGCATCCAGAATTCATCAACCGTTTGATTGGTGTCCTCTGGATAAGGCGTCAACTGGTAACTCTGATTATCAATATTGTTGCCAATGTTATTCATATATGCATGAGAAACTGGTCCATCGGTAACAGGCCCCAGCTCACGAAGAAGCATCTCTCCATCTTGGTGCAGATCAAATTCACTTAACCCATCTTCAAACTGGAGGTTCTCCACAGACTTTTCGGTATTTGAAAATGTAGGTTCAGTGTCAATGAGGTCGTTGATTTCCAAGAAGCCGTCCTCTTGAAAGTCACTTTCAATGTTGGGAGCAGAGGCGAGCTCAGGTGATTCAGAAAAATGCAAGTGAGAAGCAATTGATTGATTGAAGTCAAAGCTGGGTTGCACGTCATAATACTGACTGCAAGATTGTAATTCTCCACTTGCCTCAGGGAATATCACGGCCTCAGAGAACTGACCCATGATCATACTCTGTGTTTCTTCACCAACAACCTATATGATTAATGGAAAAACTTGTCAGTGGATTTAGAACGGCTAACCAATCATTACAAGCTTTGAAAAAAAATAGAAGGAAAATGAAAGGGAGACATTTAAACATGACATTTTTTCACAAATCCAAATCGCAAGTACAAATTTTCATTTTCACATATTTTAACTAAACAAAAGAAATTTACAACCACCAAAACCCCATAAAAAGCTGCAATCTTTTTTGTCAAATGGGTATCATATTATCAATTTATAAACACCAAGGTCAAAACTAGAAAACCTGGAAATTAAAACAGATGATTACATACATAGTACTGACTAAGGTTGCTCGACTACCCCCAACAACAACAAAAAAAATAAGGGCAGAACTAAATTAATAAGAATTTAGAAGTAACTTCCGACAGATCACATACCTGAGGAAAGTCAGCATATCCATTCACATATTGCTGGTCAGGGACAGGGACAGGCTCAACATCAAAAATCTCTTTAATGATTTCATCAATTTCATCGTCAAACAACGGCTGCATCTGACCATTAAGAGGATCAATAACAGCATGTGGAGCCTCCCTCTCAGGTGAATTAATTTTACAACCTACATCATTATCATCTGCCCAATCTTCTTCTTTAAATGGTGCACCATATTGTTCACCATTTTTAGGACCAGGTCCACTTTTCTTGAAAACCTTGTATAGTGCATAATAGTCCTGATAATGAATTTATGTCAAAATCTAACAGTCAGTAAACAATACTCTTTCTCTATGCAAAACAACAAACAAAAACAGCAATTTTAAGACAAAATAGTAGCTTGAAGGTGATACCTTAACATCCCGGCATCTTTTAAGCTCCTCTTCATCCATGGTATATTCATGCATAACCCAGTCAGTTCGCTCACCATTAGGAGCTCTGCCTATATAGAAAACTAGTGTCTTTTTCACTCCAACAGACCGAGAATTGAATATGATATTTCGATCCTTTCCTGTTGCTTTCCAGTAGCCATGCCTTGTTGCTCGGTTAGACCTCGCACCATTAGGATACTTCCTATCTCTATGACAAAAAAAGAACCATATCCTATCTCCAGTTTTCAGAAAAGATTGTCCTGCAAAATATTACAAGCTATGAGCAATCAAACCATAAGAAATAAATAAATAAAAAAGAATAAGTTTTATCAATCAAAAACTGGAATTAAATTTGACATACAGGTAGAAATGTATCAGCGCTATACCTAATCATATATTATAGAACACGAAAAAACCCACAACGCCCATTAATTGAAAGGAATAAATTCAAAAAATCGCAATTGACCATATATACAAGCAGATCATCACATAATATAAATTCAAGAACCAAAAATATCTATTGATCTATGAAGAAGCACTGATTGAAACTTCAATTTGTGAAAAAAATGCACACCCACAATATCAACCAAGAGATCTTAACATACCAACAAAATAGAAAAAGTTGACTGCGTCAGTGAATCTCACAAAGAGAAGGGTATCAGTCTTATATCCAGGTCAAAGCTAAGGAAAAGAAACTCGTGCAAACACTCTAACAGAAAAATAAACAGATTCACAACACCACCCAAGGAATAAAAATCAGTCTAAACATGAACCACTCAGATCAACAAACTAAAAGAACCCCAAATAACACAAAAAAACCTTTGAAACAAACCGAAGTCAACTCTTGGGGCTCTAACCTGAAAAACACATTCAAATTCAAAGTATCAAATACACATCAGTCATATCCTGAATTGTGAGTATTCTAAACATTCATACCCAAATCAACACCTTCTAACCTATCAAACCCAAAAAAACATAAACTTAAACAACAAACAAACCCCTACATAAATAAACCTAGGTCAACAAAAAAAAAAACAATCACCAACCAAAAAAGGTAAAAAGAATAGTAGAATAAAAGTCAAGAAAAAGATTCAATACCAGGCAAATCCTCAGGTTCCCACTTGTACACATCAGTTTCAGAAATCACGTTGAACTTCAACTTCTTCCCACAAATCTTTCTTTTCAGAAAGTACATCACCAGCTCCTCGTCTGTGGGATGGAACCGAAAACCGGGCATCGACGACATCACCTCACTGAAACAATCAGCAGAAGCAGATTCCGAAACCGCACCCATCCTCGATTAGAACACAGAGAAGAAGAACCCTCGATTACCCAAAACCGAAACTTTCTCAACCAAAACCGAAAACCCACAACTATAATAAACGATTCAAGTCTTCAGATAATCGGAATCGGCGATCGAGTTGTGGAATTAAAAAACCCCAATTAGAGAAATCAAATCTCCAACCCCAAATGAGATAACGAGCAAAAAGAAAAAAGAAAAACCTAAACTTTTCGAATCAATAAGAAGCGTAACCAAAACCCCACAACTACATAATACGATCGAAAATCTGGGTATGAGGATCGTAGATTGGGTTGTGGAACCAAAAAACCCAAAATAGAAAGAGAGGAACGTAAATCGAAAGAACAGAGTGAGGAGGATTGTAAGGTGAAAGAGGGGTTTAGGTTAGGGATAGTGTTGTGGTCAAAGAAGGAAGCTAAGGAAATTAGTTGGAATCTTCGTTAGAGGAAAAATGATTCAGTGTCTTTGAGTGAGAGAGTGAGTGTGTGAGCTTGTTGGCATCATGTGATTGCGTGTGCTTCAAGCTTTGGATCGTAGGGAAATGGAGGGTGATTGAGATTGGAGTGTGGGTTTCATGTGAGTTTGGGTGTATGTGATTGGATTATTTTGTGTGTGAATGTGAACATTGCTTTTGATTAGGGTCTTACTTTTCATAGGTTGCCTATCTCGACAATTGTGCAAATAAGTGATTGTTTGGCTTCTCACACCCTTCATAGAAAAATCGGCTTGTTTAAGTGAAAATCTTAATAATATATTAATATGTACACAAATAGAAATTTTAGGACAGATTATTGGAAATGTTCCAGATCTTATATGTCGAGATATACCATACACTTGACGGGAGAATAATTTGTTAATTTTAATTTGATTTATAGTTTTTATTTTATTTTATTACTATAGAGACTTCTTTCATATAGTTCTAAAAATTTCTTTTGTTTCAAAATGTACTATTAATTATGTATTTTTTAAACAAAAAAATTGCTTGCTTTTTATAACAAAAAACAATTACGACAAATTCAAGAATATCTTTTCTTTCTTCCTTGATTAATTTTTTTTATTTCTTAAAGTTTATGTGGCATTGACATGGAAAATTTGTGAAAAGTTGTGGTGAGATAGAATAGTATTTTTTTTTTACTAATTACTTACATTTTATTAATATATGAAAAATAATTTTTAACATAAAAAAAGTTAAATTTATTTTCAAAGAAATCAAATAGAAGTCGAAAGTGAGAGAAAATATCATGAAACGTAAATTAAATTCACCACATGTAAATTAAAACAATTGATTTGAAGACGATTTTATGAGTGACTAAATAAAACCACACCATCACATGAATCTTTGTAATTTAAATAAGGTACTCTAGATTGGGACTTATCATTGATGCGGTTGTTATTAATTATTACAACAAAGCAAAAAGTAGCACATATTTTTTTTCTTGATTAATGCACATTTATTTGTATTATGACATCCCAATTTTTTATAATGAAAAATAAATTCACATAAATTATAACGCCGAAGAATATGAGACAGTGATGGGACAGTGAACATATGAAGAAATGTATTTATACTTTTTTTTATTTCTTTTAAAATAAATTTAATTTTTTTAATTATTTTTTATTTATATTAATAAAAATGTAAGTAAAGGGTAAAAAATTTGGAAACTTTTCATTTTTCAAGATTAACATGATTTGAGACTCGTGATATGATTAATTGAAGACTTCGTTATTATTATTTTATGATAGTAAAATAATTATCATTGTTTTTTTTTCTTATACTACATGATATTTAGACTTTTCTCGTTCTCTATGTGTTTTTAATGATATGGTAGTTGAGTTTTGTTATCTAAATTTGACATTTTAAAATTCAAGATTAATATATTGGATTCTATTGAAGTGATTACGTGGAGCCACTAGAAGATTTTCAAGTTATCTCATAGTAGGCCGAATAATTTGACAATAGTTGTGCACCTCAACTGCTATCACTTTCTATATCAACTTTTTTGTTTAGCCGATGTGATTGCGACTTATATTTTTTCTTGTGATTTTCATTAAATAGTTGCATTGTATTTTTTTCCCCTTATATTGTATTATTATTCCAAAGTTGAATATTTTAATCCCGACTTATAACATGCGAGAAGATGTTCAATATAGTTAGAATCTTATCATAACTGTATCACATTCTTCGTACTATCAATTTTAAATTCAATATTTCTCTCAATCATTTATCTATTTATTGTGTTCAATCATGCTCTTCAACATTTGCTATATAAATTATATACAAAACAAATATTTGTGATTTGTCAACTACTACATATGATTTCATCTATGAGAGAAAAAATAATAATCAAAACTATTATACTCGTCATTTTTAAACCTTTTTGACTATTTTTACAAATATATGATTATAAAAAATTGTGATACATTAAATATCAACTAATAATATTAAAAAGAAAAATATCTTAAACGAGAGTAGAAAAACAATTTAAATAGTAATAAATGCACTTTAAAAGTTATTACTTTTTCTTATGTATAAGACCAAAAATAATATAAAAATTTCTTATAATTAAGATGGAATGGAGTAATAAATAAATTAACTTTCACATATCATTTGACTAAAAAATAAATATATATTTTCAGTTGTATAATATTTAAATACTAGACATATATTTATCATTCTCAAGTAAATTGATTAAAAAATAAATTAGGTAAACGCATACTTTTTTTAGCAGTGGTAAATGCATATTTATTAGATAAAAATAAGGTTAAAAATTATAGTATATTGATTATAATGTATCGTAAAAATGATATATGTAACAAATATTTGTTATTAATTAATTAATTAAAAGATATGTTTGATCGTCTTTAAATCTTAACTCAACTGAAAAATGTTTAGATTTAATATAATGTCTTACTTTAGAGTTGTGTGAGTTTCTGGTAATAATTATACGAACGGTCATTTCAAAAATTTTGGAAGACCTTTTTTAATTTTAAAAATTGAGACCTTAATAAAAAGAAGTATTAAAAATAAAAAAATAAAAACTATTCTTTACTTAAATTGTAAATAACATTCAAAAAACAAAAAACTGGAGATGACTTAAATAACATTAAAAATTTGATCATATTTTTTATTTTTATTTTTTTTAAATCTGAACTTTTTTTCTCCCTATATATGTTTCTATTTATGAATTTTGGGTTTTTTTTTTTACCCAAGACACTATGATCAATCTATATCATCTCATCTATAAACAAATATTTGCTCAGGTTAAAACTTGTTAAAAGAGAAATGCATCTTCCATTTATTATTTTTGAAGATTACATCCACAATACTATCTATCTGCAATAATGTCTCTAACAAAGTGTGTAAGGGTGTTCATGAGAACAAGTAAATATGCAAACTTGATCACTCAAATAATTTCAACTTGTACTATAATCAAGTCCATTTAAGTTTAGGTCTAATCCAAACCAACTAATTGAAATCCAATTATATTCGATTTGAGTATCAGATTTAACACTTTGAATCCATGATATCGCGAACTCAATCTATTGACGTGATATATATATATATATATATATATATATATATATATATTTTTTACTATTATATAGTTAAAATTTAGTTGTTGAATTATGTTTGAGAATTTGCTGTTAATTTAATTAATTTAAGTATTTTGTTGTGTTTGTAGATGTATTGTAAATATTGAAGGATATGTTAGCAATACAGTTTTATTACCGGGGAACCCAACCCAACCACTCATAATCGGATTTGTTTGGTTTGCATTTGATGGAAATCATAGTTTGAGAGTTCAACACAACTCAAATAAAATTGATCGGTTTGAATATTTGATTTGACAAAAAATGGTCCAACTCAATCTGTATACATTTATGAAAGTGTGACCTATGAGAATGTACTCATTATTTATTTATAACAACAATAATAATAATAATAATAATAATAATAATAATAATATACAAGCAGAGGGATTAATTAACTATAAAGATTGATCTTGTAAAAAAAACTACGAAGATTGATAACTTTATTTTGTCAAATGAGGCACTATTTGAGCTAATTACTTTTGGCCTTTCTTCTCCTTAAAAGAAGAAGTTTGATAGCGTAACCTTTGACTCTGCCTTTTATCTTTAGGTTTAAAGTAGGTTGTTTTTATGAAATTAAAGATGCTTTTAATGTTAAAATAAATTTAGCCAAAATTAGCCTTCTCATTCTTCATTCTTCTCTGTAGATTTTACGACATTTTGTGACGCATTAAAAAATAACAATTACAATCAATGTAGTAATTGATAAATATAATTTGTATCAGACTATTATTTCTCTTATTATAAAAACTTTTCTCCTTTAATATGATTATATATATATATATATTTAATATTAACTTTTCATATTTAAAAACATTTCGATATTACTTATTTACTATAGTACTAGTATTATAATTAATAATTTCGAGACAAAAATAAATGTGTGAAATAAGTGTTATAATCAATAGTTAATGAGTGTTATAATTAATAATTAATGAGAGGGATAATGGTATTTTTTGTGTGTATTACAATATTATCGAACGGTGGAAATTGAAGGAGAGTGTAATAGTAACAACAAAATTACTACACGTGTCTATCACAACAAAAATCAGGGTCACGGGGGGTCCAAAAATTAACAACTTGAATCATTTTCTTGTCTACCAAACACGTTTGGGGGAAAAAAGAAGGTGCACGGAATATTAGGGCAAAAACAAACAAACAAACCCATCAAACACAATAATTCAAATTCGAAATAAAAAAATTTCAAACTTTTGAAGATTTTTGGAATCTCACAACTGTCACCAGTGTTTATCCATTAAGATTATATAGCCCTAGATCTGATCGACAAATCTGCTTTTTTTTTTAGCTGAGAAAGGGTTTCATTCTTCAAACCGTTTTCATCATCTGTAAGTAAGCAATTATTCCAATTTCTGTTCTGGCTTTCTTCTGCATTGTTGTAAAGTTCCATTCTTTTGAGTTTGTTTGGGTTCTGAGAATTTTGGGAAACTTCCAAAATTTTCAGTTTTCAGGTTTTGGGAATTAATATTGTCTAATGCAATACTATGTGGCTCTTTTTGTTTTTCTCCAAAGCTTAAGAATTATGTAGTTGAAAACATGTGATGGAAGCTGTGTTTGTCTTTTCAGTTGTTTTTCTTTCTTATTCTGTGTGACCAACTACCTTAACAATTATTATTATTAATTTTTTTTTTTCCTTTTCAGGGTGTGAAGGAACTTGTCCTAGTTGAGATCTCTAGCTGTAATGCAGCTTTGACTTTTTTTTGGGTTGGGTTGGTTTTTGCTTAAAATTGAGTTGTTTCCACTTTTGAAGTTTATATATAATGGTTTTCTGGGAAGGATATGTGAGTGATGAAGTGATGGGAACATTTGCCCCTATTGTGATATATTGGATATATGCTGGATTTTATCACTTGCTTCCATCTTTAGATAGTTATCGGCTGCATACAATGAGAGATGAGGAAAAAAAGAATTTGGTGCCTTTTAAAGCAGTTGTGAAGGGTGTTTTACTTCAGCAGCTTGTTCAGGCAATTGTTGCACTCACCTTGGTAAGTCATTCTACATTTGAGTTAGTCTCTCTAGTAATAATATTTGTTAATCTGTAGTTAATAGAATTTTTAGTTGAAAATCTTATTCTGTGTTGTAGTTAAAAGCATTCTGTGTTGCTTGATTGCTTTTCTGCACATTTGTAGTTAAAAAAGCATTTTTCAAAATGAAAGTGTTGTTCTGTCTCTATTTAGTTGGTTTTCCCCTGATCACCCAAATTTAGAGTGGCAGTATTAAGAGCCTTTGTGATTCTTCTAATTGTGCAGTGCAGAGTGATTTTAATTTTAATGAAATACAATACTTCGTTAAGGATTATGGTTTTAGTTTCTTTCTCATGTTCGGTATTCGGATGGACAGAATCTTCTCCCGCCATGTAATAGTTTGATTTATCCAGCTCAACAGTAAACTTTTACTAAAAACTCAGTATAATTTGTTTTCCTTTTGCATGAATTTGCATAAGCTCCAAGCTAGAAATCTATATTATGCATCCATTTACTTGAAGTTATGTTCACTCTAGTCTAAATTTGACCTGAATTTATATGCCATTTTTTTTTGCCCATGATAAAAAATATTAACATTATTAGGATGAAAGGAAGTTATATATGGATTTGGACGCAAGATAGGAAACTCTTCTTAAATGATAGAAGCAATCCAAATAGCTTAAAATAGAAAAAGCTGTCCAATTTATTTGCATATCAGAATTTTCCTTGAAACAAACATGTATAGAGCTTCAAAGAGGAATCATTTAGAGGGGACTTTTCAACCATATTCACTATAGAGCTGCGAAAAATGCGCATTGCCATAAAATATGGACTTTCAGCTTGTTTTTGAACTCGATACTCAGATATTAGGCAATAAACTAGACATGGTTTGTGGAGCTATAATACTCATCTTTTATGTGTTGTTCATGCTGGATTCTGTAGTCATCCTTGAATTTCATGGGAAATTAAATATCTTTTATTTATTTATTTGAATCTAACCAGTACGACTGATATGCTAACCAATAAGTTATCTTTTTACAAAAACATGTCATGTAAACAGGATAGTCATCGGTCCAGTGAACAAGGTCAGTCTAATCACAAATTTTTTAATTTTAAACGGGCCATGAATTTTGCTCTAGCTATAGTTCAGAATCCTGAACTTTTGTCGCCTGCGTGTTAAGCAGTTGTAGTAGATCTATCATCTATATTTGTGTCAGTTATAGATTGTGTTTGGTTTGGCAACTGATGAACTACCACATAAATTAGTTATATACAGCCTAGTGAATTGGAAATCTTTATATATTGGAGCAGTTATATTAATCGGTTATTGCTTCTTATACTGAATTGAACACTTTGAAGTTTTCAGATGCTGCAAGAAAGTTACTCTTGTCATATCATAATGAATGCATGGATAGAGAAATAACATTTGTTATGTTATAAACCAAAAAAAATTCTTAGATATATTCTCTTGCTGTAGTCGGATGACTAATATGCTTGGTACAATTCTGCAGTTGACGACAACATCAAACGCATCTGGGGTGACGGTGCAGCCTTCTATCACCAAGCAAATTCTTCAGATCGTTATTGCGATGTTTGTAATGGATACATGGCAGTACTTTGTGCATCGGTACATGCATCAGAACAAGTTTCTATACCGCCATATCCACTCCCAACATCATAGATTAGTTGTTCCTTATGCAATAGGAGCTCTTTACAATCACCCCATCGAGGGTCTTCTACTCGATACTGTTGGTGGAGCCATCTCGTTTCTTGCCTCCGGGATGACATCGAGAACAGCCGTCATATTCTTCTGCTTTGCTGTTGTGAAAACCGTTGACGACCACTGTGGACTGTGGTTACCTGGCAACATCTTCCATTTATTTTTCCAGAATAACACGGCGTATCATGACATTCATCATCAACTACAAGGGCTGAAATACAATTATTCACAGCCGTTCTTTCCCATATGGGATAAACTTCTTGGGACATACATGCCTTTCAATCTTGTAAAGCGGCCCGAAGGAGGGTTTGAGGCAAGGCCTTCAAAGGACTAGTTACAATGTAATTGTTACGGCAACGTTTTTCGATCGAACCAGAGGCTTTACTACAGACATTTCTCGAGTTGATTGGCGCTTACAGATTTTTTTTGGTGGCTTGACAATGTTTTCAGATCATGTTATTGCAGTAGGTTTTGCCAACCCACCTTGTGTAGCATAACAATGATGTCGTGGTTAATGAGATAACTTTTCATTATTATTATGATGTACTTAAAAAAAAACATTTTTTTAAGGTGTCTGTTGCTAAGATTTTTTAGCTACCATATTTGTTATTTCTATTACTACTTGTATTAAATTAAGTCTGGATTACAATACACTGTATTAGAAACTTTTATCCTTAATTTTAAATCATTGGGATGGAATGAAAATGACTTCAACCTGTTACGTTTGAATTGTTTTTATTTATTTATTAAGGAAACTAGATATAATCATAAGAATAATCTATTTAACCTAAATAAGGCCTTAAATGAAGAGTTAATAGGTCAGTTGTTGATTTTCATTATAAAGTAACATTCACATTCATACATCGGGAAATAACTACATCTTATGAGATTGTTTTTTATATTTCTAGTGGTGGGTTTAGTACATGAGGTTAATATCGAGTTAACTATTCATTTTATCACTATATTTATCTGAAAAGTTGTGGGGGAAAAAATCGAAAATAAGCTAAAAAAAAAATTACAACATAAATAAATTAGTTGGGTGTATATTTTAAGAAACTTTTATAGATTTTGTTTAAAGTCTTGGTTTCTTGGTTGATTGCGACGTTTATTTATTTATCGATATTCATAATGTTTGTCTATGAGCTTTATGGTTGACTATAGGGTTTAATCATTCAGTATTTGAATTGGAATGTGAGATATTTATAGTGAATTTTCAGTTTCATCTTATATCTGCATCATAAGTTTTGATGTGGTCTCAACTCTCAAGTGTATTCACTTTTTTTTTTTTTTTCTATATTCGGAAACCACCTTATTCATTTTCCCCCCATTTTATGTAGTTACGTGTGAAAAAGAGAAGAAAATCCAAGCAGTAGGAAGGAATATGAAGCAATTTTTATTTTATATGATAATGGAAAAAGTTTAGGTGACTTTAAAAGTGGGCCAAATGGTCATAATTTAGATAATGTCAAAGGAGCACTTAAAATTTAAAGCTTCTCAAAAGTCGTGCATAAACAGCTTCAATTACTTAAATAAAAATATAGCTACAAAAACAAAAAAGTAATAACAGTATAAAAAATGGTCAGAGTTCAAAAGTCATGAAAGGAGAATGTTTCAATCATTCAAAACCACTGATAGCACCTTGTTTCATGTTTCAGATACATCTCACTAAATCATGTGATATTGAGGCATAAATTAATATAAATTTCAATTAATAAAAGATCGTGATATAAAGAATGAGTTAGAACTTAGAAGTGCATTGTTAACATATCTTCAAATTTAATATTAGATTATAAAATTGAAATCACTTAAATACAGCTATAATAGAGAAGTTATAATAGTATGATGTTTTAAAAAAAAGCTCATTTGAGAATTGAACAGTCAAGAGTTCAATCATTCTAAATTGTTGTCGTGACCTCTGATAGAAAATTGATTATCATAAATAGATAATTTGATTAGCTAATAACAACAATAAAGAAAATAACAATCCACAATGTAGTGGTCCTTAAAATTTGAATGGTCATTCCATTCCCCCAAGAATGTAATAGATGCATCAGTTTAGGCATTCTCATAAGCTATTTTTGAGTTACACTGTTCTGTTGAATCATCATTCCAGTATCAACAAGAAAACAACAAACATGATGCTATATTGCTGCTATCCACTACAGAACACAACAGTTTACATTTCAAACAACAAGCAGAACTACCTCTGTAAAACAAAGACCATCCGAACCACCAATCCTTGTGAAACTGCCTACTTCAAATACTGTAACACAAATTACCAGCCAAATATGCTAAAACATATGTAGAAAACAAAGTAAAATTGTCTCTGCCACACGGTGTGTAAGGCAATCAGCTCTCAGGCATTCTCATCTGCGCCACTTCTGTCGGTGGTCTTAGTGTGCAAACCATTTCTCTTGTTTTACCAAAGTATACCTGTAATTTGCAATAACATACAGATTGTTGACAAGATGAAGTACATTTTGCCTTCTAGTTTGAAATGTCCGAGCTATGAAGGAACCAATTACTAAATTTGAATACAAGAAATATGTAGTTAAATCGTGAATCCTATAATCAAGAAGTACCTGATCAAGTGAGTTCCTCAGCTTACTCTCCATTTCTTCAATCATCCTTCCCATGTTACAAAGATGTCCATCAGCAACAGATAGCTTCATACTCATCTAATATATCAGGAAAGGATTATTTAGGATTTTTTTGAAAAAAAAAAACAAAACATAAAGCTGACACAAGGTAGAAAGAAAGCATATCATACATATACAAAATACTCATATATTAAGGATATAGGTGGATTTTCTAAATATTGTCATAAACAGACCCATAATTATCAGTAAGAAGCTTTCTGATTTGTCATTAGCCAGTATGTTCTCTGGTTGTTCTTTCAAGTACATTTTTAAATGTCAAAAGATGTCATTGCCAAATGATAGATGCCTATTTCACTTAAGGCTAACTTTTTGGTACTTAATATACATCTCCTCAATCATTCTTCACACCGCCTAATATCAATATCTGCCACATCTCTACCAAATAAAATTGTACAGACAACAATTTACCAAATGTTCACCGGATCAATTGATGGAGATTAATGTTCAATTTTAATTGGATTATTAAATTGTTAATGAATTAGGAATAGTAGGGATTAGGGAATATACTTATTGCAAGACTTCTGTTTAGAGTCGGACATATTTGTGTAGATAGATAGAAAACAGGTTTTCAGTTTCTTTTTACCATTCTGTTGTCTTCTGTATGAATGTACAGAATGTACATTTGAGTTTATTTTTCCTTCAGATTTCATCTGTTCAATAATTTAAATTCTGGAATCATGCTTATTGATCCTACAGTTGTGATGTCGGAAACATATGCAATTGTTATCATAAATCACTTTTATTAAGATGTTGGCATCTTTACTTTCACAAGCTTATTTGGAGGTTACGTTTATTAAGCCAACTAAACATGCAATAGTAAATACACTGAGTCGCTAACTTAATAAAGAACACAATTTATATAGTGCAGGTTCTTACAGACCAAAACTACAATGTAAACAATGTTAGCATGCTTAAACTGGTAAAATAGAAACATACACACTAGGACAATAGTGAAAACCTGCCTGAAAATATCAAATGCGGGGAGACTTGATTAATACTTAGCAATTAGCACATAATTGTGAGTAGTGAGGAGTATTTAAGGCAATGCTTAAAAAGCATATCGGTAGCCTGTTATTTAGAATTTATTAAACATTTTTCCTTGACTGAGCAAGATAAGATTCAAAGCTTTCACCCCTAAAGCCAATTGAAGGTTTAAGGTTGTCCAGTGTTTAGAGGCACTTATTACATGAACAACCAACCTAATATCCCCAATTATATGGTTACACTTACATATTTATTGGGTTTACTGCCCTTCTTAAGATTGGTGCAATATATGTGGATTCATCAAACAACAACCATATAATTCAATCAATAAAATTGCATTGTTCATGATGTGCCTTCTTGAGAAAGAAAGAAAATCAAACATAGCATAAATTGTTCAACAAACGATCAAATTTTCAAGATGAGAGACGCACCTGACGTCTAATTGATCCAGACAAACTAAAAGTTCCTGACGACTCATTATTTGTAGTCAAAGTCAACATAACTGTACTGGTCAGCCGATAATTGGTGATTTCTTCTTCATCTGGTCCCACCTATATTAACATTAAAGAGCATGATAAGAATTTCTGAAATCAATGCAAGAAAAGAAGTTGAAAAACTAGAACTAAAGTGTTATAGTTTTCCAATTGAGTAAAGGTCATCATGCTGATGTTTTTATCAATGGTTGGTTTTCAAAACAAAGGCACTTTACCTCAATAACATGTATGGCATCCCAAGCTCCTTCCTCTAGATATCCCCGTCGACCTTGCCCTGTCTTTGAGCCATCTTCAATCATGAAATTAGAAACAATCGCATGATTAGAGAAAAGGTCAAAAAGATGAGAAGTGTTTTCCAATTTCATTATAGAATACTCAAATAACAAGTTTACCTTTCTTTATTAGAAAGCAAGCTACGAAGCCTTCATTTTCATCTTCCCACATATAAACTGATGAAATGCCACCTTCATAATATCTATGACATTATCCATTAATGGTTGAATATTGTCTTAAAACTAAATAGCTAAATAGTTATATTCAGATAGATAGCAAGAAGAAAAACAAGGATGCTCCATCATCAAGTGATTTTCTTTCAAACAAAACAAATTCCGAAATAAGGCAATAAGACATCAGGTAGAAAGGTGCCCTAGTTTGATTTGACCTCTGAAAAGCGCATAAGCTCAAAAGATAAAGTAAGTAAAGAACCTCACTGGTCACGATATATAGCAAATATCTCATTTGCTTCAATTTCAAGCTTCCTCAACTTTGAAGAAGGAAGCGACCCATCTTCTAATGGTGGATGGTATTTATTCGACCAAGGTGATCTGCGGAAAGATATGATAAAACAATAAGTTTAATCCTGTCTTTCCTTAAATTTTGAGCACATAAAAAGAGGAAAACAAATGGGACACTAATAAGAAATAAATAATGGATTTGTCCATAGGAACTGAACTACTTAGCAATAAATGTTTGTTCCAGTCTCCATCAAGATCAAGTTTTTCATAAACTATAACATTAATATAATCAATATAATATATGCTTCAATGTTAGTCTAAATATAAGTAAATACATTAAAGTTTATTTTAGATGTAAAAACATGGAATTAATCATATATTTTGAAGTAAAAAATCTTCCTGCACTCTCTCTCTTTCAGAGATATTTTCATGCGACTCGCAGGCACTACCAACTTGCTATATCTTAACTTCATATATAAATATATAAATAAACCGCAGCAACTAACCCTTCTTCCACAAAGTGGTGGTGTTAGCTGTATAAATCAGACGACAGCACAACTCTCTGTCATGTATTAAGTTCACAGATAGATCATTTACTTGTAAATCTCTCTTAATGGTTTGACTTAGAACTTTTCTTAGTCTCCTCAACCTCTATCTATTGGACTATCACCCATTTGGTCAATCCTTCTTACTGATACTTCTACAGGTCTTTTCACAACCTCAACCATATTTTCTACTACAAGAGCTACCTCATTTTTCTTTCTATGAATTATATTTCCAATCTTGTCTTGCGCAATTACTCATCTATCGTAACATTCTTAACTCTACGACAATGAATCTACTTTCTTGGCTTTTTACTACCTAATGTTTTGTCTCATACAACATCACAGCTTGCAGTTAGCAAAATTTCCCTTTAAGTTTGGGTGGTAATTTTCTATCACAAATCACACCTAAAACATTCCTCCATTTAATTCAATCTGCTCGAGTCATATGGTTGACATCTCCTCTATCTCATTCATTTTGTATAATGTACCCAAGGTACTTACACGAGACTTGTGGTGTTGTGTATTCTCCAATTTTTATCTCTAAGGTGGGATTTGTGTGTTCCCAAGTCTTGTCTCCATATCTCTAACTTTTCATTAAGTTATTTATTCTCTTGCAAGTTGCAACTAGGACAGTAAGACTATTCCCAAAAGTATGAAGACGCCGTCTTTTGAATATGTTCAGTAAGCACATCTAGTATCAAAATAAAAAGAAAAGAACTCCAAGTTTACCCTTGATGCACACATATAGGACAATCTTATGTATTCCACCTTGCGTTCTTACAGTAGTCGTGAATCACGATCCTTTCATACATGTCTTATACTGCTCAAATAAAAGCAATCTAAACTCTCTAGATCCTTTCATAAAACCTCTCCAGATACTCGATGTGTATTTTCCAAATCAATGAAAACCCTATGTAGGTCTTTTTTTAAATCCTTCAATCTATCAGTCTTTCTAGCAAATATACAGCTTCCATGAATTGATCCCCCCAATAAAAAACCAAATTAATTTTACGTAATGAAAGTTTCATGTTTTAAAATATGCTCAAGTCCAAAACTTCCTAGTATAACTTGGTGAGGTTATTATTACTCATGTCAATGTTGCAAGTTTAAAACAGTACCAAACATAGTCTGATATCTTATAAGTTGTTAAATTCGTACTGTATGCGTCACTGAGTGGTAATTCCAATAAAAAAACAATGCAATTAAACTTCATAAAGTAAGAGTTTGATTATTAAGATACAGGAACATGATCAATCGGCTATAAAGGGTTAAAAAAAACTATGCATATGACATCGACCATAAACAACATTTATATAGAGATAATAATGATTAACCTGTAAGAGTCTGCATCTCTATTATATTCACACAATATGAACTCCTTCCCACAGTCCACATCGCACAAAACCTGTTTTGTCACCAACAATTTTATTATTATATAACAATAAAATAAAAATTAAACTTTTTAAACATATTAACCCCATTTAAAAAAGAGAATAATTTTTCAACCTCATTTTTCTGTATTTTAGTACCTCCAATTTCTGAGTAGGTAAACAGGGTTTAAAAAGAGCGAAAAGCAATGCAATTGCAAAGAGAAAGAGGGAAAATATAGAGAGAGAGAGAGACCTGGAGGGGTTGATCGACTTGAGAGAGGAGATCGGAAGAGTTGTGAGGCATAAGACTGAGAAGGGCGGAGAGAGCTGTTTCTGTGTACTTCGGTGGAATCCTCCGCATCAGTCCCATCGCAGCTTCCATTTCTCTCTCTAATTTCCTTTCAATTTCAAATGCACAACAACAAACAATTCAGAGAGAGAGAAACTGTCTCAAGTGATTTTTGGGTCTTTTATTTATCCGAATTTCCCTCCACCTTCTGTCTCTAATTATGTTATTTATTTATTTATTTATCCAGAGTTCAACTCCTAATTCAGATAATTCTCTTATTGAAAATACCACCATTTTAGATTTTGAAATCGTGAATGTCAATCAATTTGACATCTTAAATTTACAAAATATAAAAGTTTTCTTAAATTATTTAAAGTAAAAAATTTTAAACAATTGAAAAGAGTAATTTGATATTTTGGAAATTTAAAATCTTAAATTAATTTTTAGTTACAATTTGAAGAATGATAGTTTATTTATTTCTTATCTCTTTCAATTTTGATTATTAGATCGCTCATAAGAATTGAAAGATTAAGATAAAAGTCTTTATTTAATTAATTTATTTATTAAATAAAATAAAATTCTTTTGTTATCCATGATTTTTTTTTGAAATTGAAGTTATTTATATAGTTGTGTCAATGAAATTTTTTACATATAAAATTATTTTATTACTTATTATTTTTTTTGTTAATTTATAATATTTAAAAGTATTAAGTTAATTTGAAAAAATAATATGTAACTTTTTTATAATAATAATTTTATTATTTAATTTTGTAACAAGTTAGTTTTTTGTGTTTGTAGACGTCAGAATGTTAAACTATTTTTAGTCATAATCTCATTTCAATAATTTGAAGTTAGAGATTTTTAAAAATTTATTATGAATTTTGTTATCGATCATATAAAAAACAACATGATAAATTTTCAAATGATTTCGTGATCTGGATTAAGAGAATTTCACATTTTATTTCAAGAATCTTAATATGTATTTCACTTGAATTCTCTTTTGTTTAATTATTTTTTTAAATATTTATTGAAGGTTTATGTTCTTAAAATTACTGCAACCAAAACCCCTTAAAATTACATGAGTTTAATGAAAAAATTAGAAGAGTTTAGAGTTTCAATTTTGCAAATCTGAAATTAAGATTATGGGTGTAAATATTTACAAACATAAAAGGACAAATATGATTAAAAAAAATTAAGAACTAAATTATTAAAAAAAAATGCTACATTGTCATGTACACAACTACATATCCGACTCTCATGATTTTGATTTTATTCCGCCTTGTATTTTGTATAAGATACTGTCAATACAATGACATAAGTTTAAAAGAACAAAAACTAAGATGTTTTTTAGATAATCAAACTGAAAACTACATTACTAAATGATGACTCGAGTCATTTTCAAGTTTGATTGTAAAAATATTCTCCAGAAATTAAGAAATGGATTTTACTTATTAAGAGTGACAATGTAAGAGACCTAACGGTCATATTATCAAACTTTTACTATAAAAAATGTATTACCATTGGTGTTGTTATTATTATTATTATAATATAATTATCATAGTTACTTTAATACCAAAATTTAAATTTTTGGGTGGACGTGGGTTCCACTAACTAATTATTATGCATACCAATTGATTTTATTTTTGGCATGGATGAAATAGGTGACCATGCCTATCAACAAACACAACCATTATTAACCCACCATCACAGAGAAAAAGGTTTGAGATGTTTAGGTGATTCGACTTTTTCCCACATGCTGATTGCTAGGTTAGATGAAGTTGGTTTAAAGGCACACCCCATGTTGGAGGCATGTACAAGCAAAGTTTTGGGATATAGCTTTTGTCTGTTTTAAAATAGTGATCCCAACAAATTTCAACTTTAGAAAAAGATTGAAATTATTTTTTCCAAACTCACAATTATGTAACTTTCACTATTTTAATAAAGCAAATATATTGTTGTTCTAAAAAGTTGTTATTTCGGTTGTCATGAAAGTTTATCTCTATACAAAACATTTTTTTTAAAATTAATTTATTGATTAAATAAATTTTTAATTTCTATAAAATTTTACTATGTTACTTTTAGTCTTTATAAAAAAATTTGTGAACTTTTAGTTCTTTAAAATTTTTCATTTTCATTTTTGATTCTTAATTTTATATCAAGCAAAAATTTATTGCAGTAATAATTTTTTTAACAAGCAAAAATTATATATGAATTTTTAAATGCAAAAAACTTAAAAATTCATATTTAATTCATCATTTATTGAATTTTTTTAATTTTTTGCAAGCAAACTGTTAAACATTAATACAAAAATCATTCAAAAATTCAAAAGATACATAATAATTAGTTTAAAATTAAGAACCTAGAATGAAAACAAAAAATTTTAAAAAACTAAGTTGATAAAAGTTCTTAAACTTTTGCTAATCATATCCCTGTTTTTTCGGGTTACACCCAAATAGATTACTTGCGTGAACTCAATTACTTGCATGAACTGAATTCACATAAAATTAAGTTAATTCACGTATATAGTAAATTAAATTTAGGTAGGATACCTGAATTGAGTTCATGTAACCTATGTAAATGTAATCGAAAGAAAAAGCGGTCTAACCAACAAAAATTAATTTTTTATAAGAATTAAAAACAAAATACTCTTAAAGGATCGATTCATGTAAACAATTTTTTTTACCAAATTGACAATTTAAAATAAACATGATAACAAACTAATATATTTAAGCATCGATTCATATAAACAATTTTTTTTAAGTACAACAACTAATATCTTTAAGGGACCAAATTCATTTAATATTTACTCATTTATAATAATTGATACGTTGACAGGAAGAATTCCTTTTAGACATAAGTTATATAGCAAAAATAATAATTGATCTAGCATACACAGGTTAGTTGCAAATTGTTACAACCACACACTGGATGACTAGAGCTATCATCTTTGTCTGCACAGCAAGTTTCTTGCTATATGCATTCATTCTATCAACAAGATGATTATGACATGAGAACTGCTCACAATTGTCATCTGGTGGAGGCTTGAAAACCTCAGAAACAAGTGCACTGCATCAAAAACCGGACCCCAAAAATTAAAATATAAAGTTACCATTTAATAATACAACCTCTATAGAAGATCTATATAATGAAGATGACCAGTGAAATCATCATGTACATGAGTTGAGTTTGGCGCGTCGTTCTTCATAAGATGCTGATTCAAATTAACAAGAAAAAGAAGCCGGTCAGTAAAATAATGGGGGATACTAGGAACAGGAAGTATATCATTTGTGTAGAGCGTAGACGAAAACAAAGCATTCACATTCCATGCATAACATGCATTAGAGTACTTGTAAACAGGTTTTAAAATATTTTCAGGTGTCAGAACTCACGCTCAGTTGGTCGTGACATGAGAGGGATATGAGAGGCTTTCTTCTTGGATCCTCGAACTGGTGGCAAGATTTGATCTGGGCAAGCAATTTTTATCAGAACAATAGATCATATAAACTAGAGTAAGCAATGTGATTAGAAGTTAATTCAGCTCAACATGTTTTACCATGTAATGGAGGCACGCGATTAAGAATAGCTTCGTGAAAGATTGCAGCTTGAAGCTGGTAAATTTTGCATTCGTTAACCAAGTGTGAGTGCAGCGCTTCTCCCGCCTCTAGATATGCAATCACATAAATAAATTCAAGCTATTATCTAAGTAAAATACCCCAATAGGCAAGCAAAGAAAATAGTCGCCATATTTGAAGTCTCACAAGTTACAAATCAGAAATACCTGATGAACACATAAACTTGACATCCTTAAATTCACAGGACTGAAGAACCAAAGGAACCTCTGAAGCCATAGTGTATTGGGGTTTTCTGGGGAATCTGTTAGTGTCCAGTAGCATATCGGTAATCTACAAATTTAAGATTCAAACTTATTAGCTCAAACTACAGAATGCGAAATTCATATATTAGATCAACTGACCTAGAATTTAATATTACAGCATCATACTAATATAAAAAGAAAAAACAACGAATGAATAAATAAGAGACTATGCCACACCCTCATAAGCAAGAAGGCAATTTGATTCTTAACATTTAAAAAAGCCTGTTCCTTGTGTGACTGCCTGTCAGTGTGGCATTTGCTAAACCACAGAAACAGGTAGAAGAATGCAAACTGGACTAATTTTACAGTAACTATAACATAGCAACAAGAACCAAAAGAAAAACATGGTATATTTGTAAGGATTACTAACCAAAAAAAATTACAGTGACTAAAAGCAAAAAGTGGTGTAACTGCATGGACCAAAACATTTAAATCTATTCTACAATAGTAACAGTTTTATATAAGTTGCAGCAAACAAGGAACACAGCCATTTGGTGAGGGTTACATCCATTAGGCTCACAAAACACTATTCAACATAATCTTAGGCCCGGATTCTTTCTGAATAAAGTTGGCTTTGGGAAGCAAACTTGGCAAACATTACATAAAAATGCATCCAATCTTCACAGTTCAGAAGACTGCTTCTGTTGTACACTCTTACGGCCGAAAGAGCCAACAAGGCAATAGCTAAACAAATATTTCATATGACTATATACGAGAGTCTTAGGTACCAACATCTGGAGATTCAAGACCTTTGCCAACCAAGAAGAGAACAGCAACCATGCAGCGAACCTGATGCCATAGAAAAGCACTACCTTTGATTTTAATCGCCCAAAGTTGATTACCATCATAACTGCAGGTAAATGAGAAACACATTCTCAGACATCAAGCTCAAAAACTTGCAAACGACAAATTGCAATTTTTGTCAGGCAGATACAACTATGCAACTTTTTTAACAAACAACAGCATCACAACTAAGTTCTGAAATGAAACAAATACCAAGGGTTTCCTTCATTGGAATACATGAAGGAAAAAACAATGGTTTCATATTGCTTCGCATCTCAGACTTAAGACTCAAATGTGATGCATGCAGATACAGCTGTTATCTTAAACATATGAAGTACACGTCATAAATATATTCATCCTAACCTATTGAGAAATATTTTTCCTTCAAACTTAATAACAATTTTTTTTTCTTTTAGCTATTCTGTCTAGAAATTCTTGTGTATGTTCCCCCCCTTTTAACTGTCATTTGATTTGTGTCTCTAGTTCCACAAGAGTTTTTTATTTTGTTTTTTCTGGTAGGTGTTTCTTCCCAGAAGAATTAAAAAATATCACCCCAAAATGTCAAGAAAATGATATCTAGAACATTGTGATGAGCTACTGAAGTCCAATTTGAAGTGTTGGTTTCCAACATAATTTTGTCAGCAAACAGGCACACAGAAACACAGACATAGGGGTAAGAAAAATTGTCTACCAATCTTAACCTCACATCTGTTGGAGAAATCTTAAACATTGTGATGCGCCGCATGTAGTTGTGCACATTAGCTGCATCCATTTTACAGAAGTTTCTGAAGTCATGTTCTCCTAGAAATTTCGTTCCAGCACTCTCCATAGCCTAATGGGATATCAACCAATGAGAAATGATAACCATTTGCATGCCTCTCAAATCTTTGACACAAAAGGAAACAGAGAAGACAAGAAAGAATAACCAAGGTTCAAGAATATATAGAAACTGTAACGGAAAATGGTTTTCCTACCAGGATATTCAAATTTTCTTTCCAAAAGAAATACTTATACTCCCTGCTTAAACAGCTGAACCTGTATTGATAAAGCAAGTGAGAAACAGGATAGAAAAATAAAATAATTTAAGAAATCAAGCTTCATTTCATTAATTAAAAAATGTAATTTAATTTGTTACAAGATCTTTGCAATATGAAAGTTAGCGTCAGTAAAGACAACAATTCGACTTGAATCACAACCCTACCTCAAAATTCAACAAACCAGGGACCCTTCGCCTGAAAAAGTATTTTCAGCTTAGCACATCAAAGCTGAGACAACTGAAATAGTTAATTACTAAATTATTTATTCCAGTGTATGACATTATCCATTTCATAAATGCATGCCCATGATTATGAAAGGAAACCAGAACTTGTTGAGCTTCCTATGTATTTGTCTGGCCCTTTTGAAGTTTCAACGTCAACTTATGTTTTCAAAACGATTGCCTTTTCAAAAGTCCAACAGTTAAATTAAAATTTCTTATTGGGTAGATCAAGCATGCAAATTTGCATAAAATTTAAAAAATATTTGATACTTCATCAAACAACTTCAATTCAACGTACAATATACTTTTCAAAATACAAGACATTGACTATAAGATTGTATAGCAATAAATGTTCAATTTATCTAAAACGAAAAAAAACTCGGATATTATAGCAATGATCCATTGCAGCCAAAAGTATTTTGTTGCATAATTGCACCCTTGTCAAGATCCGGTGTTTCCCTGTGTTTGCCTCCCAATATGCAGGATACCGGGAAAGTAGTTCCTTTGTCCATTGTTTCTCATTACTATCAGTATTCTCTATATAACACGATCAACATATGATATTAGAAAGTAAAGGTTTAAAGAATGCATACAAACCTTGCATGGAAATCCACAGGAACAGGACACCAGCCGAGAATTCGAATGTCATTGGGAAGGACTCGATTTAGTACCCTCACATAATCAATTTCTCCTTCTACGCGAAAAAAACGATAGGGGTTAAGAAAAGGAGGGAATAAAGTATGTATGATATTTCACACTGATGTATATGATATTAAGGGTATGATAAAAAATCAAAAGTCTTCCCTTAATTGTTATAAAACTGCCAAAAACCCATTACAAATATGCATTTACATTTATAATTGGCTAAAACCATATAACACCCCTATCATTTTGGCATCAGCAACATACAACTCAATGAGCATGAATCTGAACAATCAATACCCTATAGCCTGCTTAGGCCACAAACCTACAGAAATAAATTTACCTAGCAAGTAATCCTTTTGATATCTACACATGGTGCTTGATATCTTTATAATAGTATTACACAGCTGAGTATTTCCACTTACCATACAAATGAAGGGAAAATTGACTAATGTGAAACCATTTTTTCAGCCTCAAAACATAACATTTTAACCTTTAATTATACCTCAAGCCCTGATATATTTAGACTAATGCAAATATGGCTTGGACTATATAAACTTTGGGAAGAAAATTATTAAGTCAATTATTTAATAATTATTTCAGATTCACCAGCACATGTCTAATTCACAACCATAACTCATTTCATTGATTTAATGCAACTCACACTATGATGCATAAGTGTGCAAACATGGAAATCGATCTCAGCCGCTATATGACAAGAAAAAATCAGGATATTGCCAAACAATGAAAAATAAATAAGGTTAAGTCAATACACACACAAAGAAAACCAGAAGCAACAATGAAAAGGCTTGATCACATTTTTTTCAAAAGATTGCTCAGCTAACTAACCATGTTGTTCTTCTAAAACAATGTCTCCAGAACTCCCATTATTTACTCCAGATATTTTGAGCCTTGATCTTAGAAAAAGAGCTATTACCTGCTTCAAAAAAAATTCATAATCAGGACCAATTAATTATAAATTAACAGATCATATGATACTTGGCAAATCAACAGTAAAATAGTGGAAATCGTGATAGAAACCACTTCATACAATTAAATAGCTTTCCAAAAAATTGCCTACTAACAGATTCCAAACAATTTCAATTATTAAGGATTGCATGCCAAACTGTCATTGTTTTTCGGGGTTTATTTAGATGAAAGGAGAGTCAATCAAAGAGTTGAAAAAAGTACAAAGATAAAACATGGAGAATACGTATTATCCAAATCAAAACTACAATGAAAAGATATCAAAACAAAGTAGCTATTTAGTCATTACTCCCTAGACATGATGGAACCTTGCATGTGATAGAAAGGAAGGGAAGAAAGTCAATAGAGATAAACAAAGCCTCTATGACGGATAAATCCCCCAATACAATGGGAACAAATTGTAAAGAGCCCCAAAGTTAATATGTTTGGATTTTTGTTGCAAACATACGTTGTAGTTCAGACGTGCATTCGCCTCAAAAGAACTCTAGATATGTGGAGTCCAAACGAAATTTTTCAGTTTTTCAATCGTAAACCAAACATGTTAAATTGAGGCACTCTGCAGAAGTAACTCATCTTGCCTTTGTCGTAGCAGCACAATAATTGTTAATGGGAGTATGGTAACTCAAAAATGGTAAAGATCATTTTGTCATATCAGCTTTTATAATCATGTTATGTATTAGTCATTGCCGATTGCTAATATATTAGAAAGTACCCTCTCTCTCTCTCTCCGTCTCCTTTTTCCCCTTTCTGCATCAACTTACTTGTCCAACTGAGGAAACCCCTTTGTCTGTTCTACCACATCTCGAATACTGTGACTCCTTCTTATCACCAACCAATAGCCTTGCTTCTTCAAGAGCTTGAAAAATTTCAGACTGCAAGAAAAATGATACATGATAAATAAAAACGGATGCATCCATGTAAAATGTTTGCAATGATTTTCCTCACAGTTGACAACTGGACTACTTCATCCAGCACAGACAATCACTTTTTATTATTATGGATAAATATCGGCTTAGTGGTACTCATGACCAATTTGTGCTAACTTTAGAATTATTGGTTTGCGTGACTTTGGAAATAAACAAACCTCTACAGTTGGTTGCATTTGTGCCTCTGAAGCAAAACCATAGAACCTGTATTTAGCAAATACAATTAGTCAGCCGACCTTAATTAACACATGAAATTTATATACTGTTAATTTCGTAAATACCAAAAGAATAAAGTAACAAGACAGGAAAATGATATGAAGGATAAAAAAACATAAGAAACTTCAAATTCAATTAAAAGAGAAATTGAAAAGATCATGGGAATTTCAGAATAATAAGGATTTATCAAATGTGATCTCCAGAGCAAGCTCTGACAATTATATAAATAGTTATCAAAATAGAATCTAAGATTGATAGAATGTAATATGATATCGAAATATCACAGTTCTATCATTTTTGTGTGTGCACCAACGAAAATAACCTGTATGAAGTATACAATTGAGTATAGATTAACACCTCAGTAAATATTGTTAAAGCAAAATAACAAATAACAAAAAAGCTTGTACCACTAGGTAAGGATTAGGAAATACATAGTCTGGAATGAGAAACATAAACTCAAACTCAGGATAACTCAGAGTCAGAGCCTATGCAGCAATTTGTTAAGACAGAATACAAAGCAAGATGAAATAGTGACAGTAAATACCTTTTTCCAAAGTACATGACTTTCAAAGCTACATATCTCTTGCTATGATTTCTCATAAACCTTGTGTTATAGCCTGTATCACAATGTAGAAGCTAATTTAAATATGCCAATTTGTTTTGCTAAACTGGTAAATCTCATGAGATTAAAAATAAATTATATTCCCTCATCTTTTTAATTTCATTAGACGGTACAACATGGGAAACTCGTGTACACAGAATACAGGGCCCATGAAAAACTAAAAGCACTGATCTAGCAGAAAAACATAAACAAGATAAGCATACAAATCAAGAAATCACTGAAATAAATCATCAAACACATCATTAAGTTTCTATTGAAGAACAGAAAGTAAAGCTTAATTTTCATATAATTTTTTGAGACAGAGAGTTGTCATGGCATCATGTAATCAAAATAAAAAAGCAGTGTTTTCTCTTAACACCATAACATAGGTGTCACTAGTCACTACTAGTCTCCAAAAGAAAATATTGAGAATACAAAACCTGGCTTTTTCTCTATCTTCTCTTTTGATTTCTTGTTGGCTTTTTTCAGTTCCGTGGCTTTCTCATCATGACCATATAACTTTTTCTCTATCTGCATCATACATTAACACAACTTTTTAAAAAAATGCAGACGAAACCCTTTTCACCCCTTCCATTTTATTTTTCTTCGGAAATTTTTTCCTGACTGAAAACCATCACCGTACTCCACAGCCAAAAAGATAATACAAACTAGAGCGAAAAAAAGCTAAAGAACTACGAAACAATCGAGTAGCTAACCTTAGAGCAATGGCAATCAGCAAGTCGAGATAAAAGATTTGCATTCTCCGCTTCTAATTCCTAGCAGCATGAATCACATAAATCAGTAGAAAAACCACATTATAAGTATACTAATAGTAAAATGGATTAGGCTCATATAAAGCCTTCATCATTAATTTCTTCAATTGTTAAAATAAAACAAACACAATAAAAGCATAACCTTGAGCAAATCATTAAATTAAAGACATAAATAAACAAAAACAATAATAAGATAGTGCATAATCTTTGATTCCTACATTGCAATGCTATATCATCGTACTACTATATGAAATGAGCGCAATATTTTCACCGAATATAGGGGTTTTGAATGAAGTATATCATATCGAATAATCATTCGAAGAACGTTAAGCTTAGTATGAGAAAATTGGTTGAAAAAAAGTACCTTGACCCTGGCTTGTAAGGTGGTCACGTAGTCAACATCGCTGCTCACTTGCGTCGCCATGCTCAACACTTTTATCAGCAATTTTTTGAGATTGAAATTGAAACACGAACAAAAGAAGCATATGAATTTCGGACCTAAAACCTACCCATCCATATAGTAACCTGTTTTCTTCAACCAGTGTTCATAGTTACTATTTATTATTTTATTTTAAAAAAAATAGTTATTGTTTATTTACGAAACAAAAATAGGTTTTTTAACTCTATCTCACTGCAATTTTACTATTTTATACATATTATAAAAATATCTCAAAATAATTATCGCATTTTATCATACAAATTATAAAAATATGATAAATAAATTAAAGAATAATTATTTTTTTAAATTATTGTTATAAATTATTGGTTAATTTCAATGATTTTATATGTAAAATAGAGGGATAATAATTTGAGAGTGATGTCGTATTAATTAAAGGATAAAATTAGTAAAAATAAATTAAAATTGTATTGAAAATGAAAAACAATAATTATGTTGAAATAATTTTCTACTGACAAATATTATAGGATGTATGCTTTTTAAAACTATTTATAGAGTAAATATATTTTTTCTTAATTAGTTAAGTTGAATGAAGTAATATTAACAAAGTGATAGGTTATTGTAGTCAAATATATTTATAATTTTTTCTTGAAATTTATTGTATTTTACAATGTATTTTGTTCGGATTTTAAAAATGTCGAATCTTTCGACTTATGTGATAATATATACACTTTTAATAATCAATTATTTGCATTGGTGAGGACCTGGAAATATACTATAATGTTTTAGTTAGTGATATTTTTTTTTTTTGTAGATTAGGAGTTTGTGAAACAATGCACATGCCTCAATACCTTATAGATAATTTTTCTCTCTTTGTTATGATGAATGTTATGGCAACTCATCCTTGTGGCTTTGGCTAGGGTCTCTTTAGAGGAAAAATTACCGGGTTGAGAATTAAATTGAAAAATGTATATATGATTGAATTTCCTTTCAAATATACTTTATAGCTAGATTTTCATCTAATAACCTTTGGATATCGATTTGGTATTGGCCGGATATGAAAAGATAAAAGATTCTCTTTAAAAATCTTAATTATCTTCTAATCAAATGAATAACATTTATGTTCATTGTAGATTGACCTAGATTAATATTTGTCCAATTTGTTATCTTGCAATTCTTGTACTTTAATCTTGTTTTTTGTTCATACTCATCACGATAACAATGTGTTTTGTCTCATTTGTTAGATCCTTCTTAAATTTGGTTGTGGAAATTTGAATGAAGATGGTAATATAATTAACCTCGAGACTATGACAATATGTGGAGGTGTGACTTGTGGCCATCATGAATTTTCTTTTTAGTTTGTTTACTCTCTCGATGTGTGTTCTATCACTATGATAATGTTATGATATGTCATACTTTTTAGAATGGATTCAAATCTATTGACATTCAATATGCTCAAAGGTGGTTGTGGGTCGGATGCTAGATGATTGCAATGTTAGACATCATTGCTTTCTATTGGTGAATCAGATCATTGGTATCTTGTATCAGTTGGATGACTTTTCTCCTTATTTCACATTTTTTGTGAAGCTAACCAAGTGGTAAATGCTTTCGCCAAGTATAATTACAAATGGCTTTTGCAATTTTTTTTTATGTAATTCCTTATTTTATATTATCTATCTCTCTAACTTTAAGAGATCTGTTATCTTCTCTTATAAATAAAGTTCTTTAATAAAAAAAAAATCTAATTAATAATATTATTAAGTGTCTTGAAAGACTTAAAATCAAAGTTAAACATATTTATATATAAATGGTCAGGTAAAACATATTCGTAGACAGCATAAATATTATATACTTTTTTTAACAACATATTCGTAGACAACATATATATTATATACTTTTTTAATGTTAGTGGAAAATGCTAAAAGGATTTAGGAAAAGAGGTAATAAGTTATAAAGTTCCCATTGAAAAAAGTGTTGGATCAATTATATGTCCACACATGATATGTTGGGATCAATATGATTTAGTTAATCTTAGTTCGATATAGTTTGTTAGTTTATTTAAAAACTATAATTTTAATATTATTAAATAAGTAATCAGACATATATTTAAATAGACTAATTAGTTAATATATATTTAAATAGATTAATGAGTTAACATATCATTGAAATTAAGTTATATTTTGACATGATATTTTGAATAATATGACTTTATATAACATCATATTTCAATTATATTTTATAATAATAAATTTCAATATGTCAAAAATTAAATAAAGTTAATATGCATAATAGTAATAAAAAAAGTTTAATATATAACAAATAAAAACAAAATTTAATGTAATATTTATAATAGTAATAAAAAAATATTATTTGTATTTATTTAAATAAATTGACTTGATAGAGTTAGACTTAAAATGCTTCTTATGTTGTTTAAAGTTTGACCTTTTTAATTAAATAAACTTTTTTTTTAAAGGTTTGGTTGTCTGTTTACAAAAAATAAGTTTTCTCTAATACTGTAGACCTCTGTCGATCGACTTGACATATTTTCGCTCTTAGACGTAAAATTGATTTTGACTTGTTTGAGTACTATCAGATAAAACTGACTTTACCTCTAGAATCGATTCTAGCTTGAAACCCTGATTTATAACTTGAGTCCAAATACTAACTTTTACACTAAAATTTATTATTCAACCTACTTTTACCGGATATATTCGAATATTAAACACTTTGCATTCAATTCAGATTTAATTAAAATGAAATTTTACAAAATTAATTTATCACGGTAGAACCAAACACAAGTGAATTTGGTTTACAAGTAAACAAGCAATACATTATGATAAACCAAAATAACCACCGGTACATTACAACATACCCCCTGTCATCTAACGTGTTACTACTTTTCAAGGTCATCGATACATGACAGTCAGCTAATATTTATGATAACAGGCAGAGAAATAAGACTCCAATGATCCTATGCAGTCTCCTTCAAAAACCAGCAGTCAACCTTATCTAATTTGATATATCAATTCATTTGTAGCACCCACCTTGTTTATAGTAAAAAATTAAACAGCAACCTAGGAAACAATTCATTGGTCCTAACTAAGTAACTGTTCAAAATATTAGCATCATGTGTTATTTTCATCTCTAATACAGAAAGAGAGGCATGAATTGATTGATTAATTCAGAGACCAAGTTTTTTGAGAAAACGTCTGGTCCTGTTCCTCATGCGGCTGAAAACAATAACTACACAAGCCAATATCAAGGAAGGGAAATTCACACCAGAAACATTTAATTTCTGAACCCATTCTGGACTAGTAGTAGTAATAGTAATGTCCGTTGAAACTAGCATTATCATAATACTTATCAATGCCACCCCAGCCAATATCCTGCTCAACGGTTTAACTATCGACTCCTGATTAAAATCAAAATCAAATTCCACATTTCATAATTTCTCTTAAGAAGTAACAATGATTAGGCAAAAACGCATACATGTACACGTGTCAGTAGATTAAGTAAACAATTGAAATTAGGGAGGTGGAGAGAGAGACCTTGGGATCGCTGTCGATGTAGAGAACGGCGCCGTTTCGGTAAGACAAGACGGATTTTCCGGTTTTGGTGTTGAAGCGGATGGGGGCGGCGCGGCCAGATCGAGGGTTGAAAGCGAATATAGATTTGAGGGAGTGGTTGTGGAGGATTTGACGGACATCTAACTGATTATGTTCCGAGCCACCAAGCTCCGATTTGAATATCGAAATGGGTCCTTCACCCTGGCGGAATAGGTGGATCTCGACCTTCTTAATTGATTTTGATTCAACGATTTCCCTTTCTCTTTCTCCCACTAGCGCTTCCTTTTCTTCCTCCATGCCTACCTCTTACCTTAATTTATTAATATGCTATTGTGCTTAGCTTGATGCTTGTTTTCCCCTTCCTTACCTTTATTTTTCTTCTTTCTTCAACCACAATTTACCGGATGTGGATCATCTATTTTCTTTCAAACTCATTTATTTATTTATTTATTTTTTTAATAATAAATGATTAGTTTTAATTTAATAAATGAAAAATAATAAAAAAATTAAATTATATTAATAAAATTAAATAAATAATAATTATAAAATACATCAAAGTTGATGTGGTTAAATATATGTGTTAAACAAATAACGTGCTCTATTATTTTAACAACTTCTTCTATTTTACAAGATAAAATGTTTATTTTGGCACATCTACTAAATTATTTGATGTATTTTTTCTCCATTAAATATGTTTTGTTTGATTTTATTAATATATTTTGATTTTTTTAATATTTTTATATATCAAATTAACAATTAATCATTTGATAAAATAAATAAATAAATGATTGCATCCCAAAATGCCACATCCTATAAGAGGAAACAAAAAATTCCGGTAGCATCTCACTTTGCATCCTCATGAAGATATAAAAAAAAAAACATTTTGGTATATAAATTTCAATAAAGAGTATAATGGAGAGTTTTAAATGAAAAGACAAATATCTAGAAAAATGATCTTGTAAAAAAAATTGTAAAAGAATTTAAAAAATTGTAATTTTGATCTTCTATTTTATCCCATTCACAAAATTAATTTTATTTTGATCTAGCCTAAATTTTTGACCCATTAAATTATTTTTAGCTACAATGTTGATTTAATACCGCAAATTATAAATTTGAAAATAAATTAATACGAATTTTTATAGCCAAAAATCATATTTTAGGCTAAAAGTCAATCAATTTTGGGTAAAGTTTATTAGTATAGATCAACATTGCAACAAATATGATAATTGAATCACTAAAAATTTGATTTTAAAATAGAAAGACTATTGTGAATATGATAAAATAGATGATCAAAAATATAATTAAACTATTGTTTTCTAACGAATTTTTTTATCAACCAACACAATATACCTTACATCGTAGTTTGAAAATTACTCTAATAATAATTTGTAACACTTCTTAAAAGAAAAAACATTCACAATCATCATATTCTTATATTTGAGACTAGACCTAATTGATGTCCTATCCACAATAATAAAGATCAAATATTTATTTTCTTTTAATTTCATAAGAAATAAATCGTATATATATCGTAGGTAGTTAAAATGGTAAACAATTTTAAATACTTATCAACCTCGGACCACTTAACAAGTACCAATAACATCTATCAAAGAATTAAAAAATGAAAACTTTGTTTTGAAAAGAACAAAAGTCAAGTTACACTTTTCAAGAATGAAATCACACTTTTCAATTCGGTTACATTATAATCTTCTATATCTATATCTTTAACAAATATTTCAAAATACTTATTAATTTTTGTAAATCAAATTCCTATTTTTTTAATGAAATTTTTTAAGGCGAAGAAATAAAACTTTAATTTAAGATAAAAAAACCTCAAGAGTCACCGAGTAGTTTGCAAAAAGCATTTACATCTCTCCAATTAATTAATCTCTCTATTACTACTATTATTATCTTATCACTTAGTATACTTTAGCAATCCATTTATTTATCTCTATATAAATAGCTATTTCGAGATACAATAATTAACTTCGTCGACTAATGAAAGCGATAGAATAGAATAATGGCGACCCTTTTCCCCTTTTGAGTTCGACGTTGACACACACCCAATACATAATCGATCAAACCAAAAGCAGAAACGAACCTCAACCAATTTTCACCAATTAAGCTCAATTCAACCTCACGGTAACCAACTATGTCATTGCGCAGACGAACCTTGCTCAAGGTCATTGTCCTCGGCGATAGCGGGTACATATGTTTTCCCTCCTTTCGCTAAAACACCGTTTCGTTTTTGTTTTTTGAAATCGTAACCCCTTTTTCTTCATTGTCATTGACAGGGTTGGAAAAACCTCGTTGATGAATCAGTATCCTCGTACGCCAATTCCCTTGCCGTTTCGTTAATTTCATGCTTAATCGTTCTTGGGTTTTACCATTTCACTCTTTCTTTCAATCCCGTTTCCTCATGTTTTGATTTTCAACTCGCTTATTTTTATGTTTTCTTTGACAATTTTGTGTTTTTTTTTCGTTTTATTCCTCCAATTCTAAGGGGGAATGTGATTCTAGTAATCAGCAGTTCAGCTGAGAGGCAAGTAAACCATGACTAAGAATTATTAGATTCGAATCTGATTTATGCTTAACTGAAACTCATTAACCGTTTCAGTTCAGTGACTTTGTTAATTTTGTGGCATTTACTTATTTGTTTAAGTTACTATTTGTTATTAACGTTAGTGGTAGTTAGTTTGGATCTCCCTAATCAACTTATACTGTTTTTATTATTATTCTAACTTATAAGGAAAGTTTTGACTTTTTTTGGGTTCACCTGGTTTGACTCGTTTAAAGTTTCGTGGTTGAGGTCAATTTTTGATGATTTGTTTTTATAGTTATTTCCTTATTGGGATTTAGCATTTGTGGATCTTTAACTAAATTAGATATGTGCACAACAAGTTTAGTCAACAATATAAGGCTACTATTGGTGCTGATTTTGTCACTAAAGAACTCCAAATTGACGACAGACTCGTCACTCTACAAGTGGGTTTCCTATTTTTTCAATGGTATTTCTGTATGCTTTTGTTTTTACTGTTTTGGGAATGTTTTGAAATATTTGTTTATTTGAATGAGTTGTATGGTCTGATTGGTAGATATGGGACACTGCTGGACAAGAGAGATTCCAAAGTCTTGGAGTTGCGTTTTATAGAGGGGCGGATTGCTGTGTTCTTGTGTATGATGTGAACGTCATGAAGTCGTTTGATTCCCTCGACAACTGGCATGAAGAGTTTCTCAAACAGGTAATTCTTGTCTATTTTATGAACACTAGTTTTGTTTGCATTTTGTGGTTTGGTGATAGATTGCATGTCTTGTCCTGCTTGTGATGTGGTTATGAGAAAAAGGAAGTAATCCAAGTTTAATTTGCTCATTATGCTCTATAGACATTACAAGCATTGTAGCTTGCATTCTAACTTACAAAAAGTCAGAATCTTGGCATCAGCAAATGAAAATAAATACATTTTTTTAGGATTGTTATATGTGATATAGGTTTATGTTAGTTGAGGGAATTAGAGTTAGTTAGTTTGTTAAGAGTTGATTAGTTTTATTGTAGTTGAGAAGGACACGATAATTAGAGAAATAAGACATGTTACATATAAATAAGTAGGATTGAGATGAGACATGTTACCTATAAATAAGTTGGATTGCAAAGGAGGGTATCTAGTTAACTGATAAAGTTTTGTGGCATTGAGCATTGGCAGGTGTAGACCTTCAAACTTCTGCAGTGTTCTATCTTCTAATTAGCGGTTTATCCCTATGTCTTTCTAATAAAAATACTGGTTTCTATCGTTATATTTAACTTTCATTCTTTCATCTTTTTATAACCTCGTGCTAATGCTCTATCTCTTACTGATTAGATTATTTTCTAGTGTTTGCACTCATGCATACACACAATCCATATATTAGTTAACCTTACAACTGGATTTGTCTCACTTTTATATAAAACTTACTAATATTAAACTTTGTTAGACAGGCCTTTGGATTAAGATTTATGTTCTCATTGTGACACAGGCAAACCCTCCTGATACAAGGACATTTCCGTTTATATTGCTTGGAAACAAGATTGATATTGATGGTGGGAATAGTCGAGTGGTACGCAGAAGTTATCACACTTCTAAGTTTCCTTATTTTATCCATAAATGTCTAATTATCTTATATGCAGGTTTCTGAGAAGAAAGCAAAGGACTGGTGTGCTTCAAAAGGGAATATTCCCTACTTTGAGACATCTGCAAAAGAGGATTACAATGTTGATGCTGCATTCCTGTGTATTGCAAAGACTGCCCTGGCCAATGAGCGTGAACAGGACATGTAAGTTTTTGAGCACTTATACATTATGATATGAATTTAAGTTGCCGTACTTATACATTATGATATGAATTTAAGTTGCGGTACTATATACGTTAAGTGAGGCGAAGAAATAGTACTATTATTATTATTATAAATTTAAATTGCGGTACTATATACGTTAAGTTAGGCGAAGAAATAGTACTATTATTATGAATTTAAGTTGCGGTATTATTATGAATTTGTTTATATATTTGTACCATTCTGTTGTAAATTCAGAGAAGAAATATGAAGATAAGCGTTTAATTCTGTGGAAAATTCCAATGAAAACATTATAACCAGAACAGTGCTCCTTAGGGAACATCCTTGGCTGAAAACACTCAAAATGAAAAACTAAAGGTCCGTTTATTTGGTGAAAATGTTTTCAATTTTAATTTTCTAAAATTTGTGTTAATTTTACTTACCAACAAGGAGATAAAAGACGATTGATGTCAACAATTGTCTGCATTTTCAGAAACAATGAAAATGCCAAACAAATTGTTATAATTATTTTCATAAATGCATCAACCCTAGCTAGCATCTCATCTTCTCTCCATCACAATAATTTACTTTAAGAATTTCACATCTTCTTTTAAAAAAGTTAAAATGAACACATATTTAAAATTAAAAAAATATTTTCACAAAGTAAATAGGTCCTAACTTATCTCTCCTCACACCCCTTGCAAAATATCCTTGTCACATGGTCTCCAGTTCTCCATTACATGTTCTCCATTACATAACTGACTTTCCACCTCAACTTATCCTCGCTGACATAGTTTCTAAACCATAGGCTAAACTTGCATTCTATATACTCATTGGTATAAAAATAGTTCATATTTATAAATTTTCCACGAATGTTTTAGTTAGCAAGGAATTTTTCACTTTTACTTCTATTATGTTTTTCTTTTCCCATGAGTTTTGTTTATTTTTCCTCCTGACACATTTGCGTATTTTATAATTATATACGTACTTACTAAAATTTTCTTCTTTCCATGAGGGACTCATGTCTTAGTCTCTGACCTTTTTAATTTTCAGATTGAGTTGTGTGCAGCAGGTAACTGCTTTTCTGACTTCTGAAAGCATAATTTCAATTTAAATTGCAGATATTTTCAAGGGATTCCCGAGGCGGTTCCAGAGAATGAGCAAAGAGGTGGTGGATGTGCATGCTGATATTGAAATTCTGAATCATTTCAAGCACTCTCCTAAATGCTGTGTGTTTCAAATTCATCAAATTCTTTTTGGTCATATTGTGTACACTGTATGCCATGATTGTGTGGGTAAATTGTGTACCTTGATGTTCCCATTTTGATACTAGTCTTGTTTTCGGAAGGATGAGCTTGAGAATGTTGCACTCGTAAGAAAAACATACTCCATTGATTTACCACGGATTAAATAGGTTTAAAGTAATTTTTGTTTTCTTTTGGCGATCAAATTGAGACGTGGCATGAAATGTTTGTATTCTGTTTGAATGGTACTTATCAGACACTAATCTGTGTGGTGGGTCACATAATTGAATAGTTTTGTTTTCTTTTTAAGTAAAAATTAATTAATTAATAGTTTTAGAATTTTTAATGTTACAGGTAAGGTTGGACTAGTAAAATGTTACAAGATTTAGACACCCACAAAAATAAAAAGTGGTATATAGAGACAAGAATTAAATAATATGTATTTTTTAAGTAATTAATATTATGTATTTTTACACGTGCGTCTAAATTTTTTGGTTTAAAATTGTGACCATTTAGTATTTTTCTGGATTTGGATGTACTGTTGTAATTTTTTTCTCTAGCATCCCTATTCTATACTACCGTAAATTTGCAGAAGCAACAAATCATAGACTTAACAAAACTTGATGTATTGGAGCTTCTCACCCGACTTAAGTTCATGCTTGATTTTTTACAAAACTCAAACGCATTTCACGTGGTTACTGTGTATAATTTTGACTTGTGAGTTAGGTCTCTATCACCCCTTAATAAATTAGGTGGAGTATGTAACAAATACTGGAGTGATAATTAAAAATGATAAAAAGCCTATTTGGTTTTGGTTCAATCAATTCAAGATATTGGATAAGTTGGTGTATAAAAGTGATTCATTTAATAATTTGTAGAATTAAAAACAGTTATTTTAAAGAGTTAATTTAAAATTTTAAGGAGTTGAATATACAATTTTTAAAATTAAATTTTTATTTTTAGTGTCTTAACAAATGTAGTTGGAGTATTTGTTAACATTTTCTCAATTCAAATTGTATTTCTTAGAAAAAAAAGGGCAATTAAACTTTTATTTTTAAAATTGATAGAAATATAATTTTATTCCTTTTCTTCTTTTTATGATTCTTCTCACGCGAACAAATTTATGAAGGTTCTTAACCATTAATTATCTTGTTTTGTGATTGTTCCATTCTATCCAATGATGACATGGACGAAACTATGAAGTATTTTGGTGGCAGAAACAATATGATTGATACTAATGGCACGAGCAAAAGAGAAAGGAATAATTGCACTTGGAAGGGATTTAAGTGTTGAGGGAGAGTAACGTGGTCAATAACCAAATTCTTAATGTCATTTGGAAGATTAATGTGTTATTATATTTTAGAGAAATAATATTTGACACTCATATTTCAATAAAATTCTGACAACAAGTTAAATAGTTAACTCAATTTAAACATACAATTAATAAATAATTAATTAAAGAATATAAGTAAATAAGTTTGTGTGTAAATATCAAATTAATGATCTATTTAAACTGTGCTAACCATCAAATTATGTGAAAATATCATTTCTCTCCATACAACAAGTGACGTGATGGAAGAACTTTGATTTTCCGTGTAAGCAAGCGAGGCGCAACGTGGTTCCATGGTGTCCCCATGTCATCTTTTCTTTCGGGGGAAATTGTATTTACTTCCCCTAAGGTTACCTTAAATGACACTAACACCCTTTTGATTTTGAAAAAAATACTTACCTCTCGTGTACTCACTAGAAAAAATTGTATTAAACATTTTTTTGCCACACTTACATCTATTCATGTCATTTACTATGTGACACAATTAGAATTTTCGCTTTAATTTGTAATTTCGAAAGTTATGATTATGTAAATAGTAGTACAACTGAAGTGTGTATTTTAATTTTTTTTAATTTTTATAAATGACAAATAAAGTTGAAAGAGTGACATAAAATAAATGTTATGCAAAAAAATTTAGTAAATATAAGGGCGGTGTGTGTTCTTTTAAAATTATAGGGGTGTTAGTGTCATTCAAGTAAGTTAAGGGGAGTAAATGCAATTTTCCAATTCTTTTTTTTTTTCTCTTTAAAAAATACCGTCGTTATTCTTCTTACCTGTTAATCTGGTATTGCTCAACTCTGAACTGTGTGTGTCTCCCAACCAACTACCAATGGCGACGATTTCATTAGCAAATGGTTTGAAAAGTCTGTTCAGTGTTTTGGGAGCTCTCATGCTTGCTACCCTTCTTTACACTCTCTTAACTGATGGTTCCCCCTTCCGCAAACAACTCCTCACTCCGTAATCTCTCTCTCTCTCTCTCTCTCTACGTTGAACTTCAAATATCAACAACATACATTTTGCTCTGTTTTCATTGTTCATTGTTTTTTTGTTTTTTTTTAATTTTAATTTTTTACTATTAAACAATAATTTATTTTTACTCCTCATTTTGTTTGATTCAGGTGGATGATTGCAACTTTGATTGATTTCTATATCAACGTTACTGTTTTGAGCGTAAGTCAACTTCTAAACTTTTAGTTTTTTATTTTCATTTTTTTAATTTGAATTGAATATTAGTGTTTCTTTCTAATGAGGAATCAATCTATTATTCAGTTGTGTACTGAAAGAATGTTCAAACTTAAAGATATTTAGTTGCTCGTTTGTTTTTAATCGTCGCTGTTGTAGAAAAGATTTGTTTTATAGGTAAATCACCATTTTAGTTCCTAAAAGTGAGGCCACGTCAAAATAGTCTCTTATTGTTTGCTAGGGACTAGTTTGACTGACGTTTTGACGATTCAAGGACTAATTGGATTTTTGGCTGAGTTAAATACCAAAGTGATAGTGTTTTACACTTTTAGAGATTAAAATGGTGGTTTATCTTGATTTATTTATTTGTCATTTTTTATAAGTAGAAGACAAACAGTATTTATTGGTTTTCTTAATACTTACCTAACCTTAACCTTAAAATGACAACTATTCAAATGTACAAAAATCAACTTAGATGGAATTAATTATGTACAGAAAGGGAGATTAATTAGCGACAGAGTCTTGCAAACCAAAGTTCTTGAAATTCTAATTCGGAAATATAGGCTGTAAAGTAAAGGATTGAATCACTACACTGATCTTGTTGCGCAGTATACTGGATTGAGAACTTCCTCTTAATATTTGATGCAATTTTCTACTGAAAACATATCACTTGTGCTGTTGTGTGCTTCCCTTATAGCTTTTAATGGGAGTATGAGTCCAGTTGAGAAGATATGTATTTCCTAGTTGTTTTTTGTGATGTAACCTGCCAATTTTCTTCTGCTGAACCCAATTACTGTTTTTCAAATTTAAAATCACATTTCCTTTGAAACACGACTAATGATTAAATGGAACGTTGCCTAATTGATAATGAGTCAGAACTCAGAATCACTTTCTAACTGAAGTTTCATCAGCAGCTCTGACATATGTTTGTCTGTCACATCAGGCCTGGATTACTTACAAGGAAAAAAGTTGGGTCAGCTCAATTCCGTGGATAATTTTACTTATCTGCTTTGGAAGGTATTGTTTTATGTCATGATTTGATGAAAATTAGTGTTTGCATTATTGTTTAATCAAGACAAGTGTTAATATAAAGCTTGTCTGTAATCTGGGCTATGAAAGGGATCTCTTTTTAGCAAGACGATCTATACTTTTCCCCTTTCATACCTTTCCGATTTATATTACCTTGTTCTACTATTCTTGTCACTTTAATAAAATATTCAATCAATGTCATGGTTTCTTTTTCATTTTTTAGTTTGAATATAGCTGCCGTGCTATACAGTTTACACAAACAGTACAGATCGATATCAGATGTCATGGTTTCTTATTTTTAATTTTAAATACTGGTTCTCTAAGTGCTGTAGAAATGTGCATGACACATTGCAATTTCCAAGTGGATACAGGGATCTGATAATGTTATATAATTCATCTTTGAAATAAGTTTATGTAATGCATCATACTTTTTCTATGATTTATATAAAAAATAGTTAATCTTGGTTATTTGTGTGTGTTGTACTGACAGAAAGTCACATGGTTGTTTTATTCATTATTCTTACATTGGTTTTAAGAGAAGAATTGGGTTATGCTCTTTTATCTCTCTTGAAATAATAGCTCTACTGGATTAAGTTTCTTATTTTTCTTCCGGTCACCTGTTGCACCTATGGTGAAAGCTGACAGGGATGCTCTGATTTTGCTCATATTGTAAAAATTATTAAAAAGAAAATATTCCTATTATTAAAGCTCAAATTGAAGTTTCTAGGTTGTATCTTATGTTGCATACCATCATTTAAAAGAATGTCCAGTGCTGATTTTTTCCGTATTTATTTGTGGTACTTTTTTTTTACTGTTTCAGCATTGCTACATCTGCCTATATTGTTGTGCAATTTTGGAAGCTGTCATCTCAAGAATCTTCACAGGACCCTATGTATTATGTTCTATTGCGACATCCACACAAGTATGTATACAAAAATACAACTGTAGAGTAAATTTCTCTCTGCGTTTGGCATCTGTTAAAGAAATTACAATTTTTTGCTTAGGGTTAACGGTATTGGTGTTACTCCTGTTGCCAACTTGCCATCCAGCTTCTAATTCTACATCTTTTTCATTAGTTATTATGGAGACCGGCCAATTTGCTTGATGTTGATTCTGAGCATATAGATTTATTTCCCTTATCCAGTAAGAGGATGATTAGATTTCTTGACTTTGAGTGGCAGTTTGAGAAGTCTTCTTCATATCAATGAAGCAAATAAATGATACAAGGTCTTGCAACCATGTGTGATCTATAGTGTTCGAAGGATTTAATTTGTTTGGAATATTTGAAATCAGTGAATTTGAAGTCGTTACCTGAGGATTTACTTTTCTTCTTGCTGCTAAATTGAATGATATTAGTTATTGTTTATCCATGCTATGTCAATTATTCCTGCTGTTTTGAGTAGTTCTATAAATATACATGAAGAAAAGGTGCAGGGTAATATTTAGAGAATCCAATTTCACGGTTTAGTACTTTAGTTTTCCGTATGATTTTCTGTTTAATGTCTTGATTTTCGCCATAAGTTATAATTGAATGCGGCCTTTTCTACCTAGGAGTGGCACAGAGCCAAAATCAAGGCAATATGCTGTTGCAACTCTAAGAATCCTTTTCAGTGTTTTGGGTGTTGTCATGCTTGGAACCTTGGTATACACTCTTGTCACCGATGGTTCTCCTTTCCGTAAAGAGCTTTTGACTCCGTAAGTATTTAATATTTGTTATTGTTATTCATGATGTTGTTATCCTTGTTGCCAACAAACGGGTGTTGAATCCTTCTGATATATGCATGAGCTGCATGAATGGAGTTATATTTTCTTTTTGTTAAAAGGAATACTCCTCTCCATAACAGTAAACTTTTCGTTTCTGGTTTAATGGGAAAAGATACATAACCTCATTATCACTCACATTCCATGTTCTATTTTCTGTTGTCTATATAGTTGACTGAATCTATCTATTCTCAACAGGTTATTTATAGTTTTTTACTTTAGACAAGGAAAAATCCCTCCCCAAGCCGTGCGTGCATTTTCATTGCACACGGCTTTCCCTATGTATACATCTAAACCTGGGTTATTTCCCCAGAAGAGGAATCCTGAAACTCAACTCTTACTACATGGACATTTCAATTTTTTTCGGTTAAATTTTTGCAAATCATTGTGATGTGGCTTCATCATGCATCATGAACCTTATAAGACCTTAGGAAAACCATAATTTGAAGAAGATGCGAACAAATTTGCATGGCATGTGGATGAGTGATGGCAATATTCATCGTTTGACTGTGGTGCCAAATGCAAGCACAACCATCAATATTAAATTAATTTCAAATATTTATATTTCACCAGCTTTTGAAGCCAATTCTAGTTTTTCAAGCAACCACCTGATTTGATCTTAGTAAATCCAATTAAGATAATACCAATCATAATAAAGCATCTATAAATACTTGCTCCCGTTATATACTTCTATGCAAACTACCTGTTAGTAAACATTTGAAAGCTTATGCTTAAGGCGCAGTGTGGACAGCATTGATTTTGAAAGTTGTGATCTACAAAATGTTTTTCATTCTTCACTTTCTTAATTGAAATATTCACCATGGCAAAGCATGTACTTTCTGTGTGTCATTCAAGTATACATTTGCAACATTGGCATGTTCATGTGAGTAAGTTTCTGCACAGCTTCTGCTTGTGGCAGACGTTTATCTTTTAAGTCAATGTCATCAGCTATAAAATGTTTGCAGGTGGATGGCGGCAACGCTAGTTGACTTCTACATCAATGTTGCAGCTCTAGCAGTATGTCATTACTTCTTTTTTTTTATTTTTTTTTAATCTTAGCAGCTCTAAATAGTACAAAATATCTAAATTTATTTCATTAACGCAGATGATTAATATTCAAGAAGTCACTTAAAATTGTTTTCTTTTGTCCAAAAAATAGATGTTCAGACACTTCTTTAACATTATAAATGAATTTTATGCTTCCAAGTTCAACATGGGGCTATAACAGAAAGACTTAATTCAAGGAATAGTAGCATTTCATTGTCAATACTTGTGATACCGATCTATTTAATTACTGACCAGTGATCACTAAATCATCTTGAGATAATCACAGTCAAAATATTTTGAACACAAGGTTATGAACTTATGATCAATACTGCATAAGTATGTGAAGGTTTTAATATTAGTATTCACTACACTTGTTTTTGTTTGGATTTAACTTTTTAAGTATCCTAACTATTCATACAATACCAGGTCTGGGTTGCCTACAAAGAATCTAGCTGGATTTATGTGGTCTTGTGGGTGATCCTGTTGATATGTTTTGGCAGGTTAGTCCACCCTATTTTATGTCTGCTTATTGGTTGGTGATTAAAATTTACTAGTATTCATAATACTTTTGTCTAGAATGTTAATTTTAGTTTTACGACAGAGGTTACAATTTCCATTGAGCTAATTTTCAACTGTTCTTTGATTAAGGCATTAAATTTTGGTCTGTCATGAGAAAATAATGCATAACTTATATAGTACTATATAAACCATACATTAAATGACAAAAAACAGGAGCAAAAGGAAAATTAGAAATTGGTGTAGTCTCTTTTGAGATGTGGTAACAGGTGCTCCGAAGCAAGTTTCCTACCAATCTGGCAAAAGCCCTGTTCTATATAATTCTATAATATATTATAAATTCTGAATAGCTGGATCAGGAATGCCAGTGGCAGCCCTAACATGATCTTTGAGCAACATCCATTTTTCAATTTGAATTTCCTTATGCTATATGTGTGTTCGGAGTTGAGGCTAAGCTTCTTTTTTCACTATTAAAAAAATTGAGACAAGTAGGCTCACAGTGCTTCTATTCCCAAACACAGTACTGAAGCTGAGCCAAGCGACGTCATTTAGTCATACATGGCAAATGCACTCGGTCTATTTGGTGTTAGTTATAGATATCAAAATAATGAAGAAAAATGTATTTTAATCATATGATGATTCACAAGTAGATTTGGAATTTTGGATTATAGAGCTTTGAAGGAGATGTGTCATCTATATCCGTCATTGTTGTGTGGATACCCTTTTAATATTTTACCCTATCGGAACTTGCATGCTTCACTAGATTCTTACAGTAACATCTTATTTTTTTGGCTGGTGGTAATTTACTTTTCCAAATTTTCAGCATTACTTCTTGCGTCTACATAGTATGGCAGCTGTTCCAGATATCTTGTCAAGATCCTGCTTACCTTATTTTAGTGCATCATAGTGACAGGCAAGTATATATAGCACCTTTTTTTTGTTTCCATTTTTTATCATTAATATTTGAGACTGAAATAGGCATGAAGCAACATTATTTTTGGCGGGCAGAATCCTTTAACTGTTAAGTTTGTGTGTGTTCTCTCTTACTTTTATTAATTTATTTAGAAACGGCAATGATTATTGATGGTAGGGCAGAAAACAAGTATAAGGGGCTTTCTGGTGAGGCAACATAGCAATTGTGTTAATGAACAAAAGGCGTGGTATGTTCTTACTAATCTGTGAGTGTTGTGTTCTTCCACACTATTTGACAATCTCTTTTGTTATTGGGTAATTTTATGTGGGACTCACTAAAAAATTTGGTTCCACTCTTTTTGTTGAGACTCACATGAAATTCACCTAAAAAAAAGTACATTGGAATTTGGAAACAATGTTATTTTAGTATTTCTGCTGCCTATTATTTAAGCTTAACATCTCACACATAATTACAGGAAGCAAAAAGGGACCCGTAATCCCTGAGAAGACAGAAAACTAACATACTGATGAAATTGATGTCTGGAAATGTCTCTGTAAAACACTAGCAGGCAGCTGGACGATGTCATTCTCCTCGAAATAAATGAAACACAGTTATATTGCTAGTAGTTGTTGACTTCTATTTCTATGTGTTATATATGCTCAGTTTTTTTATCCTGTAACTGAATTTAATTATAATGTTTAAAGTTTAAACATCAGAATAAGAGAGAATCTTTAGATTACAAGTTTCTATTAATTTGTTACTACCACTTGCATTTTTAACCGTATCTTTAATCTTTGAAGTTTTAACAAAATTGAAAACATATATCCTTTTAAGTTTAGTGTGCAGAAACCATCTGCGTAATTTAGGAGAAATGTGTTTGCTGCTTGATTTAGAACTAATTCCCTTGACTCTTGGACCACAGTTAAATAGCAGTAAGACAGTGATATTGCAGTTGTTGAGATTCATGTTATTTAAAAATCCAGCAAGCTTACACAAGGTCTTGTATTTCTATTTACTCTTTTCTCTCCCACAGTTTGTTATGGACATAATTATGTTTCGATGGTGAAAACAGGCTTTTATGCATTTGACTCTGATTTTCCTTGCATTATTAACTCTACAATGACAATCACCATTCCAGTTCTGGAAGTACTTGTGTCAATTCCTCAAAAGGCTTAAACAGTGTTCATTCATCAGACCAGTTGTGCAATACAGCTTAACATATGCAGTTGAAGAAAGTAATATTGAGTTGAGAACATGGTGATCAATCATTGTGAAATATAAAATTGAAGAGTCACAAAAGTGTTTTCTGACTTAAGAGATATGGCATCAAAGGGGTGGGGTTATCTTTTCTATGATCTCAAACAATTTGAGCTCAAAAGAAGTCACTGAGTACTAAAGGAAGCACTTGACTAAGAAAGCATAGAGGCGAGCATTGTCTTCATCTGCTGCATCCTTTGCTAAGCAGGAAGCCATAATTGTTTGTTCCCTCAATACTCTAACTTGGTCTTTTGAATATTTATTACTATTATACTGATTTCTGGAATGATTTATGTCAATTACAATGAACCATAACCTTTAAATATTTTAACTGATAAATAATTTAAATATATACATCGTTAGTGTAAATATTTTTTACATTGTTGATCAATTACAACCATTAGATCTTTGAAAATCTTTGACTTTCATTGTAATTACAACCATTAATTCTTTGAAATTCTTACATATGAATGACTGTGATTTGTTGAGATTGTGAAACTTTTTAGTCTGACCTAAACTTGATATAAACTAAGTCGTAAATTTTTGTCGATTGGCCGATCCTATTCTCGTTTCTAAGTGTTCATATTCTTAAACCCATCAAAATTACCATGTTACTAAACTCTTGTTTTGTGAAAGAATGAAATGCAATATATATCCTTTTATCTTTATGCGAAGCTACTCAAAATAATTTGTAATTTTAATTATTTATCGAAATTTTACTATCCAAAGGGAATTGTAGTAAAAAGTTGAAATATTTAAAATGATTTTTTTTATAATAAACTATTAGATTATGATAAGCTATTAGATGTATCCAAAAACTGACATAATATATTATATAGTAAAAAGATGAAATACTTAAAATTTCATTAGCCCTGTGTATTACAATCCACAATACTAATGCATGTATTAAACGTATAATTGAGAAGTAAAGTTTATATTTCATCTCTGGTTCTAATTGTACTGTGATTTGGAAGTTTAGTTGCATTGATTAGTTACTCTCTCAATGTTTAATTGATACACTTGTGAATTTTTGTGGGAATGTCCGTAGTTATTTATTGTTTTTTTGTGATTTTCTTATGATAGACAGATCCAATAGATGAGTGGTGGGGGATACTTTTCTCTTGTAACATAAGGCCTCTCTCAACTGCATTTCACTTGAGACATACCGAATTATGCGGACACAACATGTAGTCATAAACACATTCTTGTATTATTACATGATGATTAGTAGAGATATGAATTAGTCATTCATTTATATAATCAGTGAGAGCAATGTTATAATCAGCTAGTTTAAATTAGAAATGAAACTGAAAAAGAGGTGAGGGGTTAGGTCAACGATTACATGGGAATTGAATGAACGTGAAATGCAACATATGTTTTTAACGTCCGTTACAGTTAAACAGTTTAAAAAATTCAATCTGCTAAAATTCCAAAACAAAAAAAAAATGTCACAATCTAATCAACTTGTCAAATTCAACCGATAAATGCCATATTGCTAATAATAATAATATTAATAATATTAATAAATAAATAAATAAATAAATAAAACACAAATTCCACCCTACTTTCATTTTTTCATCTAACCCTTTCTCTCCTTCTTCTCTCTCGCAACAAAACTACATCCCATCCCCACTTCTATTTTTTTTTTTTTTCTCTTTGCTTTTTCTCACACCACAGCACAAATTGCACCCATAAACCCTGAACACATAAAATGAATTTAACATTTCTAAAACCATAACTTCTCATACTCCTACTAGTGCTCTTGGTTAGGATTTTGGGGTTAGGGTTAGTAAGTTAAGCAAAGAGAAGAATATCCATTATTTAAAAAGTGTTTATTAAGACTATTTGAGATAAATACACAATTCCAATGTTAAGAATAAATCTCTAGAAAAATGTAGTTTTGTTTAAAAATCTTATTTTGACGTTTAGAGTAGAGTTTACAAACTTTTTATGGTTTCCTATAGTTAACAAAACTTTAGAATAAGTTTTCTAAAGTCTTGAGAATATTTTTATACTCAGATATGTTAGCTAAATGTCTGGTTGCTTCTCTAAGAATTGTTGTAGAACAAACTTAATCGATTCTTCATTATTGTGAGTATACGACGATCATTTTGCTATAATTATTATTTTACTCACTTTCTTTGTTAAAAATATTTATAAAAAAAATGGAGAAGACAACCTTTGAATTTTTCTTCTCAGTTTCATCATTTATTTATTTTCATGGTATTTAGTATATAATATGTTTATAGTCTGAGTTATTTATGAGTTATAAAGTATTTAAATATTGAATTGATGTACAATTGAATATGTTTTTCATAAGTTATGATGAAATGGGAAATGATTTTAAAATATGTGTTTTGTAAATCATTGTTATAATTATGAAATCGTTAATGGAGGTAGGTACACCTAGTTACATCGCTTTGATTGAGAAGAGTTGATGTCATCCTTAGGAGGAGAGGACTATCAACGAGATGTAAGTTCCCTAGTTGATGTGTTATGATGCGTTGTGGGATTGAGCGGAAAGAGTTATTCGTTAGATGAAGCTACCCCAAGGGAAAGACCACCCTTAGGAGGAAGGGCTATCAATGAGAAGAAACCACCTCTTAGTTTTTTTTTTTTTTTTTACTTGTTAGATTTTCTATAACTCTTTTAAGGTTACTCATTTTGATTTCACTTTATGAATTGGATTTTAAATATTTTTACGACTAAATTATAAATTTAATGATTTTATCATGTGTATACTGTATTTGAAAATTATCTAATATTTCAGGTAATATTGTTTAACATAATTGTCACAAAATTGTAAAACAATTATTCATGTTGTTTTTGTGTGTTTCCCTCATAATTGGTGCTGGTTGTTGTTTTCTCACTAAGTCTTTGTGACTTACTTCTTCATGTTGTTCATTTTTTTTTTCAAATTCACAAGCAGTTGAGTAGCAAGCTGTTAGTAGATTCAAGTCTCAATCACACTTTTTGGTAGGCATCTTTGATTGATGACTCTATTGTTAAGTATTTGTTGAGTCATAATATATTTTGCAGTTATTCTAAGTCTAGAAAGTCATTTGGAAATGTATTAAATATTTAGATTCACTTTTTTGAAACATTGACTGAATTAAAAGTTTGAAACAAGATTTTATATTTGGAAACGTTGAAATTACTGAGGCATTCTGTCAAATCTCGATAAATATTATATATTTTTTTGAAATGATTGTTTATAACTATTTAATTGCTGAGTTGTTAAGTTTGTTAGGCTAAGAGTATAACTTGTGTACCGGTCACGACATTTGATTTTCAGGTTGTCACAGCTAGATTAAAAGTCTTGTCATGAGTTCGAATCAAAACATTGCAGTTGGCGGATGAGGCAATTGCTAGATTAATTTTGTTTAATATTTAAATACTTAAATGATTCTCTTATCATTGAAACTACGTTCCAAAAATCATTTTACATATCTAAAACATGAAAGTTCTCATGATTTAAAGGCTGAAATGAATCAAAATCAATATTAATTATATGGAGTTTTTTTAAAGACATTTGACTATTTTTATTATAGAATAATATTAACTATACTCATTATCGTTGCGGGAATCATAAAGTGTGTTGGTGATTTGAGAGAGTTAAAATGACAAAGAGGTCATAGTTAATTCTTTCCTTTAATAAAATTAATAGTTAATCGTTAATATTGACTATTTTTTTAAAAAAATAAACTCGTCATCATTGCAACTGAAGGACATTTTTCTATATTTAAATTATTTATTTCCAGTATACAATATAACAAGATACATTAATAATATTGTTTTGATTTCTATCGAAAATGATTTTCAAAAACATAGATTATTAATGATTTAAAAAAAAAAACAATGCACAGTAGAAACAATGATAAATATTTATTGAGAAAAGGTGCACAATGATACTTTGAGAATCCAATTTCATGCTCTAGTTTTTCTGTAGGATTTTATTATATATAAGGTCTTGAATTCTACTTCAAAGTTGTACCTCTAGCAGTATGCTATATTTTTTCATCTTATCTTAGCAGCTGTAAATTATGCAAAATATAAATTTCTTTCATTAACTTGGAGGATAATGATTCAAGAAGGCACTTCAAATTGTTCTCTTTTGTACAAAAATAGATAGATGTTAAGTGTAAGGCACCTCTTTAACATCATAAATGAATTTTTGTACTTCCAAATGCATCATAGGACTGGAACAGAAAAGACTTGTTTAAATGAATAGTGACATTTCACAATTCACAGTCAATAGTTAATGTAAAATGATCTATTTGATGACTGATAAGTAACCACTAAAAACAATCTTGAGACTGAATGTAAATTTGTCAAAAAAAATATATAATGAAAAAGATTGTATATGTTTAATTTTAAAATCCCCAAATTAGTTAGTCTAAATAGCTGGTATTATTTCTCGAGCCGATTACTACCACAATGAGCGACAAATCTCTCTCTCAAAAGATTTAGTAGTGTTATATTCTTGAAGTTGGATTTGAACTCGTGAGTTTTGATTAAGCTAAAAGAAATTCGCAGAATCAAATAATAATATGTTACACCATTTGGATCTAGAATTTGAATAAACATGTTTTTCAATCACTTTAAAGATAAATAAGGTTCACTAAGCTATACTTATTTCTAAAACAGGTTGCAAGACAAAGGTTAATTTTTATGGATAGAGCATTCACATACATTAGAATATTAGCAGCCTTTGAAATAAACAACAAAGTTTTAGCATAAATCAGTCACACTAAAAACATGCAAAACTGATTCCAAAGTTGAAGAAAATATGTTTGGGTTGAGAACATAATGATCAATCATTCTGAAATATGGCATCAAACGTGGGGTTGCCTTTGCTATGATCTCTTATAAGTTGAGCTCAAAAGCAACCATTGAGTGCTAAAAGAAACACTTAGCTAAGAAAGCATAAAGGCAAGTGTGATCTTTCTCAACTGTTCCCTTACAGGGGTTTGCTAACTTGCTGTCACTGCTACATCCTCTGCTTAGTTGGAAACCATATTTGCTTGTTCCCTCACTATTTGGACTTGTTCTTTTGTGTATGTACTATTATACTTCCTTGTTCTATTTATTTTTGTTGCAAAAAGATATCTCCGACAAAAAGATTAATCATTTGAGCTACAAAGTTCTATTTGAGAGTAGGGATGACAATATAATCCGCACCCACAAATATCTACTCGAACCCGTTTTAAGTTGGGCGGGAAATCCCGCTTTGATTGGGTGCGGTATAGATTTTTCTCGAAAATAAAATTCGGAGGCTGGGACGGGTTTGGCGGTGTTGATTTCCACCCCGCACCCGTACCCGAATCCGCTCCGTTAATAATATTATCGTAATTTTTAAATTATATATATATATATATACTACATATTTTTTTAAATATTAAAAACTATAATTTCATCTTTATAGAAAATATTTTTTTAATTTTATTATTGTCTAAGAATTAATTATTTTATTATATCAATTATAATAGATATGATTTAAAATTTAAAATTTTATATATATGAATAAGTGTAAGTGTGGGCGGAGAAACTCGAACTCCGTTGCAGACAGAGATGGAGTCTAAATTTTACCCCGTTAAAAAACGGAGATGAGTGCAGATTTTGTCCAACTAGTCGGGTGCAGGGGTGGAGAGTTAAAATCCACCCCCAGTTCGCCTCGTTGTCATGCATGTTTGAGAGGCTAATCTCTTCCAATTAACAAATATTTTTCTATACGCTATAGTTATTGATCAATTTCTTTTTTTTTTTTAATGATTTTTTAATAGTTATAACAAAGATTCATAAATACATACGTTTTAAATATTTAAGTTGATAAAGTACATTCTTGATCATGTTTGTGTGACGAGGAAAAAAAAACAGCTTTAAATAAATCCTAAAGAAATGGACTTGCCAATTTTAGAGCTAGTTATTAAAATTAAATATATGATTCTTATATAAAATAATCTAGTATGTAATTTTTAGATATTTTTGCATAGAACTCAATTTGGCTTTGTTACCATAGTTAAATTTTTTTAATATATTTTTTTATTGTCTTTGTTTACCATCATTTAAGTTAATTTCTAAATATTTCTACGAGGTGAAACATACAAATGAAAAATTTGAAAAAGTAATTATTTTTTAAAATAGTGTTTTTATGAGGATTATCTAAACTTTAATGTTAATTTTATTGGACTCTGTATTTCCATTTGTAGTACGATTATTGAGTATTGTATAGAGCTTATTTTCAAATATTAAAGTTTAGAGTTAATTTATCAAGAGTTAAGCCAATTGTATTGCTGATTTGCTTATACTCAAGTTTTTAACGACAGTTGTATTGCTGCTACTATTTCGAGTCAAATGATATAAACTTGTTTTGAGTCAAAAGATATACTTTATGTAGGGATTATATGTTGTTATTGAGAAATAAACATGTATTTATTAGATGATATTAGTTACGTTTTTAGACTTATTAATGTGAGACTTGAATTTTTCTCAATATACTTATTTGCGTGTAACACTATTAAGTTACGTGCGTGTATATAAATGTAGATGACCAAATTGGATAAGCTCTAATATCATTTTAGATTTTTGCATTTGATCTAACTAATCCTTACAAAATCGGTTTGTAATGCGATTAGTGCCACTTATTTTTTGGTTTGTAGGGGTGAGTGTCACTCTTGACCTAAATGAAGATGAATTGTGCTTAAAAAACAAAGAATGATCAAATGAGATTGCTTGAACTCAATAGATAATAGAACATTAGTCGGTTTAGCAAACCATTGCCAAGTAGATTGTTGTAAACCATAAATTGATTTTAAAAACTTACAAACCTGACTAGGATGAGAAGAGGTAACCCCAATGGGGTAATTCCACATATACTTCTTCTTCTAAATCACCGTATAAAAATACATTGTTTACGTCTAATGGATGCAAATGTAAATTTAAGGAAGAAATTAAGGCAAGAAATATTCTTATAATAGTTAACTTTGCGATGAAAGAAAATGTGTTAATATACTCAACTAACTATATTTAAAGAGGAAATATAATTAACTTATAACTATAATAATATAATAAAAGGAAATATTATTAAATTAACTTTTTATTTGACATGTTTAATTGCAATTTTATTTCTTTTATTTTTTTTTTATCAATTTACGAAATAGGTTTCTCTATTTTAAAAGTCGTCAATTTTAGTCTCTCTATCAAATTTTTGAATTAAAAAATAATAATTTGAAATATTTTAAATAACGTGACATAAATTTTATAATATAGAAATATCTAGATGTATTAATTATTCATATATCATTAATTAAATTTAAAATATAACAAAATTTATGAAGTTGAAAGTTAAATTTTTGCGGTGTTATATTTCGATTTTATGAGTGTTAATCATTTTACATCATAGTATCACATGACACGTTGTTTAAATCATATCAAGTTGCCGTTTTTTAGTTAAAAGATCAGATAAAGGGATCAAAATTATCGTCATTTAAAATAGAAAGAATTTTTTTCGCGAATCAATAATAGTAAGATGACTAAAACTACAATTAAATCTATCTAATAATAATAGTCTCTCAATTTATAATGTGTCTTGAAGGCGTTTTTATCTATCTATCTAATTCACAATATAATAAAATAAGATATGAAAAAACACGTGTCAAAAAATATCCCAAATATATTTCTCCTGCTCTATATATTTTCCATATAAGATATGAAAAAACACGTGTCAAAAAATATCCCAAATATATTTCTCCTGCTCTATATATTTTCCTCCACCCTGTGCTTGTCGTACTGTGCTTTAATTTGGAATCAACACTGACAGGAAAAATGTGTTGAGATAAGTGTTGTTTCACACTTTCAAATAATATTTGAAATAAATATCAAGTGGTATGTGCCATTAGGATATCATGCGTGTGAATATGCTTGGAAGTACGGTAAAGTGGCAAATTTAAAAAGAGATTAAGAATTAAAAATTATTGGTATTTTTATATTGAAAATCAATTATAAATTGATAACACATCAAATAAAAAAAAATTGCATTTGTATAATTTCATATATCGATAAATTATGTTTAGTTATCAATATAAAATAATTTTATATTAATAGATGTTTTTTTATGAAATTAATACGTTTTTTAATCTTATTTAAAATTAAAAACCTTAATTATTAAATTTTAATTTTTATCAACAGATTCTATCTCTATTATCACATTTTTTAGTTTAATGAAGATACGCTGAAATGATGGGTAAATAATTTTACACTGAAAATTAACCTAAACTATTAATTATAATTATATAATTACCTCTTACAAATAAATAAATTTAACCGATCAAGCAAACTTGCCTTTCATCTAACATTTTTAATATCGCTTCATCTTAAACGCATCTGGTTAATTACATGGTATTTCACTTTCAAGTTTTGTGTTTGTGATAAGTCCTTTTCTAAAAAGTACATTGTTGATGCCGCCATGTTGGTTTCCTCTGAAATTATATGAACATTTCTTAGAAAAAACACTAATAGCGACCACAATAATTCCATATTCATTCCCAATTTCCATGTTGAATTCGGGGTAATTTATAACTATAACAAAGGATCTAATGACAAATTTTTATCCTTTTTATTGTACTTATACATAATAGCCGCATCTGCTTCTTAGAAGTCTCTTCTTCATTTCTTATGACCATTTCTTTTTTTTACTTAGAACAATTCATTTCAAGTTTGTTTTTTCTTATTTTATCTAAACAAGTACTTTCTATATAGATTCAATTTTGCTGTATTTTGTTGTTGTTTACTTTTGAGTACGATATTGTTTTATTCGTCGTTTTTGTGACATTTATTGAGTTTTTCATCTTAATATAATATTCGTTTATTTTGTTACAAATTTCAATTAATAATACTGACGTTGTCAACATTACAAATTCAGATACATGTAAATTTTGATCACTTAATTCTTATTATATTTGTAGTATGTTGTTTTGTATTATTAATCTAAATGTTGTAAATTTGTTTCTATATTCGTTGTTTTAGCAAATTTATATTATATCGACGTGTTATATCAATTTAAATAAAAATACCGTATTTTAGTTTGAAAAACCCATTTTTTTAATTAAAAAAAAGTAAACTTAGTATGCTTTTAAAAAATGTGGGTAAGATATTGGAAACCAATTAAAATCAACATGTACTTCAACCATGTCTAATTTTAATTATTAGTGTAGTAATTTACTCACAATTTTCCAACTACATCCTAAATTAGTTTTAAAAAATCCTAATATGTATATATGACTCACAAATAATAAATTAATTTTGTACTATCATTTAATATGAGTCACTAGTTATATAATTCTAGAACATAATTATAATTTTTATCTATCATCAAAATACAGTCAATTCAATGAATGACATTAGCTGTTTAACCTATCACTACATAGCAATTTAAACCCACAAAAAAAAGTCTAGTCAATTGATAAAAAAACATGTCCAGTCTAAACGGAAATTTACATCTACTTCCTTGTGATGTGACCATTTCCAAATTCTCCAACAACCTATCAACCAAATAAAATAATAAATTTAAATAAAAAATACGCAACAAAAGGTGCCACGTCATCACTCTTTCATTCCAAAAGCGAGACGTTGCACACGCACGCATCGGCATTCGCTCGCATATATAAACCCAACTCCTCGTCCCTTACCTTTCCCTCTCCTTCTGTTCTCTATATTCGGAGGCAACAAAAAAAGGAAAGAAAAAAAAATAAAAAAAAAACTCCCCGAAAAATAATAATAAATAATATTAATTACAAAAAATAGGGTTTGCTTATATTTCATTATTTTCCAGATTTTCATTCACTCTGAAAAAAAAAATCATAGTTGCTGCTACTCCTTCTCCTTCTCACTCTTCACTCTCGTTTTTCGGTTATTTTTTTTGCGGGAAAAAGGGCAATGGCGGCGGCGATTTCTTCACCGATTGCTCAGTCTGTGACTCCGGTGGCCCCGACTACGCCACCATTGACCGGAGGACCATTTGCGAATGCATCTCTCTACGTTGGCGATCTCGAAGGAAGTGTTAACGAGGGACAACTTTATGATCTGTTCAGCCAGGTCGCTCAGGTTGTTTCGATTAGGGTTTGCAGGGATCAGACTAGGCGATCCTCTCTCGGTTACGCTTATGTCAACTTTACCAACGCTCAAGATGGTGAGTCTCAATTTTCTTTTTGTTTTCGTTAAATTTTATGTAAATTAATTTGTTTGATCTTTGATGATTCCTGATTTTTGTTAGTAGTTGTTACTTTGGTTTTTGCATGTAGACTGAATCATCTTTATAATTATTATCATCCTCATTGTTATCATCATTATTATTTGTGATCAATCACTGGTATTTATTTATTTATAAAATAAAATGTAGGGATACGTGGATTTGTTGAACTGATGTTATGGGAATCAATTATATTTTAGTGAATTTTGTATTCATGTACAAGGTTGAGTGGTATGAGGAAGTGTTGTGTAGTTGCTGATGTTTTGTAATTATATATTCATTAAATGTGTTCCAAGATTCAGATTATAATTGATACTGATAATTAATCCAGAATAAACAATTGTAAGGATGATTTTCTCCTTGTTATAATTTTGTTATAATTTTTTTGTCGTATAGTTGTCGTTATTAATTGATGTTGAGATGTCTCGAATTATGTGAATGGGCCAACCAGATTATAACAGACCTGTTTTCATGTATTCGTTTTAACGGTTTGTTATTGGCGGTAATAGGTTGCTGATTGTATTATTGTTTATTATGTACTTAGACTCTCTTGATCGGTTCTCATGAAAGAAATTAACTTATTGTCTGTGGATATAGGTCGCATAGAACGAATCATGTAAAATCTGTGCGCATCTTTTCTTCTTCTGAACTTTGCCATACTGTTTATTCTCATTTTACATTCATTCATAACAATTGATATTTTAAATCAATAGGGATGGACTATTGCCATCTGAGGTTTGGGTAGTTATTAAATATATTTTGTGGTTGATTTGCACTGTTTGATCCTATTGTTGTATCTCTGAATTTTCAGCGGCCAATGCCAAGGAACTTCTGAACTTCACTCCTTTGAATGGGAAGCCCATTCGTATCATGTTTTCTCAACGAGATCCAAGTGTTCGAAAAAGTGGATCTGGCAATGTGTTCATTAAGAACCTGGACACATCAATTGATAACAAGGCATTGCATGACACTTTTGCTGCCTTTGGCTCTGTCCTTTCTTGTAAGGTGGCTCTTGACAGCAGTGGCCAGTCAAGAGGGTATGGTTTTGTGCAGTATGACAATGAAGAAGCTGCACAAAGTGCCATCGATAAGTTGAATGGCATGCTGATAAATGATAAACAAGTCTATGTTGGACTTTTTGTTCGCCACCAGGAAAGGGCTAGGACAAATGGATCACCCAAGTTCACTAATGTTTATGTGAAAAATCTTTCTGAAACATTAGCCGATGAGGACCTGAAGCAGCTATTTGCTCCCTTTGGCACGATAACTAGTGCAACAGTTATGAAAGATGCAAATGGGAAGTCTAGATGCTTTGGTTTCGTGAATTTTCAGAGTCCAGATTCAGCTGCTGCTGCTGTTGAGAGGTTAAATGGAACTACTATCAATGATGACAAGGTTTTATTTGTGGGGAGAGCCCAGAGGAAATCAGAAAGAGAGCATGAGTTGAAAGCCAAATTTGAGCAGGAAAGAATCAGCAGATACGAGAAATTACAAGGTGCTAATTTGTACTTGAAAAACCTTGATGATGGTTTTAGTGATGAAAAGTTGAAGGACCTATTTTCTGAGTTTGGAACTATTACATCTTGCAAGGTATGTAGAAAATGATTCTTGTTACACGGCTCTCTTGATCTATTTAATTGTTTGTGAATTATACATCCAGTTGGCCTTTTTGATTGGTTGGTTTTATTGTTATTATATGAGTGAATGTAATTATATACTGCACTTATCAGGTGATGTTGGACTCCCATGGTCACAGCAAGGGTTCTGGTTTCGTGGCCTTTTCTACTCCCGAGGAAGCAAATAAAGCAGTGAGTAAAATATTTTGGTTCTACAAGGCGTGGCATACATGTTTCCTTTTCGTATTGGATGCTTAAGCTTTCTATTGTCTTTTGTCCAGTTGAATGAAATGAATGGGAAGCTGGTTGGAAGAAAGCCTCTGTTTGTTGCTGTGGCCCAGCGCAAAGACGAGAGGAAGGCTCGGTTGCAGGTGATGCTCTTCTTTATTATCATTTTTATATATGATTTCAATGATTCAATCCTTACCATTTCATTATGAAGTTCCTGACTAGTTATAGCTTATAAATAAATGGATTTGCTTTGGTTGTCTGTTGAAATATTCATTTATGCTTTGTAATTTATATGTGTGCTTTTTGTGGAGTATCAATGTAGTATATTATATCTATTTTTCAAAATGCTCATTTCTTTGTGCACAAGTTATTTGAGTTATGCTGTTTTACCTTTGTGCACAAATTTGACATATCACCCCTTCCCCTTAGAAAAGCTTAAAAATCATGGTTGTTTGATTGTGTTTAGGAGTTAATCCATAACAACAATGAGTGGCTTAACAAATTGATTTTCCTACAGGCCCATTTTGCTCAAATTCGTGCACCTGCTGGAATGGCACCGCTGCCTGCAGGAATTCCTGGATACCATTCTGGGGCACCAAGACTTGCTCCTCAACAGTTGTATTTTGGTCAAGGCACACCTAGCTTCATACCACCTCAGCCTGCTGGATTTGGTTTCCAGCAGCAAATTTTGCCTGGAATGCGGCCTGGTGTTGCTCCAAATTTTGTTATGCCATACCAACTCCAAAGACAAGGTCAACCTGGGCAAAGGATGGGTGTTCGGCGAAATGGAAACCTCCAACACGTGCAGCCAAACCAAGTAATTATTCCTTAAATCCAAAGTTTGAGCTTTTTATAATGATTCATTTAATCTCATTGAAGAACATTTCTATTGAAAGCAGATGGCACATCGCAACTCCAACCAAGGGTTTAGATACATGGCCAACAATCGAAATGGCATGGACCCATCTGGAGTTCCTCAAGGTCTAGTGGGTCAAATGTTGCCCATGACCTATGATGGTTCTGGAGTTACTGCAGCTCCAATTGATAGTCAACGTCCAGGGTCAACCACACTGGCCTCAGCTTTAGCTTCTGCTACCCCAGAAAATCAGCGTATGGTAAGTACAAGTCGAATTTGGTATTATTATACATGTAGGATGTGTATTTTGTTTCCTTGGACTAAATTGGCATTCTGATCTCTGAAAATTTACATATCTCACAATTTTAGCCCTTTACTTAAATTATAATACAGTGCAGTTGTTAAATTATTCAAACCCTTTTGCTATTTATATGGTAGGGTCTAGCATAAAATTAGTTTGAAATTTTTAAATGACAATATTTAAATCATGGATCAAATTGAGATACATTACTAACTAAGGATTGAAAACTACCATTTTACTTAATTTATATTTTTCTTGGAAGCTATATCAATAACATTCAGAGAATTTAATTTGCAATTTGCTTTTGTTGCTACATTTAATTTATAACAATCATGTATGAGAAATGTAATTTTTGGTTTGCACCAATTGAAATTAACAGATGTTGGGTGAACATCTTTATCCCCTTGTGGACCGTCTTACACCAAACCAACATACAGCAAAGGTGACAGGGATGTTGCTTGAAATGGACCAGTCAGAGGTAATTCATCTTATTGAATCTCCCGAGGACCTGAAAATAAAGGTCTCTGAGGCATTGCAGGTCCTTCATGAAGCTGCATCAGGATCTGAAGTCGGCGATCAGCTTGGTTCCTTGTCATTGAACGAATGAAGTAATTTCAGCTGCAGTGGTGGATATGTTGCGTCATATCATATGTGAGCCACTTTTTTGGACTTAATTAGCTAATATTATTCTGGAGTCTACATTTTTTATTTTATCAAAATCATGTTTTCTTTTTGTGGGGTAATTTATTGGTTAGGTGATATAGGAGAGATTCAAGGACTTGTTTTGGTAGTCTTTTTAGCATTTTCACTTTTAGCTTTTCCAGACTATTTATGATGTTCTTTCATTTGGGATTGGTAGCAGAGGATCTAGTTTATTAACCTTTGACAATAATTTTTCTTTAGACTTGAATTATTTGAATTGGGATTTTTGTGGACATCTCTTCTCAATTTTTATTTTGTGATAAATTTTCTCTGCTGATGCATTTTTATTAATGGTCGGGGAAATCAAACCCTGATGGATGAGATCTCATCACTGAGCTTGGTATCAGCATTTTTATTATGAAGAAGAATGCTAACAAGTGTCATTCGGATATTGGTTAAGCATCTAAAAGAGGTAAGTTTGTTCGAAAAATGTTGTATTTATTATTTGACATGTGTTTGACTTAAAGTATGTGACTCTTGCCACTACCCAAAAAAAAACCCTCCTGGTCTCAACTTTCTTTAAATGTTAAGCATCAAAATCATGTTTTTAAACCACATAGAATAATCAATATCACCTTGATTCAAATAAAACTAGGTTTAAATTGGTTAAGATAAATCACACTTTTTTGGGCACATATATTATATATGGAAATTTATTGAACCTGTAGATAAAAAATGATTAACGAGAAAAGTGACCAACTAGGTTGCATGAAGATTATAAGGAGGCATGTAAACACTTCATGCCAACAAAAAACAAGGTTAAAGTATGTTTTTGGTTATTTATCTCTTCCTAAAAAATTCATTTTGATTATTTGTTATCTTTTAAAAGATTTAATTTGGTCTTTTATTTTAACAATGTTACACAAATTCATCTTTTTAATGATCTCTGTTAAATGTGTGTTGAGTTGATGTTAACTATCTTATGTGTATACGACATGTTAGAAGCTCTTTTACATGACTATTTTATTATTCTCCAAATCTCTTGATTTCAATAAGGGTCCATCTTCTTCCGCGCAATAGCTAGGATGAAGTAAATTGATTAGTTTAGGGCGGCTATGTTGGCACTATCTATAAATAATATCACTATGGCGGGAATTAGCACTTCCTTCCTGTGCTGTATATGGCGGGAATTCTTTGTTTTATTATATATTTTAGATACATAAGGCACAAAAACAGGCTTACAAGTTACAATTAACAAATGGTTGCATATTAATTTTAGGTAAAAGGATAGGAAAAGTGGCAACATTATTTCCATTTTCCAGTAATGTACCTTTGAAGATGATGTACTTGCGTAATGTTTATAATTATCGGCAGTCAACTCAAATGTTACCTCTAATTTTTTTTTTTTGGCAAAAATAGTCCTATCATCTTTCAAGTTTAAATAAATTTTTGTTTATTTTAATTTAGTCTTTAAGTTACATTTTGTTCGCTACGTTAGTCATTTATCTCAATTTTGATAACAATTAGTTTAATTGATTTTTTTTTTTATCATTTGAAACTCTATCAAATGCTGCAATAATATATCTTTCATAATACTAATTGTTCGAAAAACATTCATCAAACCTTATAAATGGTAAATATTTTTTGATTTTTTGTATAACAAGGTAATAAAGGTTTATTCGCATAATTAATGTCTTTAAATTCTTTCACATGCAAAGTAGTTTAAAAAATCAACTTATTCCGATATTTTGTTTAGATTTTAATATTTTATGTCAAATAATTCAATAAATTTTTTAAAATTAAATAATTGTATGTTTAATTTAATAATTTTTAAAGGTCAATAATATAAACGAATATAACTTAAGACACTAAATTAAAAAAAAAAATTATAAGACTTAAGTAAAAATTAAATTAAAGTCAAAGAATTAAATATTTGTACACTATTTTCTATTAAGAATGGTACACCAATAGGAGTATCCTACACTCCATCACCCTCCCGTCTTTAGAAAATGGGATTCATTACTAGTGTTTTCGATTTGATTTATCTTATTCAATGATTTTTATAACGTTACAACACGAATATTTTAAAAGATAAAAAAATTATTATAATGAATTTTGAGTAAAAAGATGAAAGCCATCTTCAACAATATAATTATATGAAACCTTTTAACAAGACAATCTTTTTAAAATTCATTTAAAAAATATACAATAATATTAAATTTAAGTGTGACTAGTTAAATTTTACATTGACTAAAAAATTTAAATATTGAATATAAATATCTAACTTATCTGTACGATGTCTTTAAATTTTAAGTTAAGATGTAGTGTCAAAATTTTAAGATTTTAAATGTCTATGCTATTTTTACTTCAAACTCTCGAACTAATATAAGTATTACAAGCGATGATAACTTCATATTAACCTAAAACAAATATATAATAAAAAAAACATAAATCAAAAGAATTAAAATAAAATAAATCTTAATTTAAGCTTAATGTTAGAACTCCAAATTTTACGGTTGTTTGCGAATTGTTTATAGCCTTTATCATCTCATTAGTAATAATACAATAAAATGTATATCCTTTCTCAAAGGTTTCCCTTTTGAATATTGTGATCTACTTTAAATTTTTTTCAAAAATAAATAGATGGATAGATAGGTTGAGTCGGTCTTTCCTCAATAATAATAATAATAATAATAATAATAATAATAATAATAGTAAAATATTATTATTATTATCGAAAAAAATGAAAAATAGAGTGGTATTATTAATTTAAATACGGCACGAGAGCGACGCAAAGCAACGTTCCAATTCTTAAACCCTTAATCTGCGGCTCTTGCAGCTGTGGTTACGCCATGGCCAAAGCTATCCATCCCCACTTAGACAGAATCCTTTGGAACGAAGACCAAATCTCTCTGCGAGTCTCCCAACTTGCCGCTCAAATAGTTCATGACTTTCCCGCCCCGTCACCTCCTCCCGTCTTTATCGGCGTTGCCACCGGCGCGTTCCTCTTCCTTGCTGACCTCGTTCGTAAAATCGACCTTCCAATCACCGTTGACCTTGTCCGAGCTGAATCCTACGGTTCCGGAACAGTATCCAATGGCGATCCAACCATTTCTTCTCACTTCAAGGTTGATGTCAACGGAAGCCACGTCATCTTGGTACTCTTTTTCTTCTAACCCTAATTATAATGTTCCTTTTCCTTCAATACTGCCACTGTTTTTATATCCAGTTGCTAGGATTTTCAATTATTTTATATTGTACTTTTAATTCAAAATAATTTTGAATTGTTTTATTCGTTTTATTTTTGTATAAATTATTTTCTGTCGTTTTTTATAAGTGTTGTTGACTTCACTTTTGTAAGTAGGTTTGCGAAATAATTTGTTTAACTTTGAGATTTGGTCAATTTAGTACTATATTATCGGTCCATTTAGCAGGGACCAATGGACTATGATGGTCCATGATGGACTATTTTTTTAAACCCTTAGATTTAATTATCCACCATATCTTATCATGGATCGTTTACAGTATTTTTCTCCTCTCTTTTTGTCTTCTCCATCCCCTGCTACCCATTCACTGCTTCCACATCAACAATTACAAGGTTAAAAATCAGAGGGAAAAAAAGTCTATCTTTGAGGTTTTGGTGTTTGAACTTTGAAATACTTCCAATCACAGACGAAGTATTTTGTTGTCATAAAGATATATAAGTCTGTATATGTGTTGTTTTTTCTTTTCTAGTTTTGTTTTGTTTCTTGTTATTGAACCTCTTCCCAATCCAACCAATATCAGTGCAAAACATTGATCCAATAAAAGATTATCAAAATGATGGGCACCCTTGAAAATTAAAATTAAATCAAACTTAATAAATTTACAAACTTTATTAAGCATTGATTCTTGATTCTTGATTCTTCATTGCTTTGTTCATGTTTTTCAAGATCAGAAGCAACAGTGATTTCCGATGACCCCATTAAATAAAAATCCAATTATTTCATGTCTTCATTCTATATTAAGATCTAGTTTTTTTTTTACAAGATTTAGATCTAGTTGTTGAAGATTGATTTGGGGTTGTCTTCTTCTATTGACGTTGAGAAGTTGCTTAAAAATGGAAAAGACCAAAGAGAAAGTGTAGAAGAAGAAAAACAGATTAAGTGTGTATGATGTACTATAATATTGTGAAGTACAAAATGCATCTAGACCTATGAAGTATTGGTCCAAGATGGACCATGAGTTTTTAACCTTTAGATTTAACACACGCTCACTATAATAACATAGACTCTTCACAGTAATTCCTCTCTCATATATGACCTTTCTCAACAACCATGAGCATCAAAGCTCCACCCAAATCCATCTCGTCCATTCCCCATCATCCCTCCCAATCTCACTTTCATCACCACTAAGTTTTTGCACAATCATTTGAAATAAAATTTCAATTTATTCTATTATTTTTTAGATGGATAGCTCTAAATTTAAGAGCTTTAGTGTCTGATTCAGTTTTTTGATTTCTTGGATAGATAAGCTTTATATAAACAAGTCCAAAATAAAAAATTTGGTGTTTCTTTTTACACGTTCACGGACCAAATCCGGGTCATGAATTTAGTTTACTTAGATTCCAATAGTTGAATCTCTCTTCTTTAACAAATATCCATCTCAAAAAGGTCTTTTGTTTTTGTTCTTGAGAGAGAGCAAAAGTTTTCCAATGGTCGTAGCTAAGAACAATGGCAAATTTATAACTTCCAATCTGTAGCAACTCTCACACACGTTTACCATTTTTCTTTTTCAGCAAACCGTAAACCAATCCATTTGTCACACCACCACCACCTTCTTCTTATGATTTTCAATTTATCCCAGCCATTTGTCACACCACCACCACCTTCTTCTTATGATTTTTGGTTTAAAATTTGTTAAAAGTTAAAACCAGAGGTAGATGCACATGCTTCAAATTTTTTCATATGGATGAAGCTTGAGAATATATATGGATGAAGCTTGAGAATTTATTGAGTACAAATGATGGTGGTACTTAATTAATTAAGTTGATAGATTTAATTTATAAAAAAACAAATTATAATCTGGTAGTAGCTGAAGATTTAAGGAATTAAAAGAGAGAATAGATTTAAGGAATTAAGAGAGAGAATGTATGCAAAAAAAAGTTTTCTAAGGAATTAAGAGAGAGAATAGATTTAAGGAGTTAAGAGAGAGAATGTATGCAAAAAAAAAGTTTTCTACAAGATGATGAGTAGAATTTGGTGTGTATGGACTATGATAAGATTTGGTGGACAATTTAATCCAACTCATATAAACAATTGGTCCAAGATGAACCAATTGTTCTATTGGTCCATTCAAAAAACAGAGTAGACAATTGGTCCCCCTTCGTTGCATCTTTCAATATGGGTGAAACAAAAACAAACAAACTTTTTTTTTAATAATAATTATTATATAGATTTTCTTAGCTTAGACAAACAACTCCTAATTTTATTACTTTTATTTGGGAAAAAAATGAATTTTTTTACAGTATTTTCTTTTATGTTTGGAAATTTAAAAGTGATAGATGGAAGAGAAAACTGAGTCAAATTCTTGGAAGTTACATTGAAGCTAGGATTGTCAAAAAAAATTTGAAGTTAACTTATGTTATGGCACTTGTTTTGTTAAAAGAATATTATTATTATTATTATTATTATTGTTATTATTATTTTTATTATTATTATTATAGGGTTAGACAATTGGCTTTATTCGGTATTCAAATTGATATGAAATATGGAAGTATAGGTTTTCATTTTCTTTATCCAAACAAGTGCAGAGAGAATAACTAGGAACATTTAATTAAAAGGGGTTGTTTGTCCCTTTTAAAGGGTGCAGATAAGACATAAACCATTAATGAGAAAATAAACAATTGCTATTTTAATATAATAATGATTTGCTGTACATGCACATATAAACAAATGAGATTATTAACTTTGTTTTAGGCTTGCTTTGGGTATCTTAGTGTGTCATGCTGAATGGAATGGAATTGTGTAGGATGGAATAAAAATACCATACTTTTGTTTTAATCTGAATTTGGATGTCATGCATTTTCAGTCGGCTTAGGTTAATGTACAGTATCATGATCTTAAATACAACAAAGTTTAAGCAAAACAATAAATTAATTTTACTTTTCTTTTTAATTGCGTTTGTACTATCACTCTATTCAGTTTTCTCTCCGGTTATTTGTGTCTCTTCTTCTCCCCTCCCCTCTTTACTAGATCTATTAAGTATGTATTTATGTAAAATTATGAATCTTTTAAATCACTAAGCTTCAATTGATAATTAGGTTGAAGACATTGTAGACACAGGGCATACTTTATCCAAACTAATTGCACACTTGAAATTGAAAGGAGCATCCTCTGTGTCAGTATGCACTCTACTTGACAAAACAGCGAGGAGAAAAGTTAATATACAGCTGGTGGGTGAAGGGAAATTCTACCAAGGATTTGAGGTATAATGCTCTCACTGCTGTGTTATTCTTTATCTGTTTTTAAGGTTGTATTTTTTTTTGTTCCTACCGTCAAATAATTGAGCAGGTTGACTGAGGAGTAAGAGACTCTCTAAAACCATCGTAGTTAATAATGCAACTTTGATTTTCCATTTTCATACCTTCGTTTTGGACAGTAAATTCATTTCATTTTCATACTTGCTTTAACTTCATATAAACATTTTCCCTCCCTTTTTCTTATGTATTGGATCAGTTTCTTTATTTTCATAGACAACTTTTAGCATAAATCTCGTTATTATACAACCACGGTGACTTGATTGTGGAGCTGACATGAAATGCTACGATCTGACTACTAAGCAGTGTGAGTTTGAGAGATACTGATTCTGTTTACATGTTTCTCTTATGCAGTGTCCAGACTATTTTGTAGTTGGTTATGGAATGGATTTTGCTGAACTGTACAGAAATTTGCCTTACATTGGTGTCTTGAAGCCTGAACATTACAGTTGATGCTATATTTGTTCGATGGCACTAACCACGTTTGGAACCACTAAGCATACATTATTTTCTGAGTTTGCATTCTTCCTATTACACTTGTGATTTGGGGAATGAACCAACTGTAGAAACCAGAAGAAATCGAATAAGATGGCTGTTATGAAATTATAAATATTCTTGGGAAATTTGCAGTTTATTTTTATAATTATTTTTTATTTAAGCAATATGACAGTGGATTAATAGATGAAAATGCTAAATTTGCATAACGGATAATGCGGATGCTGATATAGGCAAGACAAGTTTTCATTTTCTTCTAATTATGTTAGCTTCTCAGTTGAAATCTGTTTTTTCGTTCTTTCTTCACTTACAGACAAGTGAACATCTGAATAAAAGTAAAATGTACAACATGATGGAGGCATTTTATATGCTAAAAGTTATTGTTAAAAACACATTATTTGAATCTTTTCCCGCCGTGTCTCCAAACAAAAATCTTAATTTCTCTTCTCTTTCTTCCATTAGAGGGGTAGTTTAAGATTATTTTTTGTTCAGAATTATCTTGTTAAATTGTCTTTTTCTTTATTTTATCTAAATAAGTGGTTTCTACACAAACTTAATTTTTTTTTGTACTTTTTTGTTTGTGATTTCATTATTTGAATGTGACGTTTTTCTTCAGTTGTAATGGTGTTTTTTTCGGTTTTCTCGTTTTGTTGCGATGTTTGCACACTTAAATTTTGTTATATTTGTAGGCAAATTTGTATTGTATCGTTGTATTTTATAATTTGAATATCGTTTCTTATATTAAAAAAATTACAACTATTGATGTCTTAACGGAGGAACGAGATCAAACTTGTACTTTGACACTTGTGTTTGGTTCTTTGTTTTTATTTGTGTGATATAAAGATGTTTACTTCTAATTCCGAAGGAAAGGAACATCAAATAGTTTAAATGATTTGAAAAGGCTTATGCTGGCCAACGTCCATGATAATGATAATATCAAGTCCACCGGGCCGAAAGTGTAGTTTTAGATTTGGAGAAATTATATTCACCTCTTATTGGAGAATTTGCCTTCTAAATTTTTGAAGCCGCATATCAACTTCTTTGCATCTGCACATGCTTTGTCAAGATTCTCCTATTAATTCAACTAGTTTGAACTAAAAGTTGAAGGAATCAATAAATCAAATGATCTTAGTTCAAATATCGGTGAACCATACTTATTTAGTTGAAGCAAACTTTAGAAACATGTTCAAAGATCTTCTATGCCTCTTTATTATGTTTGCATCACTTGTCATAATTATTCCCATCAAGTATTGAAAGAACAACACGAAAATGAGTGAAGACTGTGGACATGATTGCTACACCTGTGTTTGGATCGAACCTTGCTCGTAATATCATTTGTTAGAACACAAGAACACTACCCTATTGAGAGGAATAAGAGAGTAGTTTTATGGAATGCATCGGTCATAAAATTTTATTAATGAGATGAGGACTTATATGCAATCACTAGTCAAGTCCCACATCGGGTAACTCTAACAAACAATTTGAAGTGGTTATAACTATAACTAACTACTAACTGAATTACCGAATTCACAACAAACTGTTGATCTTCTCTACTAGGTCTAGGAGACATATTAGTAATATTTGCTCCTAATTTTTATGATGGATGGAGAAGAAGGAAACTTAATGAAATCTTTAATTTGAAAATCTATTTTTCTCTTTTATTATTGTCTCAATTTTATAAAAAGTTTTTTTTTTGTTTTTAATATTTGTTTTTTTAATCATTTATAATGAAACTAAAATAATAATATAAAAAATTGGTGTCTAAAACTATAAGTACATATATATCAATACAACGCGGTATAGATTAACACAAACATCCCTAGAAAACATCGATAAAATCTTCCGGAAAACATCATCAATATTGTTGATACAAAAGCTTATCTCTCTCAACGTTAGGATATTTTATCCGTCCAAATTTAAATTATATAAAACTGCTCTAAAAAAATACACTATTGACTAAAACTTTACGGTTTTCTAAAATGTACAACAGCTCTAAACAAGGCACATATCTAAAAAAACTGAAATTCCAAATGAGATATTATCATCAATTTAATTCACAAGTGTGTTTTCTCGTTATCATACCAAATAAAAGGTGTCCCAATGTGTACGGAGGTTTAAGACGATTTTAATATGATGTCTTGTAAAGTCCACTGTAATACTTTAGTAAAATTACTAAATTTTTAATTTATATTTTTGACAAAAACTAAATTATTACTTATTATTTACACTTTACAGTATAAAATCATTTATTAAAATAATATAATTGATTTCGTATAATATTTTTTTATTCAATTGATAATATAATTAATTGATTATTCATAAAACCTATTTAAATTGAGACTTCGTAGTTGTATATAAATTTTTTTTTTATAATTTTATTTACAAATAAAAAATATATAATTAATTAAATTAGTGTTTGTTGAGACAATATTAATTTTATATAAAATTTTATTACTTTTAGTTCAAAAAATATTAGAGTAAAACACCTTTATTAAGAAAAAATAAATAAATTTAGAAGGGTTTTTGTAAAATAAAAAAAATAAAAATTGTTCACCTAAAAGGATTTCTTAGCCTTATTCTTTAGCGGGCCGGTAACTAATACAGGCGCATAGCAGTATCACGAAAAATTAATGGAAGAGAAAAGTAGGATCACGAAAAACAAGCTCGACCTTGTAGATATCACTATCACACATTGCAATATTATCATGATCCACACCCATTAAAGAATAATTTGTAGACACTAAATTGGTAAAAGGGTTCCGCAAACAATTATATTCTTATTTTTAAACCAAACACAACTATTAGATGTGGAAATTTCATGTATTTATCTATCACTCATCTAATTTATCAATCATAATCAATTTACATATTATACAATCAAAATGTTGACACAGTAAATATAATCGATACATTAAAAATCTTTTATAAAATTTAACGAATTATATATTTTTTAATGTAATTAAACGGATTATATTTATTTATTTTTAATATATATATTTATAAAAATATTATTATATTTATTTCTATAAATATAATTTTTAACAAAAATTACTTTTTTAACATAAATATTGTTTATTTATTATTTTAAAATAATTAATTATAATTTTTAATTATAATTCAATTGATAAATGTCAATATTGTTTTGGTGTAATTATATTTTAAACACATTAGCTTA
>JBBPBQ010020324.1:11171860-11196601 GCA_037974755.1 Cicer yamashitae
CATTGTTCACATTTTAAGATATAAAGGATCAAATTGTTACTAAAAATTAAATAAAAGATTAAATAGAGAAGAAAAACAAAAGATAAATCACTGAAATGTTAGTTGAAATTAAGTTAGGAGCAATTATGTCTAAATTTTTTTAGCAATGATATTGATAATGGTGTCATTTAATATTATTATCGGTAATAATGTCATTTAATATTGGTAATTGTGTCATTTAATATTTTTATTATAAAATGATAATTAAATGACACTATTTCCGATAATAATATTAAATGACACAATTACCAATAATAATATTAAATGGCACTATTACCAATATTAATGCTAAAAAAACTTTAACTATTTTTACCCCGTCGTACCTTAACTTAATTTTAGGTAACATTTCAATTATTTATTTTTTTTCTCGATTTAATCTTTTATTTAATTTAAAGTGACAATTTGATCTTTTATATCTTAAAATGTCAACAATGTTATCATTTCTTTATAGAAGCTCATAAAGTTCATCAAAATCTTAAAATTAATCCCATAAAATTCAATACTCATTCCAAGAATATTCATCAAATGCACAATTCAAAAATTCAAATAAACTCATATTTCTGTCTCCAACAACATCAAATTCATCAAATAAAGAATAAAAATATGAGTTTATTTTGTTGGTATGTATTTAGAATTGGTTATTCAGGGGCACCTTTAGAGGACATTAATTTTTTATGATAAATAATAATATTAAATATATTTTTTGGTTTAAAAATATTATATAAGTCTGGATAATAGTCAAACTTGTATTTAATATTTATCTGCATATATGACAACGATACTAATTTTATAATAATAATATTAAATGACACAATTACCAATATTAAATGACATTATTACCGATAATAATATTAAATGACACAATTACTAATAATAATATTAAATGACACAATTATCAATATCACTGCTAAAAAAATTTAAACATAATTGCTCCTGCGATCCCTAACTTAATTTCAACTAATATTTTAGTCATTTATATTTTGTTTTTCTTCTCGATTTAATCTTTTATTTAATTTTTAGTAACAATTTGATCCTTTATATCTTAAAATGTGAACAATGTTATCATTTCATTACAGAAACTTAGAAAATTCATCAAAATCTTCAAACAAAACAGATATAATTCAATACGAATTTCAAGAAAATTCATATATTCATCAAATGTATAACTAAAAAATGTAACACCCCAATTTTTCATTATCTTATTTTAATAGTATTATGATACGCTACTATTTTTATGTGAGTGTTATTATGTGTTCTAATTTCTTAAGTGTGTATCGTGTGGTTGTCTTAGTAATTGATTTAAATCATTAATATTAACTATAATTAACTTACGAAAATTAAAATAAAATAAAACATGTATTTATATATATTTAAATAAATTAAAACAAGGAGTGAATTTGTGAATTTGTGAATTTGTGTGGCTACACTAATTGTTACCTTTAACACTAGTAGAATGAAATAATAATAATAATAATAATAATAATAATAATAATAAATATAATAATAATAACTTAGGCTAGTACTAAGTATATATATATATATATATATATATAAAGGAAAGCCTAGTGCTACGAAAACACCGATTAGCACGTATAGGTTCGGAGCCGCAAATTCCAATTCACATCACAATTCCAATTCCAATCCCAAAATTCAATTTCAATTCCAAATTTCCAATTTCAATTCCAAACCAGGTATGTCATTCCTCATTCTTTCTCCCCTGTGCTTGTCAAACAATTACAAGAATAGTTGAAAATTAAAATTCTGCATATGGCTAGTACCGTGCAATTGATAATATGGTTTAGATATTTTGCCTTATTCCTTCCTTTTATCGGATTGATTGTTATGCTGATAGTATTTTATAGGTTTTTTTTATTTATTTTGCAAATTATGATTGTTATGCTGATAGTTATTTTATAGTTTTTTATTTTGCAAAATATGATTAAAATGCTGATTGTTTATTTTATAGTTATTTTTAATTTGCAATTGATGATTGAAGTGTATATTATTTCATTTCAATTTTTAGTAATAGTAGATTAGGCATATGATTGAATTATATTATTAGACATATTTTGAAATTAATTTACATATAAAGAATTCATTTTTTTTCAACTATAATTAGAAGTGGTTTAATTACATTATATATATGCTACTTAATTCAGCTTTATTTTTATTTTAGTATATAAACTACACATCTCTTGTTTGTGATCAATCTGTTAACTACAATTCAGCTTTGGTTAGAGTTTTATAATTACCAATAATTGTATAAACTACACATATTTAAAATATATATAAACTACACATATTTACAATTACCAATAATTGTATACATTGGAAGAGTTTTATTTCAAAATATGGGCCACCAACATTTTTTTTTACTTTGGTGGAAATAGTTCTAACTTCTATATCTGAAAGAAATCATTGGAAAATTATCGGAGTATCAAATAGGACAGATTCTAGTTCCTGTTTTCATTATTATTTTTTTTCAATTTACAATTTATATGTTAATAATAAATAGTCTAATTGATTTCGCAACTGGAGAGATTAATCTATTTTGATTATAATATAAAATTGGGTGTAACCAATACTAAGCTGTAATTAATTATTATTACTTGAGTTCATGTGATATATATATAAAATATGTTTAAAAATCCAAGGCTATATATATGTACAGAGACACAATATTTAGTCATTCTATCATGTTTAGTTTAAACAAAATAAAATTATAGTAATATGTGTGTTTAATGATATTAAATATATTTTGGATTATATTACAATAGCAGATAATTTATTTATGTATTATTAGTTAATAATTTATTGGAGCAAGTAATTAATCTGTATTTGGTCGTTGAGTTGATTTATTTATTTATTATATTTTTTTTCGCGGACTATTAGAGACGAGGGTCGACGAAGACGCGACAAGTTAGCAGATCGGGTTTGTTGGGCGAAATCTTCAATTGAGGTAAGGGGTGAGATGAGGTTCGATTTTATGAATATAAAATAACGTGAGATGAACGGGAATACCGAAATTCCCAGATATTCATCCGGGACTCACTACGTACGGTCGAGCCCTATTGAGCAATAATAATTAATTAATAATATATGAATGGTAACAGTGAGGACTAAAATATAATTTAGCAACCTATAGAATTGTTGTGAATTTATTTATAGCAAGATTGCACGTTGAATGATTTTTATGAAATGTGATGCTGATTGTTACTGTATGAATAATATATATTGGAGTGTTCTTGCTATTTGATTGAAATCGTGAAATTATTTGAATGCGCTATCTGTTGATTTTTTTTATTGCGATTGATAATATTGGGATTGTATTGTGATTGTTGATATACATATATAATGATGAATATTGGGAAGTCAAACTGAAATTTATTGAGTTGTGATGATCGAGTAAGTCTGAGATGTGTTGTAGATGTTGGAGTTTGGATTATTTTGTCATCATATAGGGAGGGTCTGACAAACCTAGCGATTCGGGGAAGTACAACTGAATGAGCCTGATCGTGGAGGGCTACAGTCGAACTGTAAGGTAAGACTGATAGACCTTGGGGGTACATCTAGTGGGGAATTCCTAAGTGGATTAGTGGGTTATTCCCTAAGGCCGGGAACTACCGTGCAACACAAGAGTACCCCGACTGTCGCGTATATGTGTCTCGGGTTGAGTTGAGGGGATCTATGAGGACTTGGCCATTCATGAATTGTCCGTCCACTCTTGTAGTGGCATAGTATCAGGCCTCCTAACCAAGTACTTCAGAGTAGAATGGTACCAAATGATGAAGTATAGAGTATAGGACATGCATAACATTTTATCCTTGTAACTGTTTTATTGTGATTGAATCGGATTAACCTTAGATATTATATTATTGAATGTTCTCCTTAATTGTACTGTTTGACTAATTGCGTGTTCTTCTCGTGTATTTTATATTGTTACATAATTTCGAAACTCACCCCTCGATGTTTGTGTTTGGCGTTTGCGATGGACGCAGACGAGCCAAAAGCTGCAGGTGAAGATTAATGCTCCTGAAGTGTAGGAAGCCGTATTATCTCGAAGACTTCTATTTTCTACCTTTTTGTTAAAGTCATTTTTGAACATAGTTTATTTTGGGAATTTCCGCTCTGATAGTGACATCGGGTTGGGACTACATTTACAATTATCATTAAACTGGTGTATGTGTGTTTCCAAATGGATTTTGTTAATTACTGTTATGATTACGTGATGCTCTTTGCCTTAATAAAAAAAAATGCTTGGAATTTTATATATTTATTTTTTTGAAGGATTTCATTGTTTTAAAAATAATAAAATTAAATTTTTTTTATTTGGGGTTTAGGGTGTCACATTAGTGGTATCAGAGCTGGTCTGTCCAATCAGACCGTAAATGTGTTATGTGCTTGCTATGTTTCCTTGTGTACTCTGTTATTTGTGTGTTGTTGTTATGATCATTATTGTGTTAGTGGTATAGAACTAATTTAGTTCCCTTCTCCTTAGTGTCTCACTATATTCGATTGGCTTATCTGATTGATGTAGGTAGTGATGGCTAGTGGAAGGAATGACGCTGCGATTGCTGAGGCTCTAGAGTCCATGGCTGGAGTTACAGTGCAGGCTCTCCAAGCTTTGGCTGAATCTCAAGCTACTGCACAAGCCTCTGCGCAAGCTGCTACTCAAGCTGCACAGGTTGCTGCTCAAGCTGTTGCTCAAGCTGTTGCTCAAGCTACTACCTACAGTGGTGGCCAAGGAAATGTGCAAATATATGAGTTCATGGTGATGGATCGATTCCACAAGGCTAACCCTCCATTGTTTGAAGGTCACTATAATCCTGATGGAGCTCAGAAGTGGTTGCAAGAGGTTGAGAAAATTTTCAGAGGAGTGGCATGTCCCGAAGGTCAGAAAGTGCATTTGGGAACCTTTATGTTGACAGAAGAAGCTGAACATTGGTGGGATAATGCGCGTCAACGCTTAGAGAATACAGGGACTGCAATAACTTGGACTGTATTCAGAAACATGTTCTTAGTCAAGTATTTCCCCGAAGACATTCGCAATAGGAAGGAAATGGAGTTTATCAAATTAGAACAAGGGAATATGTCAGTAGCGGAGTATGCCGCTAAGTTTGAGGAGTTATCCAGGTACTACCCACTCTATGTTGGAGAGGCAGGAGAAAAGTCTAAGTGCATCAAGTTTGAAATGGGACTTAGGCCAGAGATCAAGAAGCAGGTTGGGATGCAAGAGATCCGTGATTTTCCTACCCTAGTGAGTAAGAGTAGGATTTATGATAAGGATAGCCGGGCTGAAAAGGCACATTACAGAAACACTGGAACCATGAAGGATAAGAGACCTATGCATCATAACAGAGGAAAACCTTACTCTTTTCCTCCTAGCAAATCTGGAAGTCATCTGAATTATCAACAATACAATTATTCAACTGGAAGGGGAAATAGTAGTGGTAATGGGAGAGGAAATGGAAGCAGTTACAGTTATGGAAGTAGTAGAGGAAACCTCAATGGGCAAGGAGTTAGTAACGGGAATGGCAACAACAGGAGTCAGGTCTCGAGCAACAACAGCGGTAATAATGGCAATCCGACTACTCCTATCCGATGTCACAAGTGTGGTAAGCAGGGTCATATGACATTTGAGTGCAAGGATGCTGCAGTTACTTGTTTTAATTGCCAACAGCAGGGCCACATCAGCCCCGCATGCCCCTATCCAAGGAAGACTCCACAGTCTGGAAACCAGAGTTCCCAAGCCAGCCGACCTAAATCCAATGGAAGAGTCTTTGCCCTCAGTGGTGCAGGAGCGTCTGAGAAAGACAACTTGATCCAAGGTACGTGTCTCATAAGTGATACTCCTTTATTTGTACTATTTGATTGTGGTGCCACTCATTCCTTTGTGTCCCTTGATTGTGTTAGGCGTTTAGGATTACCTGTGTCTCGTTTGCAGTATGATTTGATTGTGAATACCCCAGCTAGTGATTCCGTTGATACCTCTAGTGTTTGTCTTGACATTTCTATCCATGTGTGTGGGAGGGACTTCCGAGTTGACTTAGTGTGTTTACCTTTGCGTTTGGTCGATGTGATTCTTGGTATGGATTGGCTATCTGCCAACCGTGTCCGCGTAGATTTTTTTAGTAAAACCATTGAATTCCTGGAGTCAGAAGAGAGGGAGAAGCCTAGCAATATATCCGCCAACCAAGTGAAGGCACTTTTGAAAGAAGATGCCCAGTTATACATGATCCTAGCCTCATTGGAATTTGAAGAAAAAGTGGTAATACGAGATGTTCCTATTGTGTGTGAATTCCCTGAAGATGTCAATAGTTTACCACCAGAGCGTGAGATTGAGTTTAGCATTGACCTTGTACCAGGTACTGGACCCATATCTATGGCACCGTATAGGATGTCTCCTTTAGAATTGTCTGAGCTTAAGAAGCAATTGGAAGAGCTTTTAGATAAACAATTTATAAGGCCTAGTGTGTCACCATGGGGTGCACCTGTGTTGTTGGTTAAGAAGAAGGATGGCTCTATGAGGTTGTGTGTGATTACCGTCAACTTAATAAAGTGACAATCAAGAATAAGTATCCGCTACCTAGGATAGATGACCTTATGGACCAATTGAGAGGATCTTGTGTGTTTAGTAAGATTGATTTGAGATCAGGTTACCATCAGATTCGAGTGAAGTCTTCTGATATCCCTAAAACCGCCTTTAGGACCCGTTATGGCCATTATGAGTATTTGGTTATGCCTTTTGGTGTGACTAATGCCCCAGCAATGTTTATGGATTACATGAACCGAATCTTTCATCCTTACCTAGACTCATTTGTGGTTGTGTTTATAGATGATATCTTAGTGTACTCTAAGACTAAGGAGGAGCATGGTGATCATTTAAGGATAGTCTTGCAAACCCTTAAGGAGAAACAATTATTTGCGAAGTTGTCTAAGTGTGAATTTTGGTTAGAGGAAGTGAGTTTCCTAGGACATGTAATTTCAAAAGGTGGAATAGCTGTTGATCCTGCTAAGGTAGAGAGTGTCTTAGAATGGAAAGCACCTAGGTCAGTGACTGAGATTAGGAGTTTCCTAGGATTGGCAGGTTATTATCGTAGATTCATAGAAGGATTCTCCAAGTTGGCCTTACCTTTAACTAAGTTGACCCGAAAGGGGGAATTGTTCGTGTGGGACAACCATTGTGAGAATAGTTTTCAAGAGCTTAAGAAACGATTGACCTCTGCACCGATCTTAGTGTTACCTAACCAGAGTGAACCTTTTGTAGTGTATTGTGATGCGTGTGGTTCAGGATTAGGTGGAGTACTTATGCAGGATGGGAAGGTTGTAGCGTATGCTTCTAGGCAACTGAAGATTCATGAGAGGAACTACCCTACCCACGACTTAGAACTAGCAGCAGTTGTTTTTGTACTTAAGATGTGGAGACATTACTTATATGGATCTAGATTTGAGGTTTTCAGTGACCATAAGAGCCTTAAGTACCTTTTTGACCAGAAGGAGTTGAATATGAGACAACGTAGGTGGATGGAATTTCTTAAGGATTTTGATTTTGAGCTTAACTATCACCCTGGAAAGGCCAATGTAGTGGCCGATGCCTTGAGTAGGAAGACTTTGAGTGTGTTCGCTTTAATGGTTAAGCATAGTGAGTTGTTGGAACAGTTTAGAGACCTTAGTTTAGTTTGTGAAGTGACACCAGGAAGTATTAAATTGGGAATGTTAAAGGTAACTAGTGGGCTGTTAGAAGAGATCAAAAAAAGTCAGAAGTTGGACTTACACCTTTTAGATAAGTTAGAGTTGATTGACCAAGGTAGAGAACCTGATTTTAAAATTGGTGAGGATGATATTTTGAGATTTAAGGATTTCATTGTTTTAAAAATAATAAAATTAAATTTTTTTTTATTTGGGGTTTAGGGTGTCACAAAAAATCCAAAAAAAACTCATATTTTCATTCTTTATTTGATGAATTTGATTGGAAATATGAGTTTATTTGAATATTTGAGTTATGAATTTGATCAAATTTGCATTATATTGAAGATGATAATTAATTTGATAGGTTTTGTTCAAAAAATTTGATGAATTTTTTGAATTTTTGTAAAAAAAATGATAACATTGTTGACATTTCAAGACATAAAAGATCAAATTATTACTTAAAATTAAATAAAAAACTAAATCGAAAGGAAAAAAAAAGATAAATTACTGAAGTGTTATCTGAAATTAAGTTAAAAGGTCATGCGAGCAATTATGCCAAAAATTTATATTGTCAACACTTTATAGGGATTCTTTTTAATAACCTTTATTTTTTTTTAAGAAAAATAATTATCAAACTACTCACTTTTAAAAACTATATATCAAAATATCTCTTTTTTTTTTACTAGTTACAAATCATCTTTGCAACTTTTTTAAGAAAGTCAGAGTTTGTGAAGGTGAATTATTTAAGAGATTTTTTCTCCATTCAATTTGTTTTTAAAATTAACAACTATATATATATATATATATATATATATATATATATATAATTAATATAATTCAATTATTTTTAATTGGCCCACGTATGAAAGGTGAAATATTGTATCCCAATCGTGCGGAGAATTAAAAAAGGTCGTCCAATATGTCATTAACTAGTCATAATCGAAAATCATTATAGACAACTCTAGTTAATGTAAATAATTTTTGTAAAATTTGTGTTGTTATTTTTTAGGAATGAATTATATTAATTATATTAATTATATATATGTATATATATATATATATATATATATATATTTATTGTTAAATTAAAAAAAATTAATGTAAAAAAAATTTCCTTTAGTTAGTCATTTTTGCAAACTCAGACTGTTTTTTAAGAAATCGGCATCTGTAAAAATAATTTGTAAATTAGAAAAAAATATATTTTGTTATTATAAAAGTCATATATTTTTAATATTATAATAATTATAATTGTCGATTTAAATCTTTTAACGCTAATAGTGTGTGTATATATATATATAGATATATGACACTATTACCAATATTAAATGACACTAATTTTATAATAAGAATATTAAATTACACTATTACCGATATTAAATAGCACTATTACCAATATTAAATGACATTATTTCCGATAATAATATTAAATGACACACTTACCAATAATAATATTAAATGAAACTGTTACCAAGAAAATTCATATATTCATCAAATACATAATTCAAAAATTCAAATAAATTCATATTTCCGTCTCCAACAACATCAAATTCATCAAATAAAGAATGAAAATATGAGTTTATTTGAATGAGTTTATTTTGTTGGTATGTATTTATAATTGGTTATTCAGGGGCACCTTTAGACGACATTAATTTTTGATGAAATATAATAATATTAAATATATTTTTTGGTTCAAAAATATTATATAAGTCTCAATAATAGTCAAACTTGTATTTAATATTTATCTGGATATATGACAACGATACTAATTTTATAATAATAATATTAAATGACACAATTACCAATATTAAATGACATTATTACCGTTAATAATATTAAATGACACAATTACTAATAATAATATTAAATGACACCATTATGAATATCAATGCTAAAAAATTTTAGACTTAATTGCTCTCGCGATCCCTTAACTTAATTTCAACTAACATTTCAGTCATTTATCTTTTCTTTTTTTTTTAATTCTTGATATAATCTTTTATAAATTTTTTAGTAACAATTTGATCATTTATATCTTAAAATGTGAACAATGTTATCATTTCTTTACAGAAACTTAGAAAATTCATCAAAATCTTCAAACAAAACCGATATAAGTCAATACCAATTTTAAGAAAATTCAGATATTCATCAAATGTATAACTTAAATATTTTAAAAAATCTCATATTTTCATTGTTTATTTGATGAATTTGATTGGAAATATGAGTTTATTTGAATATTTGAGTTATGAATTTGATGAAATTTGCATTATATTGAAGATGATAATTAATTTTATAGGTTTTGTTTGAAAATTTTGATAAATTTTTTGAATTTTGGTAAAAAAAATGATAACATTGTTGACATTTTAAGACATAAAAGATCAAATTATTACTTAAAATTAAGTAAAAGACTAAATCGAAAAGAAAAAAAAGATAAATGACTAAAGTGTTATCTGAAATAAAGTTAAAAGGCCATGGGAGTAATTATGCCAAAAATTTATATTGTCAACACTTTATATAGGGATTCTTTTTAATAACCTTTATTTTTTTTCTAAAAAAATAATTATCAAACTACTCTCTTTTAAAAACTATATATTAAAATATCTCTTTTTTTTGTCTAGTTACAAATCGTCTTTGCAATTTTTTCAAGAAAGTCCGAGTTTAAAAAGGTGACTTATTTAAGAGATTTTTTTCCATTCAATTTGTTTTTAAAATTAACAACTATATATATATATATATAATTAATATAATTCAATTTTTTTTAATTGACCTATGTATGAAAGGTGAAATATTGTATCACAATGTGCGGACAATTAAAAAAGGTCGTCCAATATGTCATTAACTAGTCATAATCGAAAATTATTGCAGGCAACTCTAGTTAATCTAAATAATTTTTGTAAAATTTGTGTTGTTGTTTTTTAAGAATGAATTATATTAATTATATATATGTATATATACATATATATTTATTGTTAAATTAAAAAAAAATGAATGTAAAAAAAAATTTCCTTTAGTTAGACATCTTTGCAAACTCGGACTGTTTTTTAAGAAGTCGTCATTTGTAAAAACAATTTGAAACTTAGAAAAAAAATATTTTGTTATTATAAAAGTCATATATTTTTAATATTCTAATAATTATAATTGACGATTTAAATTTTTTAACGCTAATAGCGTGTGTGTATATATATATATATATATATGACACTATTACCAGTATTAAATGACACTAATTTTATAATAAGAATAATAAATTACACCATTACCGATATTAAATAGCACTATTACCAATATTAAATGACACTAATTTTATAATAATAATATTAAATGACACTATTACTAATATTAAATAACACTATTACCAATATTAAATGACACTATATAAAGATATTAATATTAAATGACACAATTACCAATAATAATATTAAATGACACTATTATCGATATCAATCATAAAAAAATTTAAGCTTCCTCTCGCGATACCTTAACTTAATTTCAAGTAATATTTCACTCAATTATCTTTTTTTCTTGATTTACTCTTGTATTTTTAATTTTTAGTAACAATATGATGCTTTATATCTTAAAATGTCAACAATGTTATCATTTCTTTAAAGAAACTTAAAAAATTTATCAAAATCTTCAAACAAAACCCATAAAATTCAATACCCGTTTAATGAAAATTCATATATTCGTCAAATGCATAACTCAAATATTCGAATAAACTCGTTTTTCCATCTCCAACAACATCAAATTCATCAAATAAAGAATGAAAATATGAGTTTATTTGAATATTTCAGTTATGAATTTAATGAAATTTGCATTATATTGAAGATGATAATTAATTTTATGCGTTTTGTTTGAAAATATTGATGAATTTTTTTGAATTTTAGTAAAAAATATGATAACATTGTTGACATTTTAAAACATAAAAGATCAAATTGTTACTTAAAATTAAATAAAAGACCAAATTGAAAAGCAAAAAAGATAAAGGACTAAAGTGTTATCTGAAATTAAGTTAAGAGACCGTGAGAGCAATTATGGCAAAAATTTATGTTGTCAACACTTTATAGATATTTTTTTTAATATATATATCAAGGGCCCCAAGGTAGGAAAAACATAGATTTGATCCTAATCTCTAAATTATATTCAAACATACGAAGTCTCTTTACAAATTTTCAAATCAATTGAAGATACACAATTTTCAAATGAATCTGCCAGATTATCATCGAAAAAAACATATTGCAATTTCCTGGATCTATGATAATTTCATATTCATACTATGTTATAAAATCAACTCTCAAATTCATAATGTGTTATATGATGTGAAGGACAATTGTACAGAGCAAGAAACAAAAATTAATTTTCAAGATGTGAACAAGAAACGAAAAGCAAAATAAAACGAATCACGACAAACATCAAAGCAAAAAAAAAACACAATAAACAAAACAGAGAAGATGAACCCTAAACCAAACATTGTACAGAGCAACCCACATAACATAGCAGCAAACAAGCAAACGCGAAAATATGAACAAAGATGCAAACCTGTTAGTACACGAATCGGAGACGAACACCATAGAATAGGAGAAAAAACGAGTCGAAAACGGCGCAATGTGGTGATGAAGACAGCGATGAAGACGACACAATGTGGTGATGAAGACGGCGCAATGTGGTGATGAAGACGGAGGGGGTGAATAAAGGAGATATCGCGTTGACGGTGATGATCGGTGGCGCAACGTGGTGACAAACTAGGGATTTAGTGAAAAAAGCTTGACGGTGACGAGGATTTAGGGATTAAGAGTGTTTGACGGTGATGATTTAGGGATTAAGAGTGCTTGACGGTGATGAGGATTTAGGGAAGTGCTTCACGGTGATGAGGATTTAGGGAAATGCTTGACCTTTCTTCTGTCCACGTTAATTAGATACTTTCTTTTTTTTAAACTTGCTTTTATTTTATATAATAAAAAAATAATATAATGTTTAAATATTAAATATATATATATATATATTATTAATATTTTATTTGGAGGGAATTATTCCCGCAAAAAATTTCATGAATGTTAAATTTTTAAATAACATTTTATAATTGTAGTCTTTTATTGAAAATAAGGTAACAATCGAAAAATGTTCCTAGACATGTCTAAGAGAACAATTATCAAATATTGCCATAGAGTTATCATAGGGACATTTTAAAACTGTGCCCAAAAATATTTTAGAGAACGTTTCTTTGGTGTTGCAAAAACAATACTGACAACAACATAAAATGTTGCCTTATCTATTTTTAGGCAACATTTTATACATGTTGCTTAAAAAAAATGTTGCCAGAGACCATAAATGTTGTAGTGAAACTACTCTCTTTTAAAAACTATATATCAAAATATCTTTTTTTTTTCTAGTTACAAATCGTCTTTGCAACTTTTTTAAGAAAATTCGAGTTTGCAAAGGTGACTTATTTAAGAGATTTTTTTTTTCCATTCAATTTGTTTTTAAAATTAATATGCGGAGAATTAAAAAAGGTCGTCCAATATGTCATTAACTAGTCATAATCGAAAATTATTGCAGGCAACTCTAGTTAATCTAAATAATTGTTGTAAATTTTGTGTTGCTGTTTTTTAGGAATAAATTATATATATATATATATATATATATATATATATATATATATATTTTTGTTGTTAAATTAAAAAAAATGAATGTAAAAAAAAAATTCCTTTAGTTAGTCGTGTTTGCAAACTCAGACTTTTTTTAAGAAGTCGTCATTTGTATTAATGATTTGTAACTAAAAAAAAAAGATATTTTGTTATTATAAAAGTCAATTATTTTTAATAATCTAATAATTATAATTGACGATTTAATTTTTTTTAAGCTAACAATGTATATATATATATATATGACACTATTACTAATATTAAATGACACAAATTTTATAATAATAATATTAAATGACACTATTACTAATATTAAATAACACTATTACCAATATTAAATGACACTATATAAAGATAATAATATTAAATGACACAATTACCAATAACAATATTAAATGACACTATTACCAATACCAATCATAAAAAAATTTAAGCAGCTCTCGGGATACCTTAACTTAAGGTCAGGTAATATTTCACTCATTTATCTTCTTTTTTTTTTTTCTCGATTTAGTCTGTTTTTTAATTTTTAGTAACAATGTGATCCTTTATATCTTAAAATGTCAACAATGTTATCATTTCTTTAAAGAAACTTAAAAAATTTATCAAAATCTTCAAACAAAACCCACAAAATTTAATACCCATTTCAAGAAAATTTATATATTCGTCAAATGCATAACTCAAATATTCGAATAAACTCGTTTTTCCATCTCCAACAACATCAAATTCATCAAATAAAGATTGAAAATATGAGTTTATTTGAATATTTCAGTTATGAATTTGATGAAATTTTCATTATATTGAAGATGATAAATAATTTTATGTGTTTTGTTTGAAAATTTTGAAGAAATTTTTTGAATTTTAGTAAAAAAATGATAATATTGTTGACATTTTAAAACATAAAAGATCAAATTGTTACTTAAAATTAAATAAAAGACTAAATCAAAAAGCAAAAAAAGATAAAGGACTAAAATGTTATCTGAAATTAATTTAAGAGGCCGTGGGAGCAATTATGGCAAAAATTTATGTTGTCAACACTTTATAGATATTTTTTTTAATAACCTTTATTTTTTAAAAATTAATTATCAAACTACTCTCTTTTAAAAACTATATATCAAAATATCTTTTTTTTTTCTAGTTACAAATCGTGTTTGCAACTTTTTTAAGAAAGTTCGAGTTTGCAAATGTGAGTTATTTAAAAGATTTTTTTTTTTCACTCAATTTTTTTAAAAAAATAACAAAAATATACGTGTGTATATATATATATATATATAATTCAATTTTTTTTAATTGGCCCACTTATAAAAGGTGAAATATTGTATCACAATCCTACGGAGAATTAAAAATAATCTAAATTATTTTTGTAAAATTTTTGTTGTTATTTTTTATGAATGAATTATATATATATATATATATATATATATATATATATATATATATTTTGTTAACTAAAAAAAATGAATGTAACAAATAAATCTCTTTAGTTAGTCGTCGTTGCAAACTCAGACATTTTTTTTTAAAATGTCGTCATTTGTAAAAACGACTTGTAACTAAGAAAAAAAAAGATATTTTGTTATTATAAAAGTCAAATATTTTTTGATAATCTAATAATTGTAATTGACAATTTAATTTTTTTTTCGCTAACAGTATACATACACACACATATATATATGATACTATTACCGATATTAAATGATACTAATTTTATAATAATAATATTAAATGACACTATTACCGATATTAAATAATACTATTACCAATATTAAGTGACACTATTACCGATAATAATACTAAATGACACAATTACCAGTAATAATATTAAATGAAACTATTAGCAATGCCAATGCTAAAAAAAATTTGTAAGATCAGATGTGCATCTAAGAGGGGGGGGGGTGAATTAGGTGTTTGGGTATTTTAGCAGTTTTCAGAATTTTAGTGATCAATTTTTGCGCTTAATGATGATAGATGAAAAGTAAATAGCAGTAAGTAAATGAACACAGCAAATTTATCCTGGTTCCCCTTATAACCAAGGGTACATCCAGTCCTCTTGCTCACCACAAGAGATTTCCTTCACTATTTGTCAGAATATGTACAAGTCCTCACCCTAGGACCTTTGCTACAACCTTCTAACAAACCTTCTATGATAGAACACTACTATCTTAGATAAAAACACTTAAAGAAAGTACAACTTTCTTTTACAAACACTTGTGATTTGATAAGAGTATAGGAGTAAGAAAGAGGTAGAATGATAACAATCCAATATTGATTCAAGTACGTTGAGAACCTTAAGGATATGAAAATGATATGCAAGTACTTGAATTTAAGAAAATGACTTTGAGAAAAATTCAGAAAAGTTTGTTCAAAGTCTTTGAAGTTGTGTAGTAGGATTGTTGTTTTTGAATCTGAAGTTGTGATGTATTTATAGTCCATAAACATCTCTTCAGATTCGTGGCCATTGATCCAAGAGGTTTGAAGAAGAACTGCAATGTTTTAGATTCAATTCAGAACTGAAAAAGTGCATTGCTTCCAGTTGTATTCGAATACAGGCTATGTGTATTCGAATACGCCTCTTTGCAACGTTCAAATTTATTCAAATTAAACACTGTGTATTCGAATACACTTGGATGTAGTCGAATACATATTGGTTAATTTGGCCACTGACTTGCTGGGTGTATTCGAATACAATAGGATGTAGTCGAATACAGATGAAGGGTTTTGGCTACTGACTTAACATTTCTTCATCTGTATTCGAATACACAAGGATGTAGCCGAATACAGATGAAGGATTTTAGCTACTGACTTAGCAATTCTTCATCTGTATTCGAATACATGATGTTGTATTCAAATACACTTTTGCATATTGTCAAAAATATTAATTCTAATACTTTGAAAACAAAGTTTTTGACTTTCAAAAATGTTGTTTATGCATATGTAAGGATGTAAGGTTCTCTTGTATATGATTTCATGGATTGTATCATTTACCTTTACATAAAACATCTAATTTAATCCATCAGAGAATGTTTGGAGACTGTCTTGAAGACTTCTTCTTTTTGAGCTTGTCGCTTTGAGCAGGATCATCTTTTGTATCATCAAAAACATGTATTTTACATTCTCCCCCTTTTTGATTATGACAAAACCATATGTTGTGTATTGATGACTCCCCCGTAATGTATGCACATCATGCTCCCCCGTAAAGTAAGCATACTTCCGTGGCGAATGGTCAAGGGAACATGTGTATTGAGTACCTATATTGATCATTGAAAGAACAACAAAATACCATATTTTCTCCCCCTTTTGACATGATCAAAAAGAAGAAGACAACCAATAATATACGAAGGAATAAAACAAAATAGAAACATAATAGGCCAAATAAACATAATATAAAAACCAAGCAATCAAACAAGCAGAGAAAAGTTCATAAGAGTCATAATACAACGCCAAAATGGAACCGAAAGTAACAGATAGGACAGCAGAGCAAAAACATGAAAGAAGCATAACAAAATGTCAACTTGTCCTAGGAAACTAAATACTAATCAGTGATGGCCAGGCGGGAGATGAAGATGATCAATCTTGTCGGACAGAATACACATTTCATGAATCAAACTGCTTTGGTTGGTTGCGATGGTGGATTCGATAGTCTGAAAGCGAGTAGCAACCGAAGTGGTGAAATCAGAGAGGCAGTTCTAAAGAGAATCAAGTTTTTCCATAACCATGCGATTTGAGACATAGTCATCATCAGAGGCTATTTCTTCAGCGTCATCATCGTCAGGAGCAGCATCAGTTGCAGCACCATCAGAATTAGCAGAAGTTTGTCCAAGATCACTCATATGAATGTACTTCTGAAGTGGTTCGTGCCAAACAATTTTCATACTAGGAAGGACACTTAAATCCAGCACATTGTCCTTTGTAACAGTATACAAAACCTCCTCAGAGAAGTCGACTTCGAAGTGTTCGAGAATACGAGTGACTTCCTTGGCGTAAGGCAAACCAACAGCTTCTCTGGATGTAAACATAACTGACTTAATGATATATGCCCAATTGAGAGGAAGCCCTTCGAACATAAAATACATAAGCTGGAGTTCAAACTTAGAAATCTGTGAATAGTTACCAGCTTTGGGAACCAAAATATAACTTAAGAAATAATGAAGCAACCGATAATCAACAGTGAGATGACCAACGCCATATCGTTGCTTAGCAAATTTGGAACCGGCTTGACTACGCTTCTGTTCCATAGTTTGTTTATTAAATCGACAAAGAGTCACATAAGCATCATATTTGGGAACACCAGCCCATTTACAGAGGTTAGTGGGACTAACTCGCTGTCCCGCACAGGGAATTTTAAAAATGTCACCAATAATGTGCGAATCGAGCACAATATCTTTCCCTTTGACACGAGATTTCAACAGTTTGCCATCCCTAGTTAAATTGCAGTAAAAGACCCTAACTAAATCGGGGTAGATAGGACCTTTGTAACTAATAAACTCTTCCATACGTTGAGCTTTAAGTAAAGCAGGAAATTGAAATGCAGAAAATGAGTCTAAAGTACCAAATTTTGGAATGATGAGGCGTTTGTCGGAGTAGAGTGTGCGAAACCGAGCAATTTCCTCCGGTGTGTGTAAGAGGCGTGATAAGTCCGTGACGTTGGTGCTCTTTGTTCGTTTCTTGGAGGGACCCACGCAGGCATGCTTAGTTCTAGGTCCTCGTTTGCGTGCGTCTTGAACGGTGTTGGAGACGTTGGACATATTGATGGGAAAGAAATTTGGGGGTTTAGGGTTTATGAGTGTGCGAAATCTGAATGAAGGAAGGATAGAGATGAAAAAATAGGATTGGGCTTGGAAGTTGATAACAATGGAGTAAGATGAAGGGAAGGGTTTCGAAAAGGGAGGAAGGAGGCAAACGTATTCGAATACCTAATCTGTGTAATGGAGCAAAATTGATGTCGTGGCCTTTAAATATAACAGAAAAATTGGAAGGTGTAGTCGAATACACTTGAGTGTATTCGAATACAAATGGAAAAATTTGGATTCTGAGTGGTTCTGAGAACAGGTGTAGTCGAATACACTTGAGTGTATTCGAATACAAATGGAAATTTTTTGATTCTGAGTGGTTCTGGGAAAGAGGGGTAGTCGAATACACTGGGATATCTAGAATGTGTATTCGGCTACATCTTCTATTTATTTGAAGCAGAGAGTAATATACCATATATAGCAGTATAATTTCATTATATAATCACCAAGATAAGGACAGGTAAGCATAGACAACTGAATTATAATATGCTAACAAGAGAAAGAACTAATACCTTTGAGATGATGATAACAAAGTACCTTATATTTAAAGATCACTTTCACTTAAGATGCCGAGTTCTCGTCGTATTTTATAAAATGAGTCCTTAGGAAGTGGTTTGGTGAAGATGTCGGCAAGTTGATTATGAGTATCCACAAATGTGACTTCAACATTTCCTTTAAGTACATGATCGCGTAGAAAATGATGTCGTATATCAATATGTTTGGTCCGAGAGTGCATGATTGGATTCTTTGAGATATTTATCGCACTAGTGTTGTCGCATCTTAACAGAATGCATCCGAGATCGAGTCCATAGTCACATAGTTGTTGCTTAAGCCACAGAATTTGGGCACAACAACTTCCTGCTGCTATATATTCTGCTTCAGCAGTACTGAGTGTATCACATGCTTGCTTTTTACATGACCATGATACGAGTGCATTTCCCAAGACATGGCAAGTGCCGCTTGTGCTTTTACGGTCGGTTTTACATCCTGCATAATCTGAATCAGAATATCCAACGAGACTACAAATACTACCTTTCGGATACCATAGTCCTACGTTGGTTGTTCCTTTCAAATATTTCATGATTCGTTTGACGGCTACAAGATGTGATTCTTTAGGATCCGCCTGAAATCTTGCACACAAACAAACACTAAACATAATATCTGGCCGGCTGGCCGTTAGATATAATAAAGAGCCAATCATACCTCGATATTTTGAAATGTCTATTGATATACCAGATTCATCCTTATCAACATACGTTCCTGAACCCATTGGAGTAGCACTTTCTTTGCAATTTTCCATTTCAAATCGTTTTAGCAATTCTTTGCAATATTTTGCTTGATTGATAAAGATGCCATGCTTGAGTTGTTTGATGTGAAGGCCAAGAAAATAGTTTAATTTTCCCATCATGGACATTTCAAATTCACCTTGCATCATCAATGAGAACTCTTCACATATTTCATTGTTTGTTGAACCGAATATGATATCGTCAACATAGATTTGGACCAGCAAGGTGTGACCATTATTTCGTTTAATAAATAATGTCTTGTCAACCTTTCCTTTTTCAAAACCTCTTTCACACAGGAAGGCACTCAATCTGTCATACCAAGCTCTTGGTGCTTGTTTTAGACCATAGAGAGCTTTCCTTAGTTTGAATACATGTGTAGGATTTTTGAAGTCCTCAAAGCCGGGTGGCTGTTTGACATATACTTCTTCATTGATGTATCCATTTAGAAAGGCACTTTTCACATCCATCTGAAATAATTCAAAGTTCATAGAGCAAGCATAAGCAAGTAGTAAACGTATTGCTTCTAACCTTGCGACCAGAGCAAATGTTTCGTCAAAATCAATTCCTTCTTCTTGATTATATCCTTGGGCGACTAATCTTGCTTTATTGCGAACAACTATACCGTTTTCGTCAAGTTTATTTTTAAACACCCATTTTGTACCAATTATGTGTTTATTTCCTGGGTTAGGAACAAGTTCCCAAACTTCATTTCTTTCGAATTGGTTAAGTTCTTCTTGCATAGAAATTATCCATTGATCATCTTTGAGTGCTTCACCAATTTTGGAAGGTTCGATTTGAGAAACAAATGCCATGTTTAAGCATGCATCTTGTAGTTTAAGTCTCGTTGTAACTCCTTTGTTGATATCACCAATAATGTTATCAATTGGATGATCCCGATGAGTTCTCCATTCCTTTGGGAGTTTATCATTTTCCTTTTCAATGTTGACTTCATTGTCTTGACTCAGTTGATCAATTTGATCTTCTTTACTTGGATCACTACTTTCAATGTCATCATCATCATAAGAAATAGCTTTGTCCTCTTTCAAGGGGTTAGTTTCATCAAAAGTTACATGTATTGATTCTTCTACAATTAAAGTTCTTTTATTGAAAATTCTAAATGCTTTACTAGATAATGCATAACCAATAAAGATACCTTCATCTGCTTTTTCATCGAATTTTCCAAGATTGTCTTTTCCGTTATTCAGCACAAAACACTTGCATCCAAAGATGTGGAAGTGAGAGATATTGGGCTTTCTGCCTTTGTAAAGTTCATAAGGAGTCTTCTTAAGAAGTGGCCGAATGTTTACTCTGTTAGTAACATAGCATGTCGTGTTTACAGCATCTGCCCAAAAGTACTTTGGTAGGTTTGAATCACTTAACATGGTTCTTGCAAGTTCTACCAAGGATCTGTTCTTTCTCTCAACAACCCCATTTTGTTGAGGCGTTCTAGGTGCAGAAAAATTGTGGAAAATTCCATTTTCTTCACAGAATTCTTCAAATAAGGTATTTTGAAATTCTCTTCCATGATCACTTCTAATTGATACAATTTTGGATGATTGTTCATTTTGGACTAGTTTGGCATAATTTTTAAATGCTTTAAAAGCTTCGTTTTTACTTGCCAAAAACAAGGTCCATGTGTACCTTGAATAGTCATCAACTATCACTAGTCCATATGAATTTCCACCAAGACTTTTAGTTCTTGATGGACCAAACAAATCCATGTGTATTAATTGAAGTGGTCTTGTAGTTGATATAACATTTATAGCTTTGAAAGAAGTTTTTGTTTGTTTACCTTTTTGACATAGCGTCACATAATTTATCCTTGACAAATTTCATTTTTGGTAATCCAACAACAAGATCATGCTTGACTAGTTTGTTTAAATGATTCATGTGGATATGTGCAATTCTTTTGTGCCATAGCCATGCATCATTGTTGTCACTTACCAAAAGACATTTCATTTTCAAGGATAAATCGTCAAGATTAAGTATAAAAATATTCTTGAAACGTTTACCGATAAATTGAATTTCACTTGTTGCTGCATTTTGAATGATGCACTCTTCTTTGTTGAAGACTATCTTGTGTCCTTTGTCACATAGCTGGTTGATGCTTATGAGATTATGCTTTAGTCCTTTAACATACAAAACATCTTCAATTGATGGAGAAGGTGTTGTTCCAACTTTTCCAATACCTAAGATTCTTCCTTTATTATTATCTCCATATACTACGTATCCTTTTGATTCAAGGGTCAAGGCTGAAAATTTTGTTATGTCACCCGTCATGTGTTTGGAGCACCCACTATCTAAGTACCACAAATTTGAAGTACTTTGTGTGTATACCTACAAAATTGAAATCAAATTTTATTAGGTACCCAAAGTGCTTTGGGTCCTTGGGGGTTAGTTCCTTTCTTGACCCATATGCAATGCCCTTTAGGAATGCTAATGTTTCTTATATGACAAGCATTAGGTGTGTGTCCATGAATACCACAATATGAGCAAGTAGGAATCTTACTAGTATATGTATGAAGTTTATTTTTAGTAGATTTCTCCTTATAAGAGTGACCCTTTTGTAAAATTGTAACATTTCTTTGATTGGTTTGAGTACTTGATTTCACAAAAATGGTCTTATTTGAGCTTGGTTTATCAAATTTAGAAAATCCAATACCACTTTTATCGTTTGAATATCTTTGCATGTTTAGAACATTTTCCAATCCTATATGACCTTTTTCATATCTTTCAATCACTCTATTTAGTTGAACAATTTTAAATGAATGGGAATCACATTTGTTGCATGTAAAATTCTGCTTTGATTTTTCAGCATCTTTTTCCATAATATCAATTTTTTCTTTAAGACATGAAATTTCTTTCTTTTGTGTTGATACTTGTTTAAGCAGATTTTTACATTCAACAAGAAGTTCCTTTATTGCATTTTGTGCTTCATTGTATTCTATGACTAATTCATGATTATAATGAGCAATGTTTAAGTTACTAACCTCTTCGTCATCTGAATGATGTGAAGCCATTAGTGCAACGTTAGCACATTCATCACTTTCAGTTTCTGATGATGAACTTATATCGTTATCTTCCCATGCTATATATGTTTTCTTGAAGTCTTTTCTTTTACCGGCATTCTTCTTGATGAGATCTGGGCAATCTGCTTTGATATGTCCTTGTTTCCCGCATTCAAAGCATGTGAAATTTTGGTTGGTAGTAGAGCTATCTTTCTTTCTGAAGTTCTTCTTTTTGAAACTTCTGTTATTTTTAAGAAATTTACCGAATTTCTTGACAAGGAAGTTAATGTTTTCGTCTTCATCAGAAATTTCGTCTTTGACTACTTCCTTTGATTCGGTCTTTAGAGCAATGTTTTTGCTCTTCTTTTCTTGGGTTTCATTTTGCTCTAATCTTCCAAGTTCTATTTCATGTTCTTGCAATTTGTCATATAATGCAGAAAGTGACATTTTGGATAAACTCTTCTTTTCTGATATCGCTGTCACCTTTGGTTGCCACGCCCTAGTTAGTGACCTTAATACTTTCAGATTCAGTTCATCGTTGGAGAAAATCTTTCCAAGGGCTGTCAAGTGATTTGTTAAGTGGGATAATCGTTTCTGCATGTCTAATATAGATTCTCCAGGCTGCATACGAAATAATTCATACTCTTGAGAAAGTGTATTAAGTTTGGATCTTTTTACCTCTACGGTGCCTTCATGGGTTACTTCCAATGTGTCCCATATCTCCTTGGCTGTTTTACAATGAGATACGCGGAAAAATTCATCCATACATAATGCTGATTGTAGAATGTTTTTAGCCTTTTTGTCAAATAGCACTTTCCTTTTATCGTCATCGGTCCAGGAATTCTTTATCTTGATTTCTTCTTTGTCATTTATAACTGTTGTTGGGATGTAGGGACCATTTTCAACAGCATCCCATATTTCATCTCCCTGAGCCTCTAGATATGCTTGCATGCGTATTTTCCAAAAATCATAATGTTCACCAACGAAACATGGTGGTTTATTGCTGCTGCCACCGTCTCTGAAAACTGGTTGTGCGGAAGCCATGAATTATTGATCTAGGAGTAAGTTACCCTGAACCTGCTCTGATGCCAATTGTAAGATCAGATGTGCACCTAAGAGGGGGGGGGGGGTGAATTAGGTGTTTGGGTATTTTAGCAGTTTTCAGAATTTTAGTGATCAATTTTTGCGCTTAATGATGATAGATGAAAAGTAAATAGCAGTAAGTAAATGAACACAGCAAATTTATCCTAGTTCCCCTTATAACCAAGGGTACATCCAGTCCTCTTGCTCACCACAAGAGATTCCCTTCACTATTTGTCAGAATATGTACAAGTCCTCACCCTAGGACCTTTGCTACAACCTTCTAACAAACCTTCTATGATAGAACACCACTATCTTAGATAAAAACACTTAAAGAAAGTACAACTTTCTTTTACAAACACTTGTGATTTGATAAGAGTATAGGAGTAAGAAAGAGGTAGAATGATAAGAATCCAAGATTGATTCAAGTACGTTGAGAACCTTAAGGATATGAAAATGATATGCAAGTACTTGAATTTAAGAAAATGACTTTGAGAAAAATTCAGAAAAGTTTGTTCAAAGTCTTTGAAGTTGTGTAGTAGGATTGTTGTTTTTGAATCTGAAGTTGTGATGTATTTATAGTCCATAAACATCTCTTCATATTCGTGGCCATTGATCCAAGAGGTTTGAGGAAGAATTGCAATGTTTTAGATTCAATTCAGAACTGAAAAAGTGCATTGCTTCCAGTTGTATTCGAATACAGGCTATGTGTATTCGAATACGCCTCTTTGCAACGTTCAAATTTATTCAAATTAAACACTATGTATTCGAATACACTTGGATGTAGTCGAATACAGATTGGTTAATTTGGCCACTGACTTGCTGGGTGTATTCGAATACAATAGGATGTAGTCGAATACTGTAACATCCTCTAAATTATTATTTAAAAATAATTAGAATCTATCAATATTATTCAATATTAAACTATGTGTGATAATTATTTGCCTTGTTCGATTTTTGTAGTTGATAAAGTTATTAGTAAGAATTATTTAAATGGGGAGTTTAAATATAATATATTTACATATATATATATATATATAAATATATATATATTTAAGTAGAGATATATTATATGTAGATGTGTTTTCCTAGTGCAAGCAGAATTTGGGCTAAGGGTTTGAGGCTTAGTGTGACCCAACCCACTTGAATGAGTATAAATTTGGGCTATGTGTTTGTGGCTTGGTTTTTATGATCAAGGTTAAAAAAAAAAAAAGTGACATTT
>JBBPBQ010020324.1:11208882-11229002 GCA_037974755.1 Cicer yamashitae
GATTTCTAACTTTATATTTTTGTTATTTTTATCTTGAATTTTTTACATTTAAAAAACTCATATTTAATTGATTCAAACTTATAAAATTCTATATTTTTTTTGTAAAGGAACATTTTATAATGTTTTAAATATGTTTCATTTAAGTTGGAATTAAAACTATTGTTGGATTATTTTGTAGAAACTAAAATTATATTTTTATTTTATACAAATTAATATTAAAATATTAAAATTTTATACGGACAAAAAACATATTTAATCCATACACATTTTTTTTATGATTCGATTCCAATTTGTAAATAATCTATTGTCATTTTAAGATAGTTTTAAGACAAGAGGGATAATCTTGTTGATAAAAAATAAAAAACAATTCTTGGTGGTCACCATTTATATATTTTGGTTTAAAATTTTTATCAATGAATTCATTGTCAAGTGAAGGAGAGGAAAAAAGGATTATCAAGCAGCAATCTCTACCATTACTAATCTTAAAAAACAGGTGACATGCAATTGCTCACCTTTCAAAAAAATTCTCGTATTTTTTCTCGAAAGATATTATACTTTACTCTTTCGAGTAAATTATACACAAGAAAATTTGTTCTCAATTTTCTTTTATACAGTATAAATGAATTATTAATAGAAATTTTTAAATATTAAATATTTACCTTCACCAAAAAAATATTTAATATTTAATATATAATTTTTTTTTTGTATTTTTATACAGTTTAAATATATATATATATATATATATATATTTAATATAAAAAACATACAAGAAAAATCGTTAAATCATGAAAAATATTTGAATTATTTTGCAGACTCTTTTGAGTCAATTATGTTCTACAACTAATTATCAATTTTGATAGTATATCTCATTAAATTTTAATATTCAACAATATTTTGGTATAGATTTTTCATAACATGTTTTGGTATTGCAAAAGAAATTACTTTGTTGACAATCATATATTAATACTCATAAAAAAAATCATATATTAATGGCTACATGTTTAAATTTGTAAACAATTCAATTCATTTTCCAAACATTTTTCTAATCATTCAAAACAGGTTTATTACCTATTAATATTTGAATATATTATATTTTTACCTTTCTAATATAAATAACAATGCCTCAAAAGAATACCAATATTAATCACTATTTTTAATAATTATAATTTTAAAAATATAACTACAAGGCAATTATGGTTGTCACTCAAGTTTCATACTAAAATATAACATTTGATTAAAAGTATTTAAACTAAGAAAACTAATTGATCTTTTATTAACAACTATTAAAAATATTTGACTCAAATTGGGTACATTTGTTAATCCGTGCGTCGCAAAATTCACTAATATATTGTATTTTTTAATAATAGCCAATAAATGTCCCAAAGGCAAACAAAACATTTTCTATTATCACCACTTCTAAAACCATGTCAGTAAGCATAACTCCTCAAGGCAAAGAGTTTCTATTATAACAGAACAAGAATATCATCATTGCTTATTTCTCACCATGTGATTAAACAAAATTCATTCATGGTCACCTGAACCAGTTGTACTAATTCTTAGCACAAATTTGTTGGATGTAAGCCCAACAGCAACCGAGCATATGTATCTGCAACCAATATCATTCTATCCATACTACCTCTCTTCACATCTTTTTCTCATATCCTCAAAACTAATTCAGATCCCAAATTCAATAACACCATCAAAAAATTCTGCTCACAGCAGCAGAATCATTTCTCTATCATGCTTCACAAATCAGGACTATAATTTTGTTTCCCCATTGAATCAAAATATCATTCCTCTAATTTTTATGCATCATTCTCTCCACTATGGCAATGTTAAAGCACAAATAATAGTATCATTCAAATAATCCCTCTAACTCTTATTATACATGCAAGCATAAGCACACAAGAAGTCATGTTTGAAGAATTCAAATATAAAAAAGTTTCTACTAAGTACTAAATTCACTGTATTATATGTTAGCATTCCAAAAATACCCTTCAATTAATATTTTTATGAAACAAGTTCTTGGGGTAAACCACGATTTTAGTTTTGAAAGTATAGAACACTGTCATTTTGATCCCTCTCTCAGTAAAAAAACTCAAATTAGTTATCGAATCATCAAAATGTCAGTCAATTTAGTTCCTAACGTTATAACAGTCATGAACTATTTTAACAGTAAATTATAACTTTCATAAACTTTTATGATAGTAAATTATATCTTTCAAAAACTATTTTGATAATCCAATGACTCATTTGGGTTTTTTGCTGAATTAGCAACCAAAATGACAGCGTCTTATACTTTGAGAGACTAAAATGGTAGTTTATCTCAAATTCTTGTAGCAAATTAAATGAAGAGAAAAAGTAGTTTTTGAGACATAATTATATTTTATATTTTAAATAGAGGTAACTAACATTTTTTACAGTAAACTAACTAATATTTTTAATTAGTGTGATTAGTTACTTGTTGATTATATGAGTGTGAATGGAGTATAATTCAACATATCATAAACATATTTTACAAAAAAATACACATACTTTCTCACTAGAATAGAAAGAAGATCACTCCAAACATTAGTTGAATTCATACAAATCAGTGACTTCAACTGAACTATCAATAATCCTGATAAATAACAATACATGAGATGGCAAGGGTGAGGCTTCACCGAAACAACTGATACAAATATATTCTATGTTACTAGAGTTGATTCCAAAAGTTTGGAAGGAAAAGACAGAGACCGACTGTGATCAGAAGTCATGTAAGCAAAATATGGAAGATTCCACAAATGTGATTTACCATAATAGTGGTGACACCAAACTCTCATGATAAACATGTATATCCAACCCAAGTTTGCTACAAATTTTACGATAATGCAACCTACCATTATTTACATCAAACAAAACTAAGTGCCCGTTTGATGGACATGATAACGAGACAGATATGATACACGTATCCTATCCTCTTCCTAATCCTTTGTTTGATGCAGTCATCGGATATGATAAGCTAATCAAATTTTTTAAATAATCAGGTTGCAGCCGCATTATCTTATCCTTAATTTGAGTTAGGATAAAATAATCCGTTCTCAACCGGATATCATTGTTCGCTTTTCTCTCTTCCTAGCCTCAACCAGTCGTGTTCGAGTCTACTATGTGGCACTCTTCCATTTTTTTTATTTTGTTTTCTTATTTATTTTATTCTATAACAATATAAAAAATTGATGAAAAATAATAATTATTTTCTTTTCGAGATAATGTTATGATAATAAGGGCTTGTTTGATTGTGTTTTACTTTTTAGTTTTTGAAAACTATTTTATAAATAAATTTTAAAAAATTGTTTTTAAAAAGAAATTTTTAAAAAAATTGTTTGCTAACTTTAATTTTTAAAACAGTATTTGACTAGAGAATTAAAAAAACTGAAAAATAAAAAGTAAAACACCATTTATCTGTTTTGCTTTTTAGTTTTAAAAAGTATAATATTAAAAATAGTTTTACAAAATAGTTTTTAAAAACAAGTAATCCAAACAAATTGTTTAGTTTTTAAATTTTAAAATACTAAAATTACTTCATAAATTATTTACATTTTTATGATAGTGAGTCATTATTCAATTGTGATAGATAGAGAAATCACAATTTTTATGATAGTGAGTCATTCTTCAATTGTGATAGATAGAGAAATCACAATTTTTTCAAGTATATAAAATTACTTCATAAATTATTTACATTTTTTTTAGCATTTTTGTTTATTTATAAAAAATTATATGAATATTATTTTGAAAGAAAAAAAATTAAATAGATTATAAGGACAAATTCGTCATTTTATCAAAATATAAATCATATAATCTTGTTATCCGTTGTGTATCAAACACTGAATAGGATAAACTAATTTTATCAAGTTTGTTATCATGTGCACATCAAACACAAGATATCATAACTCTTTATCCTACCCATATCCTATCATGTCTCTATCCGCTCCTTATCCTATCATGTGCCTATCTTATCCGGTCCATCAAACGGACCCTAAATTGTAGTACAAAGTTTTCACCAGAACAACACCATTATTCGAAATGCACAAGGGTTTAAAAGAAGGCATCCATCTACAATTCCAGATCTTCTCATAAGGGATGATCATCAATTTAGTCTACGACTCAGCAACACCATAGTCTTTCATCAACCACATAACCCAATGAGTTTTGTTAGAGTCAAAACACACACAAAGGCAATTACTCAAGACATCAAGGACAGAATTGCAAATGTTGCCACCCCCATCTTGTTTAGGTAGCAACAATTTCCCATAAGTCTCCTTCACCAGATCGAATGAAAGAATGACCCATTGATTATAACTAACACCTTCCTTAACAAACCAATTCAATGTGCCATTCACAAATTTCCCTAACCAACTAGTGGGATTACAGGGGAAATTCTTAATTGTTGTCCAAAAATTTTCACCAAAGGTATAAAGTTTAGTCACAGATTCATTTAAATTTACATTTACATTTAAATCATCCACAACAACTGCTAGCATCTTATACTTGTCATTAACATGATCATAACCAAAGCCATGATATTTGATAATTGCATTAGTTCCAACAACAGTTGGAGATCTTTTGGATCTCAATCTGGTACAAGGGTTCCACAATCTAACACAACCTAAATACATATCATACAAACAAAGCAACCCATTGCATGAACCTAGAATATGGTATTTACGACTCATTTTGACACTAACGGGTTTAACAGGGGTCGATGGGTTTTCGAACAGTGGTTTAACAGGGCAAGATACGATTTTGCAGTGTTGGGTAATGATAGAAGAGACCAATTGTTGGTGGGTCAAGGTTGGATCTGCGGTTGAGATTCGAAGGTGGTTGTTTACGAATTGGGGATCGGAAATTAGGGTTTTCCATGATTTACATACGCACCTTAATTGCAGGAGGGATTCACAGGAAGCTTGAGGAGGATCTCGACGATGAGGTCGTTGGGAAGGATTGGGGATGGACGCCGGGAAGACAAATCGTCTCCGATGGGAGAATCAAGTTTGTGCCTCTTGGTGGTGGTTTGGAGTTCCGGTTGAGTTAAAACGGTGTTGTTAGGATGGTAGCGGCGAAGCAACGTCGACCGGTAACTATGGTCTTCAATGTTGTCGTCAACCATTGAAACGCAAATACATGCAGGACGCAGCGGTAATGAGCAGCTCACCTATGGTCGGAAATGGGAAGATGTGAAGGGGTCGGAGTTTTCTGATTAAAGAAATTCTAAATCACTAAATTGTCCTATGAAATTATAATGTTACATATTTATTCCTGAATTTCAGACACCTTGAAAGAAAAATATTCTTAGAGTTGTTGGTAACTACAAATAACTTTAAAAAATAATTTTTTTTCATATAGATTCTACAATTTTTCTAATTTTTCCTAATCACATGTATAGCTGCAACTTCTTCACGTAGGTTGATGAAGTTAAGGAACTACGTTTGCTTTATGGTAAAGAGACCAAGATGTGTGGTGGCAAATCTGTTGAGTAAGATTAGCTTGGTAATAAAAAAATTTCAACAAAGGATCGTGGAATGATGTTTGGAAAACAAAAAGACCATGAAAGTCAAGTGGTATAGAAGATAAAATTGAAGGACAAAGTTGAGTAATTAGATAATGAAGTCCGAACATTGAAGTATATTTTGGCAATAATGTTTATATTTTGAATTATGTTATGAGAGACATTAGTTTGAATGTATTTATATAACATTATTACTTTGAAATATAAACTATTCAATTTAGTATCTGAAATTTATAACTTATGAGCAAATAGGTCCCAAGATGATTACAATTACAAGACATTTTTTTCTTCAAATAAGTGTAAGTACACCATCAAAAGATATTAATAAGTAATAAGTGTCAATTACATAATCTAAAATATAGCAAAACATCAACAAGACAAAAAATATGATTCAAAATATTTAATTCTTCAAATGTTCACTTATATGTTTATTACTCTGGATTTGGAGGTCGCGTCTATGGATATTTATTTGTTACTGAGTAAGACTTAAGAAATGACACTCTGATAGTTGGTGGTCCAAGAGCTAGTCTTGTCGGTACTCTAATGGGTGGAAGTGGTAGTGCATTTATGAGTTGTGGTGTAGGTTGAAGTACTAATATCAATCACAAGAAATTGAGGTTTGAATTGTGATCCATTTTTTAAATTTAATTTATGCATTTAACTTTAATTAACTCAAGAACAATCTTGGTTGAAATAATTCATAACGTTTTGGATGTATTAGTTTAAATAAAAACAATTATAAGCAAGTGCAATGTGATTAGTGAGTGCAAGATAAATATAGAGAAGGGATGAGAAGATTGCACAAAGATATATTTTGGTTCGCCCAAGATGAGCTACGTCTAGTCCTTACCATCTATGAGATTTTCCACTAACGTGCTTAATCACAACATTCTCCTTTCAATCTTGAAAGAATATTCTACAGTCATCTTTCAGTCCATAAATGATTTTACACGTACCTTTCAAACTATACATAATTTTTACCACACAATCAATCTAACTTAAGTGATAAACTTGAGTTACAAAATAATGTGTATGATTAAAAGTGTTTAGGATTTAAATACTTATCAACTCTTGTTTGATGTTGATTAACAACAATTACTCAGTAAGATGATCCACAAATATAGTTAGAGAACTGAAGTTTTGCTTGAGATAAGGGCTTTGGAACTTGAGCTTTTGAATGATCAAGTGTAGATTGATTGCTTTGGAAACTCTTGCATTTGTCTTTTGATTGATCTTCCTTTTATAGATGAAGACATGTTTGAAAACTCAGATAAAGTTGAATATAGTTGTTAGACACATTAGCCAAGTTTCATATTTGATTTACCCATATTAAACACATGTTTAGATTGCTATTTAAAATGTTATTGACCAACTCATAACGTTCTTGCTTTGAGTCTAAAGGAAAACGTGGACAAATGTGAGAGTGAGTTGTGAAATGTCACTTGACATTGTATTTGATCATAACCATGCATAACTTTTTTGCAGTATCAGTGTTAATACAATGTACTTGTGTCCTTGCTTACAACACATAAATCTGGAGATCAATCTACAGACTGTTTAACGATTTAGGCCTTCAGTTTGAGTCATTTGAGTGTTCATTTAATCTCAGCAACATTAGGTGCAAATTTGACATTCTTAACGTATAATTAGACTTCTCAAACTGATATGTCTTGACTTTGTCTTCAATAAATACAACAAGAATGTTAATTCATTTTGACATTCATTTTAAAGATTCTTCAAAAACTCGTGGACTTTACAAAAGTGGATTTTTGTCTTGATAGGGCATGATATGGGACCACAAATAATGATCAAAACTTTCTTCATTACTTTGAAAAGGGCGACATGATTTTTGCATGAATATGCAAGCTTATGCTTGATTTCCTATCTTTGAATAAATTACTAAAAAATATAAGTTAATAGATAATATGACCAAAATCATAATTAATAATCTAATTAACTGGTTGATCATCTTCAAAATAATAATTAGGGATTTTGCCTCAACATAGATCTCCTGATGGATGGTGGTGTTGTAGGTACCCTAGTAGATGGTGGCCTTATACCAAACCCATCAGGGTATATAACTGGTCCTCTAAGTCCATATGTTTTAACCTGCAAAAATCAGAATCAATATACACAAATCAATCCCTAATTTTGTTCACTTACTAGCAATTTGATCCCTATAGTCATATTAAAAATTGCAATACAGTCATTGAGTTATCATTCATTTTCTTTAGTTCCTATCGAATCTCATTAGACATGTATCTCTTAAGACAACACTTGATCTTCATAAGTAGGTCCAAATTGCAAAAGTAGTATTTTAGTTTGACTATGTCCCTCTTGTGCCTCAATTTGGGGGGAGATAATTGGGAAAAAAAGGAAAGAAAATTGGAGAAAATTATCTTCTAAAGTTATTCTTAGTTGCACCAACTCTAACAAATTTTCTTTTACAATAACATTCAATAATCACCAAGTTCAAGCTTTCGCCAATTGAGGAAGAAGAATAAGTGGTTTTTTATTCTTTCATTTTCTACTATTTGAACACAATGAAAAAGGAAGAAGTATGGATTATATAAATGAAGATTTTTGGAATAAGAAGATATGAAATCATGGAAGAAGAACATAAATGGATTATATAGATGAAGATGTTACCATTGCAACGATGATATAGTTTCATTTTTTTAAAAATAAATTGAGTTTCAATTTCATTTTCAAATTGGGCAAATTAGCTCATCTCTTACATGACACTTAGTTGGCTAACAGTTGAGCTCGTCACGTATGTCATTAACATTTACGTCAACCTCATTAACAAATCAAACTAACATATGAACTATATTGTCCGAGTCTTTCTAATTTCATTGTGTTATTTGCTTAGTTCCAAAATACAACGAGTAAATGTCCCACCCCTACAATTTTAAGAGGCAATTTGGTGATTTTACTCATTAGATCATTATGGCTTAATTAATTTTTTGACACAAAAATTTGCTTATTTTTTGGTTCTTTTTAATAAAAAAACATCGAGCCTCTCCAAAAAATAATAACACATGAGAGATTAGTTGTTTTGACAACATAAAAACTTATCGTGGATAATGAATAAATTAGTTGATGGCGATTAAATTAGCTGATTTTTTATCTCTTTTTTTTTATCGATTTGCTCCTTTATGTTTTTAAATAATTTCAGCATTACCCTTTAAGTCGGGTTCCGTTAAGAAAAAGTTAAAAAAATCTCTCATCTAGATCATTGCATATGTTCATCAAACCTCTAGGAACGATTGCCACTGATCTGAAGTGATGTCTATGGAGTATAAATACCCATAGCTTCAGTTTTAAACAAACTTTGAATATTTTTCTGAAATATTTTCAAAACATAAATGATAACTTTTTCTGAACACGAGAGATTTTTTTTACTTTTTCTTAACAAAATCCCACTTAAAGGGTAAAGCTGAAATTATTTAAAAACATAAAGGACCAAATCAAAAAAAAAAGATAAATGACTATTAACTGAAATTAAGTTAAGGGACCACGAGTGCTATTTAGCAAAAAGTTAATAACCTTTATTTTAGTTTTTTCATATAATAAATATTCATACAATAACCGTTTATAATATAGCACTTAATTAAATTATCATATATTTATACAAACCTTGGGCCAAACGTCTGAAATACCTTGAGATTTGTTTCTTTTCTACCACGTAGTGACCTTTCTCTGAGATCGTTGATTCTTTTTTAGAGGTTTAAGGGTCTCTGTATCGCCGCTGCAACCGCATTCTTCACAATGAATCGACGTGCAAACCTTTCACTCTCCAACGCCATCTTCAGAATCACACGCTCTTTCCCTCAATCCCCACTACCCACTTCTCCGATTCCCTTCACTCCGTCGATTCACTCCCTCCCAACCTCAAAGTTCCACTCTTTTTCCAAAATCACAAACACCCATTTCGCGTTTCATCATAACCTAAGGAGTTTCAGTAATGGGTCAAGCGAGTTGGATCACAACAAGGAGGTGGACGAAATCAACCTCAAATTTGCAGAAGCAAGGGAAGAGATAGAGATGGCGTTGGAGTCCAAAGAGACGGTTTATTTCAATGAAGAAGCTGAGTGTGCCCGTGCTGCCGTAGATGAAGTTTTGTCAAAGTTCGAAAGTCTGTTGGCGAAATTGCCGGAGAAGGAGAGAGGAGCTTTGCATAGGTCTATGGGTCTCAAGATTGAACAATTGAAAGCTGAACTTTTACAATTGGATGAATAAGATAAGAGTTGTGTTGCTGTTGTTGTTGTTGTTATTGTTATTGTTGTGACTTATATTATGCTTCTTAGAATTTAGTTTATGACTTCAATCGGATAATGTAGCTTATAATCATAGATTATTAGGGTATTTATTTAATTGGCTAGAATTTTGAATAAATGCATTGTAATGTACGCCACTTATTGATGATTTACTTGTGGGGATTTACTACTCACTACTCATGTTTTTTTCTTCATATATATAGGCATGTTGCAGCATTTGCACTTTTGTTATTTTTGTATGATACAACCTTCATTTACACCACTCGGTTGAATAAATGGGATTTCCCCTCTGTAGTGTTGACACTCTTGATCGAATGTGTGTCTTGGCGTTTGACATGACACCGACATATTGATTACATTCAATTCATTCTTTTTTTTTCTTTCAAATTATATTGTGTCCTACTATGTTCGTGATAGTATTGTGCCCTACTATGGTGTCATTTAAACAGACATGTTTGGAGGCGAGGTGAGTGTAATTTCTCTAACAAATAACGGTTGAGTATTTGTTTAAAAAATAGATAAGGTGTGTTATTTAAGCATCCGTCGGGGGAGTAAATGCAATTTCTCCATGTTTATAAAACAATAGGAATGGATAAATTGAAAGTAACAATCAATATTTTATTTGTGATCAGACTCGCACAATCTTTATCAGTAAACATCTCCAATTGGCTTTTAGCTGTAGGATGAATGAGTGGGTAATGATGTGCATATATAGCATAGAAACATTTGACATTTTGCCCTATCTAAGGCGGTGTTTCTCCTTAGTTCTACCTTTTTTTGTGGAAACAAAGTATCGTATTTTTTCTTACCTAGTCATGTTTTATTCTACCTTTAATTTATGCCAAATATAGAACAACACTCATGTTAGGTGTTTCCTCTTCTAACTTGTTAAGACAGCTGCACATGTTCACTAACTGTTGTAAATATCAAACGTTCTTTGAGCTGTAAGTCTTCAGTCTTCACATGTGCTTCTTCTGTTATTCAGTTTGTTATACTTATAAGTGTGATGATGTAATGTGTTGAATAACTCTATTAACATAGTCTAAGCATTGGGACTGAACAAATTGTGTTATGCACAGAAGTTATGTAGTTTGGTACTATCCTTTTCAACATAACTTGTTGACATATCTCTAGAATATTAGTAAGTTTTGTTTGCATGGTATTATAACAAAAAAGGAAAAGTGTGACTAACATTAAATCTTCATTTTACTTGAGTTCCATACAGTTGAAGTTGTTTCCTATAGCTGCTGGTAACATAGCTTTTATAATAGAATTCCTGGTTCCGACGTAAGTTGATTCTAGCAGGATGCTACTTGAAATGACGTAGTTTAGAGATTATTGGTCGTGTATAACAGTTTATGCCTTCGCATCCTGATGGTATGAGGAAAACGAAATGTTCATCAAGTCATAGATATTTGTTAACAATAAGCAATGATGTTCATAACAAGATTTTGTGCTACATTACTCTTGTAGTGTTGCAAATTTCATGTGGAACTGCTATGCGGTATTGGAATACAACACCAAGCCCTCTAATGGTTTAATCAGAAATTGCCTTCAACCCAAATGTGTAGCCTCTTTGGCTCTCTTCATGGCAGCTTGTAGTTCTTTTTTTGTGCCGACTTGCATGGCAAATATTGAGGTCTACTGAAGCATCTACAAATTACTATGAGACTTTTATTCATAGTTACATCGCTATTTTAACCCCACGAGGGATAGTGTCATATATGTTTGAAAGATGCTACCATGTGATTAAGTTTATCATTAGCTGTAGTCTTTTGACATTTAAAGGCTGTATACACTTCATTGTTCTGAAAATGAGCAGATAAACAGAAAAAGAACATGCCAGATAAAAACAAAATACTAATACTGATATAGATACAATGTAAGTCTAGATTACAATTACATACATTGGCATTCCTTGTATTTTGAAATTGGACATTAACAAATGCATTTCATTTTTCATCTCAGTTTCATTTCAGCCAAGCATGGTCACCCATGTTTTTCTTTTGTCTTGTTCTTTTTTCTTTTTGTTTTAGCTTTTCTAGCTCCTTCAATTTGTTGACTAGCAAATTGACAGCTCTTGGAAAAAAATATATAAAATGGAAGAAATTGATTAAACAGTCATGGAGGAAAGGTAGGAGTTGTAAATTGTTTCCTACAAATAATGTAAATAGTTATTTTTTTATTGACAAAATTTTATGAACTGTTGGAGGTGATGAACAAAAGACAAGAAAGGAAAATCGAGAGAGCAAAGTAATGAACACGACAATTATGCTTTATGACAAACACTGTCTGCAAAATCAAAGTGATAGGAACAAATCTAGTGTCTGCTAAGACATAGGGAAGGAGGAGAGGGCAGTAGCATGGCTTGTTTGTTTTTGTCTCCTAACACTTTGCAATATTGGCCCCCACTGTTAACCCAATATAAGGTGCATGCATCAATTTTCACACTTCTTATCTTTATCTCAAGGGTCATTGTTCACATCATTTCTTAATATGTTATAGATATCATTCCTCCCAATCATGTTATTTACATTCATGAAACCCGAACTCAAAACCTTGTTTAAGAAATTGAGTTCAATTTCGCTTGAACCAATGAAATCTTGAAACATTATATATTTTATTCATACTACCTCAACTCATTATATATACAAGAGAAAATTTAGTTAACAAAAGTTGATAAATTTGATTTAAATTTTAGATCAACTATATCAATTTTTGTGACTCAACTTTTTCTTAAGGAGGGAATATTTTGATCTATAGGTTAAATTTAATTTTAAAAAGTCACCTTTTAAAAATTGAGTAATAATTGAATGAAATTCAGTGAATGTAATTGAATGATGTAACCATGTAAAAATAAATACAATTTTGTATGGTTCAAACATCAGTTTGCTTTTGCTCTATCAAAAAAATATATATCAGTGTACTATATACTATGCAGTCTACATCATAACGTTTTGTTCACAGCATTATTGCTGTTCCAGGAAACCTTCAGGCCATAGAGGTTTTGTATTCTTCGTGCCAGCCACTCCCACACCTTTCGGCTCTCCTGTACTCTTTCCAACATCACAAATAAAGTTGTTACAGAAATCATTTGAATATATAGAATCTGAAAGATAAGAGCTAAAGTAAAATTATTTTTATAATGCATAGATATATATGTATAATTATTTTTAATTAAATTTAAAATATATATTACTATTAATTTTAATGAGTCAACATTTAAGAATCATACTTTAAGCTTAAGAGTCTACTAGTAGTATACAAATAATTTAAAAGTTACTGCTTTTTTCTTAAAGAAATTAACAGCACAAGTTAAGGCAGGAAAACCGGACCTTCAACTAGCTAGCTAGCATGAACAATAAATTAACTCTTATAAATCAAATATAAATTTTTTTTCTTAAAATAAGAAAGCATTTTTTTTAATAATATATAAATTGAGTATTAACTCGGTGAGTAATAGTAGATGTAAAGAGAAAGTTATCTCCTTATAATTGTTCTTAATCTAATGTAATGACCGCCAATTTTCTCCTCCACGGTTCCATTGTAAGAACATTGATTTAATGTCATGTATTTTTAAAGAGACATTGATTTGATGTCGAATGATTATTTTTAAAGAAACAAAGAATGTAAGGTGATTAAAGAACCAATGTGTGAATTTGTTCATGTCAGTTTTTATTTTGCAGAGTTATTGTTAAATATCCATTTTAGTCTCACTTTTTGTTCACCATTGAGTGATTTCATCTAAGTTTTATGGTATTATATAAATATATATAAAAGGTAAACTCATACAATTCTACCAGTGGAGTTTACCAATAGATTACACTTAAACAAAATGAGTATGCTTAAACTCTTGAATATAACAACCTTAGTGGCAAGACACAAGTAATTAATACTCACATATTGCAGACAACAACTGATACCTATGATATTAATTTCTAAAACTGTACAACAATAGCCGTTTGAATAGAGAACATGAGTTCAGTTCCTCTCTAGCTTCCTTCCTTCCTTCTTACTCTACTCTCAGTTTCCACATTAACAAACATCTTGTTTTCATCTTAAAGATGAAAACCAATCACTAACCATTACAGCTAATTAAAACAAAATTCAGCTTTGAGTTGATGACTGCTTTATCAAAGGTTGAGAAGTTTTCCCCATCTCCTCATGAGGCTGACTCTTCACCTCCATCAATAGTGCAACAACTTCCTTCATAGTAGGCCTCTCAACTGGTGAAGAATTCACACAAAACATAGCAATTCCAAGTGCTTGAAGCATCTCTTGCACCATTTGATCTGGTAAACTTTGAAGCTTTGTATCAAGTATTGAAACAGCTGGTTCAAAGCTTGCCATTTTCTTCTTCACCCATTCAACTATGTGTTGTCCATCTCCAACATGATGGGATTCAACAGCACTTCTCCCACTTAGTATCTCGAGTAAAACCACTCCAAAGCTGTAGACATCACTCTTCTCTGTTATGTTCATGGTGTAGCCATACTCTACATTAATTAATAGTCATAAGACATTGGTTAGAAATTTATTACAATTTAAACCATCATAAATAAATCACAACAATGTTAGAACGGAAACCTTGGTTCAAAAATTAATAGATACGAAAAATGCAAATAAAGAACATACAAGATTTGATTACGGAGTTCCGTCAACTGTGCCTACATTTTCGACTACAGAGTGACTGCAGTGATTTTCTATTATTCAAACTTAGGATTACAGATTACAATTTGTGTTTAAATACTATGGTCTAGTTTACAATATTATCTTTGAATCGTACTCACTTATTAGTAAATTATGAGTCATACCCGACACATGGAATGGATTGGATATCCAAATATTCCTGAGCCTAAATTTAGTGTATACATATCGTTTCTACTTTGGATGTCATATAACTACTCTTCATATATGCAAACTACAATTAATTAAAAAAAATAAACAAATTCAATGGACAAGGACATTCATTTTAGTCATTTTGGATCCTATGCAGTCTTGCAGCTCGGTCCAACCAATTGCCGCCATTGGATTAATACAACAACTTAGGAAATAGTTTTAGATGATTATTCCAATGACCAATTTGGGTTGGACCGGGCCAAGCTGTAGGGCTGTAGAGGATCCAGATGGTAATACTAAGGATGCAATAAGCATAAAAATGCAAGGTTAAGGAAAAAGTAAATAATGTGAGATACACTTGCCTGGGGCAATATAGCCATAGGAACCAGCAACTCTAGACATTGCATGATGATAATTTGGTGAATTCATTAGCTTTGCAAGACCAAAATCTGCAATATAAGCCTCAAATCTGGAATCTAAAAGTATGTTATTGCACTTAACATCTCTATGAAGAATTGCTGGGACACAATCATGATGAAGGTAAGCTAAACCCTGAGCTGAGCCAACAGCAATCTTGTACCTAGTTTCCCAATCCAAGCTCCTGTTCTCTTGCAAAAGTTGTCTTAGATTACCATTTGAGATGAAGTTATATAGAAGAAGCTTAACACTCCCATTAGAACAATAACCTATGAGCCTCACAATGTTCCTATGTCGAATGTAACCGAGTATCTGAATCTCAGCAGCAAAAGAATCCACCATTTCATCACCTTTGTTTGTTTTCCAAAGCTTCTTCACTGCTATCACCTCTCCATGCGGCATCTCAGCTTTATACACAACACCAGAACAACCTTTTCCAATCACATTTTCATCTTTCAGGCAATCCAGGATATTATCTATGCTGAAGTTAAGTTTCTGAAATGGTATAAAAGTCCAAGGATATGAGAAATCTTCAGCTCCTGATGTAGAACCTGATGTCCTCAAAGCCTTTTCAACGCTGTACCGATGATTACTACGAGTTACTAGAACCCATGACGCAATGACAATTATCGTAACCGAAGCTAGAATAATCGTGATCATAGCTATAGTTTTTGCAGATTTTAAACCGTTTTTTTGAACTAGATTTGAAGAACATGTAGTTCCATCAATGGACTGACAAAGATGAATGTTCTGAAGATATGAACTAGAAGTAAGAGTTTTGAAGAATGGTGTTACTGGAATAGGACCTGAAAAATTGTTGTAGGTGATATTAAGAGAAGTGAGACTAGTAAGAGAGCCAAGAACCTTAATTCCTCCATAAAGCATATTATGAGAAATATCAAGTGATTGTAACTGTGTCAAAGCAGAAATTGAATCTGGAATTTCTCCTGTGAATGCATTTGAGCTCAAATCCAAACTTATGGTTAAACTTGTAACATAACCAATCTCTGAGGGTATGCAACCAGATAAGCTGTTATAACTCAAATCCAAAAGTGTTAGCTTCTGCAAATTTCTAACAGATTTTGGTATTGTACCTGTGAGTAAATTATTGTTGAGTATGAGCTTGTTCAAATAACTCAAGTTACCAAAACTCCAAGGGATTTCACCTGTCAAACTGTTTCTACTGAGATCAAGCTGCTCCAAATTCTCAAGTCCACCAATAAGAGATGGAATCTCACCACTGAGGTAGTTGTTATGAACATCCAAAAGCTCAAGAACTGTGATGTTACCAATCTCCACAGGTAAACTTCCAGAGAAATGATTCATGTACAAATCAAGAAACACAAGATTCTGCAACTTTCCTATCTCTTTAGGAATCTGTCCTGAAAGCTGGTTTTCACCAACCCTCAACCTCACCAAAGACTGACAATTTGCAACACTTGAAGGCAACCTTCCTGTTAATGAGTTTCCAAGAAGAAGAAGCTTACTCAGCTTCTGCAAACTGAAAATCTCTTCTGGTATAAAACCTGTTAACTTATTCCTTGAAAGATCAAGTGCATACAGTTCTGTACAGTTTCCAAAAGAGGATGGTATTGTTCCAGAAACCAAATTACCCCACAAGAAAAAACTCTGCAGAAGCTTCAATTCACCAACCTGATAAGGAATTGTACCTGATAACTGATTCTTATCAAGCTGAATAGTTGCAAGGCTTGTGCAGTTACTCAACTGCCAAGGTATTTCACCGGTGAGTGAATTATCCGATAAATGAAGCTGTTCAAGAACAATCAGCTTCCCAAAATCCTCAGGTATTTCACCAGATAGATCATTAGAAGATGTATCAAATATAACCAGTGATGAACAGTTGGAAATTTCAGGTGGAATTTCACCAGTTAATGTGTTTCCCCAAAGAAGCAAACTAGTAAGTTTTTGCAACTTGCCAAATTGAAAAGGAATAGAACCAGTAAGCTTATTCATATGTAAATAAAGATTCCTCAACTCAGAACATAAACCAAGTTCTTTTGGTATTGAGCCAGAAATTTCAGTATCATAAAGTGCTAAAGTTTGAAGATTGATCAAGTTACCAAATGTAGAAGGAATGGAACCAGAAAGTCCAGTGGCTGCTGCACCAAATGTTGTGAGGTTGGTGAGTTGTCCTAACTGTGATGGGATTTTTCCACTTAGAAAAGGGTTGCCACCTATCCTAAACTGTTGAAGTGATTTCAAAGAGCCTAACTGTGAAGGGATTGAACCATTTATAAGATTGTCTTGAAGACAAAGAACTTCAAGTGAAGTAAGGTTGGAAAGTTGTTGAGGAATGGTTCCTGTTAATCTGTTGGAGTTCAAGAAAAGGAACTGAAGAGAAGAGAGGTTTCCAAGTTCATCAGGAATGGAACCTGTGAGAGAGTTTGAAGAAAGGTCAAGAAGTTGAAGATGGGAGAGTTGACCAAAAGAAGGTGGAATAGAGCCAGAGATATTAGTGGAAGAAAGATTAAGAAGCTGAAGCATTGATAAAGATGATAGTTGAGGTGGTAAAGAAGAAATATTAAGGCAAGTATCAGGGATAGAAAGGGAAATGACTCTACCTTGTGGAGAACAAGTAATGCCTTTCCATGAACAAGGTGTTGAGGTTGATGGATTCCATGAGGAAAGAACAGAAGATGATGAAACAAGAGAAAGAAGGGCTTGTCCATCAGGTGAAAGACAAGTGAGTTGTTGTATGTTTGTTAAGCTAAAAAAAGAGAGTAACAAAAACAAGAAAGAGGTAGTAACACTAAAAGGGACACCAACATTATTTTCCATTTGGGATTGTGAAAAATGGTTACTTGGAGTTTGAGATTATAACTAACTACTAGTGTGCAAGATGAGGGTGAAGGTGATAAAAGACTAGTAGTTGTAGTCTATAGGAGACAACATGCATGTGAAAGAGAGAGTTTGTATGCTTAAGTTTTACACAAACGTTTTCAACACTAGCATGTGAAACAAAAAGAGATAGTTTCAAGTGTATCTTTTAAAGAAGGAAGATATCATAGAATGGTAAAAAAGGAATAGTGTTTGTTACTTCTTAGCTTTACCAGAATGTACTACTAATACCTCTTCTACTATCTTTGATAGAGCCAAAAACCAAGCTTGTGATGGTGGTTCTGTAGTTTTGGTGCTATATGCTAATGGTACTGAGAATGGAGACATAGATAGAGATATCTAAATTGTGACACTTTTGGTGTATGAAAACATTATTGGTTTCCATGATTCGCGTGAGTGCTTACAGGTAATAATAACTAAGGAGTTTAGTAGTGAGGTAGTAGCTGAGCTTTTCTCAAGTTCAAAGCACTTTGTTGTTGAAGTTTGAAAACCTCTCCCATCTCTGTTATTATCTCTTGTATATATATTTAATTTAATGATTTAAATATATTACTTGGGCTAGTTTTTTTTATTCATTGGTCTGGCTGCATTGGTTGTGGTGTACATGTACCAAATTGACCTTTATTATTTGGATTAAAAAGTGATGTATGAATAGGGATAGTGTTGACAGTTTGCAAAAATTAAGTGTAGGAAGGAGTGGGGCTCTCTTTTTTGGTCTTGTAATTGATTCAATGACTGAATCATCAAACAAACCAAAATTCTTGTGCCACTGGTAAATTCTGCAAACTTATAACCTGTCAAAATTCACCAATTTAATTGATAAACTTATTCTTTCTTTTAAAATGTCAAATAGCCTGCTTATAGTAGATACTACAGTTTATAATGTATAATCTCATGTCATAAAAGTAGAATTGTTTCATAGCAGTAAAGCTTATAGTGATAAAATATTTTTCATAAAATATTAATTTAATGATAAAAATTTGACCTTATAAATTCGAAATCTCCAAAAACAGTTCTTTAATAAAATACTCATTACTATCTCTTAAATAATAATTTCACATTTCTCCAATAATAAAATAAAATTTAAATATCACATGAGAGCCTTTGCAATTGATTTCTAGTTGAATATAAAACTGACAGTGAAAATAGTGTAATTTGGGGGGGCCTGGGAGAGAGCAACCTTGGTGTAAATATCAGCCATCAATTGTGTAAAAGGACAAAATGTCCTTGTAGACATATGTTTTGGGTCCAAATATCATTGTAGAGTGTAGACTTGATTTCATGAATTTATCAATGTTCCATGAAATGCAAAATGTACTACTATTACTTGCATGAATATAACAAAATTAATTAGGAACAGTGGATAAGTTACAAGTATCACAAATGACAACTACAAGTAAGGTCTCCGATTGGGACATTGCAAGAATTCAGAGCTGTGTGTTTATGTGCAAATTATGTCCATAGAGGTGGCAAGGTATTGCCTTCTTGGGAACAGAAAGAGTACTTTTATGATAATATAAGGAGTGGGGCAACTTGGGAGATTGTGAAAGGTTAAAGCCTGAAGAGTTTGAGTAAGCAAAACAATTTCAGATGTCTTTTTTCTTAGTTAACATAAACTAATATCCCAGTATATATATATATATATATATATATAAAATCCTTACATGTGCCTCAAATGTAGGTGTTATGGAAGGCACACATCTATTAAATTTGTATATAATGTATTAATTTATCGTAAAATTCTAAATTTAAATATAAGTTGCTTAATGTGTGAGCGAAATGCTACTTCAATCGTGTACTCCTTTTGACTCAATTAAAAGTACACTTACCTATTTTTACACTTATTAATAATGATAGTCAATTAAGTACTTTAGTTTTCTTGATTTCATGGAAAAAGTAAATATTTTTATTAAATTATCTTTAAATTAATTATAACGGTCATCTTCTCACAATATTAATGATTTAATTTAAAGATATCTTTAAAATAATAATAACAAATGTAGATAAATTAGTTGACATTTAATTATATTTGAGCGAATAAATTTAGATATTTTTTTCTTGTAATTATTTTGGAGTAGTATTTCAATTCTAGTTGACAATGGATGTGGGCTTATTTTTAAGAAAATATTATACTCTCTCTTACTCTTACTTATTTGATAATTTCACTCAAACTAAGAATA